>JARQOD010000002.1:629645840-629725478 GCA_033576555.1 Oophaga sylvatica
ATCACCTATTGTGAATGGGGATCCTGTGTTATCTACTGTATATAGAGGTGTTATCAGTCATTATACAGGAGGAGGAGGTGAGCTGTGACATCATCTATTGTGAATGGTGGATCCTGTGTTATCTACTGTATATAGAGGTGTTATCAGTCATTGTACAGGAGGAGAGGTGAGCTGTGACATCACCTATTGTGAATGGTGGATCCTGTGTTATCAGCTGTATATAGAGGTGTTATCATTATTGTACAGGAGGAGGAGGTGAGCTGTGATATCACCTATTGTGAATGGTGGATCCTGTGTTATCACTGTATATAGAGGTGTTATCAGTCATTATACAGGAGGAGGTGAGCTGTAACATCATCTATTGTGAATGGTGGATCCTGTGTTATCTACTGTATATAGAGGTGTTATCATTCATTGTACAGGAGGAGGAGGTGAGCTGTGACATCACCTATTGTGAATGGTAGATCCTGTGTTATCACTGTATATAGAGGTGTTATCAGTCATTATACAGGAGGAGGTGAGCTGTAACATCATCTATTGTGAATGGTGGATCCTGTGTTATCAGCTGTATATAGAGGTGTTATCAGTCATTGTACAGGAGGAGGAGGTGAGCTGTGACATCACCTATTGTGAATGGGGATCCTGTGTTATCTACTGTATATAGAGGTGTTATCAGTCATTATACAGGAGGAGGAGGTGAGCTGTGACATCATCTATTGTGAATGGTGGACCCTGTGTTATCTACTGTATATAGAGGTGTTATCAGTCATTGTACAGGAGGAGGAGGTGAGCTGTGACATCACCTATTGTGAATGGAGGATCCTGTGTTATCTACTGTATATAGAGGTGTTATCAGTCATTATACAGGAGGAGGAGGTGAGCTGTGACATCATCTATTGTGAATGGTGGATCCTGTGTTATCTACTGTATATAGAGGTGTTATCTGTCATTGTACAGAGGAGGAGGTGAGCTGTGACATCACCTATTGTGAATGGTGGAACATTTAACATAAAAACCTGATGTAAACAATAGGCCATTTCTGATCACTTATTCCCATTGTTCCTTGGGTAAATTATCTACATTTCATCAGCTCCGATTCCTCCCAACTGTCCTAATAAACCAATTGACAAACCCGATGATTCGTTATAACATGTGACTAGAACCTGAGCGGTTACCCCTAGCAACCAGCTAGAGGCCTAAGTAAATGAAAGCGAAACTCTGACTGGTTGCTATGGGCGATTGCTCCTCTCTTCCTGTCGGTGTGGAGCTCTAGGATATTTGGGGGATGCCTCTACATGGCCAATGTGTCATGTCCGACCTTCACCACCTTCTGACCTTACAGTCACGTCCCGCACCGCCCCAAGCGCTCGATCACATAACTGGGATTGTTTTGGGGTCACACATCTCCATTAAATTATGAATCACCTCTGTGCGTGCAGCCGCCATTACTAGGCCTCAGTACAACACTCCTACTGCACCGGCCTCCTCCATCATGGCGGATACGTGACGAGGTGAAGGCCAGCACCGCAGCCAAAATAAGACCAAATGTTCATAAAAAAAAGACAACAGGCAGCCCACTGGGACCCCATTAACGGGAACGAAGGGGCATTAAAGATTAATCCATATCCTATACACCTCTAGGTGTGTCAGGAACCACAAGTCTCAGCATGCCCTGGGCCAGAGGCCAAAACTTAAGGACTTGGCTCCACAATCAGTGAATTCCCAGGAATTGCCTCATCGCCTAATATTCAGCTTTATCCTCTAATAACACATTATAGAATAATCAGATCCGCACCCACGGGACGTCCGCCCGCTGTGAAGGGGATTGCTTTCATTTACACCATGCCAAGACCATAAAAAAAATAATAAAATAAATTTATATATTACATACACAATCATTTTCAATAATGTCAATTTAGAAAATGTAAATACACAAATAAAAAAGTGATAGAAAAAGCATAATACACATATATATATATATATATATATATATATATATATATATATATATATACACATACACACAACACACACACAACACACACACACACACTACCGGTCAAAAGTTTAGGGTCACTTAGAAATTTCCTTATTTTTGAAAGAAAAGCAGTTTTTTTCCAATGAAGCTAACATTAAATGATTCAGAAATACACTCTATACAGTGTTAATGTGGTAAATGACTATTCTAGCGGCAAACGTCTAGTTTGTAATGCAATATCTTCATAGGTGTATAGAGGCCCATTTCCAACAACCATCACTCCAGTGTACTTATGGTATTTTGTGTTCGCTAACTGTGTAAGAAGGCTAATAGATGGTTAAAATACCCTTTAAAACCCTTGTGCAAGTATGTTAACACAGCTGAAAACCGTTTGGTTGATTAGAGAAGCTATAAACCTGACCTTCCTTTGAGCTTGTTGAGAATCTGGAGCATTACATTTGTTGGTTCCATTAAACTCTCAAAATGGCCAAAAAAAAAGAACTTTCTTGTGAAACTCGACAGTCTATTCTTGTTCTTAGAAATGAAGGCTATTCCATGCGAAAAATTACCAAGAAACTGAAGAATTCATACAATGGTGTGTAGTACTCCCTTTAGAGGAGTGCACAAACAAGCTCTAACCAGAGAAGAAAGACAAGTGGGAGGCCCCGCTGCACAACTGAGCAACAAGACAAGTACATTAGAGTCTTTAGTTTGAAAAATTGACGCCTCACAGGTCCTCAACTGGCAGCTTCATTAAACAGTACACATTAAACGCCAGTGTCACCATCTACAGTGAAGAGGCGATTTGGGGATGCTGGCCTTCAGGGCAGATTGGCAAAACAAAAGCCATATTTAAGACTGGCTTAAATGAAAGGAAAAGATTAATATGGGCAAAAGAACACAGACATTGGACAGAGGAATATTGGCTTTTGTTTTGCCAATCATTTAATGTTAGCTTCATTGGAAAAAACTGCTTTTCTTTCAAAAATAAGGAAATTTCTAAGTGACCCTAAACTTTTGACCGGTAGTGTATATACGCATACACACACATATATATATATAATTTTTTTTTTTTTTCTTATTTTTATTTTTTTTTGAAATGGTGATTTAAGGAAACAGCCATAACAAAAAAAAAAAAAAGCTACAATAATTTATGCCGTCAACTAGATTTTGCATCTAAAATGATGCATTAAAAATTTTTTAATCGATTTAGAAGATACAAAAAAAAAAAGCTAAATGATAATTCTAAAAAATAAATCGATTATGAAATTAACTGTACCAGAAAGAAAAAAATAGCATAAAAAAGGTCTAATATAATAAAATGTATAATATGATGGAAAAAAATATATTTAAAAAGTATGTCAATTAAAAATGAGTTTTTTGTTTTTCTTTTCTAAACAGAAATGTTACTTTTCCTGACACATGAAAAGCAGTCGCACCGAGCGGCTCCGGTCACCGACCACCACTCCAGCGCCGTTTCTCACATCTTTTTGACCTTGGTCACGTCGGACGCAGGTAGATTAAAAAATAAAAATAGAGCGCGACTAAAGGGCAACTAGAAGATTTACGACTCGTATAATAAACCCATCTTTTCCCCCGCTAATATGATGGGGTATAAAAACCGTCATGTGTATAGGTCATACGTATAGGGGCAGCACGGACGGGCACGCCGCGCAGCACTTGTGTTTTTCTATAGTCTGAGCAAACGAAACAAAAAAATAAAAAATACAATGCTCCAAAGAAACGCCGCTCTGCTCCATAATCCCAGAGTTCTTGCACCGTCTTTGACAGCCACTTAGTGGCCCCTTTACTTGCCCCAATGCATCCGCCTCCTCCACTCCCTGCACAAGCTGCACCCTGTACAGAACCTTCCTATGTTTGTTTATTTTTATTGACAAACACAATGTCAAAACAGCAAAAATCGTTAACCCTTCAGCTGCCACTAGATTTTTGCCCTGAGCGCCCACCCTCTCCCCTGACACTTACTTCTCATCCACATGCAGGCTGGGAGGACACTTGATGGCCAGCCATGTCTTCCAGGAGATATGCTTCACCTTGTAGACCTGTCCAAAACCTCCTGATCCTATTTTTTCCCATCCACAGAACTCTTTGGAGTAAAAAGTCCTGAGTAGCCCCATGTCCCAGGGAGAGGAGGCCTCCTTGTCCATGGTGCTGCACCCTGGTCTCCCCCTCTGCTGTGGCAGCTCTGTGTGAAGCCTGCAGCTTCTCTCCCAGGTGAATAAGGTGTGTTCACTGCCCAGGAGCTGACATCATTTCCTGACTCTTTCTACCTTGACTCCTAAGGAGGAATAAACAGGGAGAGGCCACTGCCCTCTACTGGTGGAATGATGCAGCTGCATGATGTTATGAAAATCAGTTCTTCTTGATACATTTGTAGCAAAAGTTGCAACATTCCAAAGACAGATTGTAATCACTCCCATCATCCATGTATCAAGTAGGGGGGGGGGGTCACAATCTAATCTAATAACATATATTAGAGCTGATTTCATAGGAAGTCAATTCATTTGCAGACAATTTAGGAAATCCACATAAACCCTGGCACATAACTGTGATCTGTGCAGTCGCTCCTGAGCCCCTAAATCACAGAAGACCCAAAGAAAAAAGACACCAGTATTATAAATGGCACAAGCAAGTAGGGAGGGGGGCAATTTACAGATTTTGCATTGAACCCTAGAGACTGAAGACGTTCCCAAGTGGAGCGAAGGATTTTATAGGACACAGGGGCGGCATCATTTATGCAACCTATGCCGCTACATAGGGGCCCATGAGATAACGGGGCCTATTTCCACACCCAAAGTAACTGGAAATGTGCATTATGATGAGCTATTGGACTGCAAAGGCCCCGTATATTGTCCTTGCACAGGGGCCCTTTCCTGTCTGTCCACCATTGGTGGGGCATGTGGATTTTGGAGGAAGGGAGAGGGAATTGATGCAAGCAAAAAAACAGATGGAAACAAGATCAATACATCAAAATGAAAGGGGAATGGCGGCATTCATTGTCATTGATCTCTGTACTCGTCCCATAAAGTGACGCGCACGCTCGACCTCCGCTCTATTCAGAAGGGGCTCCTCAAAGTTGCATTTTTGGGACTATTGGGGGCGTCAGTGTTCGGATCCCTGGCGATCGGGAAGTCATCCCCTATAGATTATTTACTAACTTGGCACAATGTCGTTAAAGGATAAGGATATCATGGAAGGGTAGATCCCAGCTTAAGATCTACGGAATGAGCACGGTCTATGGGCGCCATAGCTGGCACTGGAACCACAGTATGTGATAAATGTGGACGTTTACTATCTTCTGGGCACTGATAAGCCGCCGGCTCATTATTAGGAATGGATTGTATGAAGTTTTTGTTACTTTGCCCGGACATGTAAGTTCTAATTTGCGGGGGAGGAAAACGAAGAGGAGTCTTTGGGGCAGGTGAAAGGAGCCAAGCTAGACACATGCAAAGTGCATTCTAATATAGTACACCCCCCCGGTCTCAACATTTAAGGGGCAATACACCAGGTCCTTCTGGAAAGGGTGAAAGAGCTCCCACCTCCATAGACTTCAATGGGGAGAGCCATACACCATCATTGTCAGTTCCTGTATATGGCTGCCACCAGGAGCCACGGCGATCAGGGACCCCCCCAATTTCCTGGTAGATGAGGGTCCACACTTCATGTGAGGCAGGGGGTGCCAGGACTGGAGAAATACACAAGGGAGTGTCAGGGACATGTGTGTTATCAGGAGGATGTGACAATGGGATGAGCAGTAAAAATGGAATCTCATCATCACATCAAAGCCCCCACCAGTGAAAACGACACACAATAAGTGTCTGCTAGATCCTGTGTGACCTCCCCCGGAGTCCTGACCACCATCAGACCCACTAATTAGGTTTAATAGGTCACTAAGCAACCATTGTCTCCCACCAAAGAACAATGGGGTAGATGTGACCTGGGGGGTCGTATGAGATTAGAAGGATGACTCTTTCTTTTTTTGGAAACAGAGGTCGTGTCCTGGTGTAGGCAGCCACAGCCTATGGGCATGGGGTTATATATATATATATATATATTATATATATATATATATATATATATAAAAAAACAAACAAAAAAGTCCACTTTTTATATTTTTATTATATATAGCGCCACCGCTGTTCACAGGTTGTATGCGGTATTACAGCTCTTTTACTTAAATGGACCAGAACGGTAATACCAGACACAAACCATGGACACGCACTGCAGGAATAAAGATATATTTTTAAAATAAAAGGAATTTTGGGACATAATTTTTTTTTCTAAAAACCACCACTCTCGTATACAGGTTGTGTCTGGTATTGCACTCAGTGGTGCCACAGTCTAGGGGGGTGCGATACACTAAACATTTGAGCTCAAAATTGAAATAATTGCTGGAGACTCGTATTACAGCTTGGAGCGCCGGATTATCAGATGCCGGATTATCAGATGCCGGACTCCCGGTCTATGTCTTTTTGTGCTGATAACACTTATCTGATCCCATAAGATTAGGACCCTCCGGTGCCCCCAAAACCCGCATATAATGGGACACAAGTCACACACAGATAAGGGGGGTGCACATGCAGCCAGCAGGTCTGGATCATCCCTGTCCCCAATGTCATGTCCTCAGCATTTCCATGATCTGCTTGCTGTCAGAGAATAGAAACGTACACGGTTCTTGCTCAGTGGCTGAGACCATGTCCGTGACCTCATGCTGGAAAGGGTTAAACCAGCCAAATGTGCCCCCCATTATATCATCAGGTCAGGTTCCCCTTCTACAGCCCTCAGTCCCAATAATAGGCTGGGATCTCCTGGAGCCCCTCTCTCCTCAGGGGTCTTCTACCATCTGGATCCTCTTCTTTTTGAGTAGAGGGGGCGCCCATCACGGAGTAACAGACCTCAATGATCTGCGGTTGTCGGACGTAGCGTAGCACTCGTCCACCGCATCCTGAGCGCGGCTACCAGGGCTTCACCTGGCCATAAGACGGCAAGACCACCCACACTTACACAACAGCTGGCAGAGCTCCTGGGAGATACGGGGTCCGGGCTGGGGTCACCATGTATTCTAGGAACCTGCTCTGGGGTCTGGTCTGGGGTCTGCATTTATTTAAAGGATTTGGTCTGGGGATGGTGCTTATTTAGGGGGTCTTTGTTTTCTCAATCTATATTTATTTAGGGCTATGGAATATGTATATCTTTAAAGGTTTAGTCTGGGGGAGTTATCGACGGGGTCTGTATTTGTTTTTGTGGTCTATTTATTTAGGTGTCTGGGATCTGTATTTACTTAAAGGTTTCATCCCGGATCTGGTCAAGTCTGGTCTTGGGTCTGTATCTGTTTAAGGCTTTAGTCCAGGATCTGTTATTATTTATGGGGTCTGTATTGGTTTTTTGGTGGTCTATTTATTTAGGGGTCTGGATCTGTTATTTGAAGGGTCGAGTCTGGTCTTGGGTCTGTATCTGTTTAAGGCTTTAGTCCAGGATCTGTTATTATTTATGGGGGTCTGTATTTGTTTTGGTGGTCTATTTATTTAGGGGTCTGGATCTGTTATTTGAAGGGTCGAGTCTGGTCTTGGGTCTGTATCTGTTTAAGGTTTAGTCCAGGATCTGTTATTATTTATGGGGTCTGTATTTGTTTTGGTGGTCTATTTATTTAGAGCTCTGGGACCTGGATATCATTTAAAGGTTTTGTCCCGAAACTGTTATTTGCAGGGTCAAGTCTGGTCTTGGGTCTGTATCCGTTTAAGGTTTAGTCCAGGATCTGTTATTATTTATGGGGGGGTCTGTATTTGTTTTTGTGTTCTACTTATTTAAGGGTCTGTACTTATTTAAATGCTTAGTCCAGGTTCTGTTATTATTTAGGGGTCTGGCCTGGGGCCTGTATTTGTTTAGGGGATGCGTAATTGTTTAGCTGGGGGCGACTTTATTTAATAGGTTTGATCTGGGGTCTATTGTTGTTTAGGGGTCTTGTCCTGGGTATGGATTAGTTTTTTTTTTTTCTGCGGTATCTAAACGTTTAGGGGTGTGGGGTCTAATTTGTTGAGGGGGTTTAGATTTGTCCCGGGGTCTGATTTAGGATGTATTTTATAGGACTGTATTTGTGCACGGGTCTGGGCTTTGTATCTGTGTTGTGGTCTGATATACGGGCTGTATTTTTATTGTCTGGTCTGGGGTTTGTATTTAGAGGGTCTGGATCTGTTTTTTTGGGGTGTAATCAGGGTCTAGATGTGAATTTGGGGTCTGTACTTGTTTAAACTAAAAGAATGGTGTCTGATGTCTCAGGTAATAGCAGTCGGGCTCAGACATGGAACTCGTCCTCACCAGTCATGAAATCCCCTATGAATACATCTGAGATGCGGCCCGGGGCAAGAAGGTCCGGACCGTCCCCAGAAATTCTTCGGCAACATGTGATGGATATAAGAAACGTCACGTCCGCCACCAAAAATAGAACACAATGAACACAGAGCAGGGTGATATCCCGGCGGCGCTGATCCCTCATCTGGGAGGATGGTTTGTTACAATGTATCAGTGCAGATTAAATGCACCCAGGCAGGTCAGATCACAGTATCTAGTCCGGACCGGATACAACTGCAGCAAATCCTCAGCTGTCAGATGTCTGGCAATCAATACAGGCTGAATGTAAATCAGGACTGTTTCTATTTACTGACAGCAAGCGGAGATCTAGGAAACGTGAAAGATCGGAGAAACTAAATAAAAAATATCAGAAAGCTGCAAAAATGAGTCAGACAAGCTCTGCAAATGAAAGCTGCTGCGGAACCTCACCACACGCGCCTCAGCTGCTGCGGAACCTCACCACACGCACCTCAGCTGCTGCGAAACCTCACCACATGCGCCTGAGCTGCTGCGGAACCTCACCACACACGCGCCTCAGCTGCTGCGGAACCTCACCACACGCGCCTCAGCTGCTGCAGAACCTCACCACACGCGCCTCAGCTGCTGTGAAACCTCAGCATACGCACCTCAGCTGCTGCGGAACCTCACCACACGTGCCTCAGCTGCGGCCGAACCTCGCCACACGCGCCTCAGCTGCGACGGAACCTCGCCACACGCGTCTCAGCTGCTGTGGAACCTCACTCCTCATGCACACCTCAGTGATAAGTTACAGTGGGGGATTATCCATTATATAATGTACAGTTTATAGCAGACTCAGCACAATGTGGCGTCTGCTGCTTACCGCTCATCTCATCCCTCGACAAGGTTTAGCAGCCAGTATGAAAATCACGTGACAGTGTACAGAAAATGCCGCAAGACCCATGAACATGAAGGACTGGTCCGCCAGTGCCCATGTGCTGGTGGCCACACCTGGTGCCAACGTACATCCCCACCAGGGTCATATACACACAGTGGGTACGGAAAGTATTCAGACCCCTTTAAATTTTTCATTCTTTGTTTCATTGCAGTAAATTCAAAAAAGTTAATTTTTTTCTCATTAATGGATGTGAATACTTTTCCGTCAAATTATGACAAGAGCATTCTTAAAGTGATACCTTTATTGGCTAACCAGAAAATTATATGTTCGCAAGCTTTCAGAGCTCAAAGGCTCCTTCTTCAGGCAAGATTACATTTGGAATAATAAGGCTAAGTGCACACGTTCAGGATTATTTGCGTTTTTTTTCGCGGGAAAAAATGCGTCAAAAACGCATGAATTAAGCATCCTATCATTTAGAATGAATTCCGCAATTTTTGTGCACATGGTGCGTTTTTTTCCGCGAAAAAGAACCAACATGTTCATTAATTTCACGGAATTCTAGCGTTTTTCCCGCTATATTATTGACCTAGAAAGTTCAGGGAAAAAAAATCGCATCAAATCCGCGCAAAAACGCACCAAAAACGAGCGTTTTTACCGCGAAAAGTCAGTTTTTGCTCAGGAATATTCTGCAAACATTCCTGAACGTGTGCACTTAGCCTAAAGGTACTGCCACACTAAGCGATCTCGTTAGCGATCACGATAATGACGCAAGCTAAAGAGATCATTGGTGTGATCGCTTTTAGGTCGCTAGTAGCTGCCAAACATGAGATCTCATAAACGACACATCAGCGGTCAGCGATCTCTTTAACGACTTTGGCGGTCGTTAGGATCTGTCATTAGCATGTACTGAGCGCAACCTTTTCCACGCCCCTCAGCACAGATATATGTTATATATGTGCAATAATTTATGTTTTGACCGCGTCATGAAAGACGACGTATAGCGCTCCCTTTCATTGTTCTCGAGTGCTTCTCATTCATAGGAATTTCCAGCATCGCTCCTGCTCTCTGCGTCCTGCTAGCCTGCTTTGCAGCTATTGCGATCCTCTCTGTGACGCAAAAGAAAACCTAGTCCCACCTGCGCCGCTGTCATATGCGTCACAAACGAGGTCGCTCGTCGTTCGCAAAAGGTGCTAAACACAGCAATATAGGCTCACCAGCGGGACGCCAACGATCAAAAAACGGTCCAGAACGCTAGTGAACGATCAGCGACATCACAGCAGGGGCCACATCGCTGCTACATGCCACACACGACGTCGCTAACGAGATCGCTAAATAGTGACGCTTTAGCGATGTCGTTAGCGATCTCGCTAAAGGGCCCGTCTCACACAACGATCTCGCTACCGAGATTGCTGCTGAGTCACTAGTTTTGTGACGCAGCAGCGAGCTCACCAGCGATGTCGCTGTGTGTGACATTCAGCGACGATCAGCCCCCCTGCCGGGTATCGCTGATCGTCGCTGAAATGTCAGGACATTTTTTTGATCGCTGGTCTCCCGCTGACAGGCACACATCGCTGCGTGTGACAGGCGGGAGACCAGCGATCCGCTGGTAACCAAGGTACACAGCAGGTTTCTAGGCGCGGGCAGTGCCTAGAAACCCGATGTGTACCTTGGTTACCAGCTCCCTGCATCAGTGCGCTGGTATCCAAGGTACACTGCGGGTAACTAAGCGATGTTTACCCGCAGTGTCGCTTGTGCTGATCGCTGCCTGTTTGGCAGCTCAGCAGCGATAATGTAGCGATACACCAGCGATCCTCATCGTTGTCAGGATCGCTGGTGTATCGCTATGTGAGACCCGGGCTTTAGTGTGGCATACCCTTAAGAAAGACACATTAGATGCTTACTATAGTAGGAAATTTGTTCAAGACCTGGGGGGTGTGATGCCTTCAAAAGATAAGCAAAGGAAATCGAATTAGCATTTTCTTACAAATGGAGAGCTAGTGGGAATGTGTTCTTAGCTATCTGGAGTCCTTCTGGTGAAGGTGTGAACTGTGTCTATGTAGTGGACCATAAAACCGGGTGTTAAGTTGAGTCCTAGTGTCAAAGTATTGAACATCCTAATAAGGGCTCCTTTCCACTTGCGAGAAATACGTCCGATTCTCGCATGTGAAATCCCAGCTCTGGCGCCGGCATTCGGGACTGGAGTGCGCGGCTGCATGTATTTCTATGCAGCCGCTCGCTCCACTCCCGAGTGCCGGCGCCAGAGCTGGGATTTCACATGCGAGAATCGGAAGATTTCCTCGCATGTGAGTATGAGCCCTAAGTTTGAATTCCCATATTTTTCTCTCCCTGTCATCCTTAAAATGACCTTTTAGTATTAAGAAAGATGTGTATCTTCACACTAAACAATATCGCTAACGGGATCGCTAAAAAACGTCACTATTGCGATCCCGTTAGCGATATTGTTCAGTGCGGCAGCTGCCAGCGACGAGCTTCCTGCTGTGATCTCGCTCGTCGCTGGAATCGCTCCGGACCCTATTTCATCGCTGGCGCTCCCGCTGGGTAAGTATCTTATCGCTGTGTGGCACCTTTTCTTAGCGATTTAGCGGTACTTTTGTACCGCTAAAGTCGTTAAGAAGATCGCTAACGGCGATAGCATCGTTAACTATATCGCTAAATGTGGCCGCACTTAGCGATATAGAAACAATCCCGCTAGCGATCGCATTAGTATGCAACGCTAACGAGATCGCTAGCGGGATAGCTTAGTGTGGCAGTACCTTTAGCCAGTAGATAGAAAAATATTTAGAATTGAGAGTCCTCAGTGGTTGATACCTTTTAATGGCTAACTGAAAAGATGGTAACAAATTGCAAGCTTTCGAGACTACTCAGGTCTCTTCATCAGGCAACGACTAATACAAAATCTGAAGAATCACATATTTATACACAACAGGACACAGGAATAATGCAATAGATAAGACAAGTGATGTGAAGCAGAACTGTCATTATGGCAGAGGGATGAACATAAATATTGGAACAATATTCTTCAGATTTTGTATTAGTCTTTGCCTGATGAAGAGACCTGAGTAGTCTCGAAAGCTGTAATTTGTTACCATCTTTTCAGTTAGCCATTAAAAGGTATCAACCACTGAGGACTCTCAACTCTAAATATTTTTCTTTTAGTATTAAGATTTTTAAGTCTGTCATACAATGTCCAGTTCCAGAGAAATGTTTTCCCACAGGCGTGGCCATTTCATTCCTGATTGTATGTCTGTGTAGATTCATCCTTGTTTGTAGTTTTTGCATGGTTTCTCCAATATAAATAGCTCCAGGGCACAAGAATCCCAAGAAGCAGCCTCCTGGATTACAAACTGAGAGAGGACAACAACAGGGTACCTCTTGTGGTCACATACAACCCCCACATGAGCATCCTGAGGAAAATTGGTGCTGATCTCCAACCCATATTCCACAGAGACCACAAATTGAAAGATATATTCCCAGAACTACCACTTCTCTCCTACAAACAGCCCCCTAACTTAAGGAATCTCCTTGTCAGAAGTGTCCTCTCGTCACCATCAGTGACTGGCACATTCCCATGTAACAATAAAAAATGCAAAACTTGTACCCACATATTACCAACAAATACAGTCCGAGTACCAAACACAAATCAGAACTATAAGGTCATGGGTTCCTTTTCATGTATATCCTCCAATGTGGTGTACATGATACAATATACGAGGTGCCCTGGAGGTGTCTATATTGGGGAAACCATGCAAAAACTACAGACAAGGATGAATCTACACAGACATACGATCAGGAATGAAATGGACACGCCTGTGGGAAAACATTTCTCTGGAACTGGACATTGTATGACAGACTTAAAAGTCTTAATACTAAAAGGTCATTTTAAGGATGACAGAGAGAGAAAAATATGGGAATTCAAACTTATAAGGATGTTCAATACTTTGACACTAGGACTTAACTTAACACCCGGTTTTATGACTCACTACATAGACACAGTTCACACCTTCACCAGAAGAACTCCAGATAGCTAAGAACACATTCCCACTAGCTCTCCATTTGTAAGAAAATGCTAATTCGATTTCCTTTGCTTATCTGTAGAAGGCATCACACCTCCCAGGTCTTGAACAAATTTCCTACTATAGTAAGCATCTAATGTGTCTTTCTTATTATTCCAAATGTAATCTTGCCTGAAGAAGGAGCCTTTGAGCTCTGAAAGCTTGCGAACATATGGTTCTGGTTAGCCAATAAAGGTATCACTTTAAGAATGCTCTTGTCATAATTTGACGGAAAAGTATTCACATCGATTTTTCTGGCTAACACGGTACCACAATACAATTTATTATTGTACACCATTTCTCATTAATGTACACTCTGCACCTCATCTTAACTGAAAAAAAAAACAGAAATTTATAAATTTTTGCAAATTTATTAAAAACGAAAAACTGAAATATCCCATGGTCATAAGTATTCAGACCCTTTTGCTCAGTATTGAGTAGAAGCACCTTTTCAGCTAGTACAGCCATGAGTCTTCTTGGGAATGATACAACAAGTTTTTCACCCCTGGATTTGGGGGTCCTCTGCCATTCTTCCTTGCAGATCCTCTCCAGTTCCGTCAGGTTGGATGGTGACGTTGATGGACAGCCATTTTCAGGTCTCTCCAGAGATGCTCAGTTGGGTTTAGGTCCGGGCTCTGGCTGGGTCAGTCAGGAATGGTCACAGAGTTGTTCTGAAGCCACTCCTTTATTTTAGCTGTGGGCTTAGGGTCACTGTCTTGTTGGAAGGTGAACCTTCGGCCAAGTCTAAGGTCCAGAGCACTCTGGAAGAGGTTTTCATCCAGGATATCTCTGTACTTGGCCGCATTCATATTTCCTTCAATTGCAACCAGTCGTGCTGTCCCTGCAGCTGAAAAACACCCCCATAGCATGATGCTGCCACCACCCTGTTTCACTGCTGGGATTGTATTGGGCAGGTGATGAGCAGTGCCTGGTTTCTCCACACATACCGCTTAGAATTATCACCAAAAAGTTCTTTCTTCGTCTCATCAGACCAGAGAATCTTATTTCTCATAGTCTGGGAGTCCTTCATGTGTTTTAAGCAAACTCTATGCGAGCTTTCATATGTCTGGCACTGACGACAGGCTTCTGTCGGGCCACTCTGCCATAAAGGCCTGACTGGTGGAGGGCTGCAGTGATAGTTGACTTTGTGGAACTTTCTCCCATCTCCCTACTGCATCTGTGGAGCTCAGCCACAGTGATCTTGGGGTTCTTCTTTACCTCTCTCACCAAGGCTCTTCTCCCACGATTGCTCAGTTTGGCTGGACGGCCAGGTCTAGGAAGACTTCTGGTGGTCCCAAACTCCTTCCATTTAAGGATTATGGAGGCCACTGTGCTCTTAGGAACCTTGAGTACTGCAGAAATTCTTTTGTAACCTTGGCCAGATCTGTGCCTTGCCACAATTCTGTCTCTGAGCTCCTTGGCCAGTTCCTTTGACCTCATGATTCTCATTTGGTCTGACATGCACTGTGAGCTGTGAGGTCTTATATAGACAGGTGTGCGCCTTTACAAATCAAGTCCTATCAGTGTAATTACACACAGCTGGACTCCAATGAAGGAGTAGAACCATCTCCAGGAGGATCACAAGGAAATGGACAGCATGTGACGTAAATATGAGTGTCTGCGCAAAGGGTCCGAATACTTATGACCATGTGATATTTCAGTTTTTCTCTCTTAATAAATTTCCAAAAATTTCTACATTTCTGTTTATTTTTTAAATCAAGATGGGGAGCAGAGTGTACATTAACCCCTTTGTCATCTGACATACTATCCCGTCCAAGTGACCTGGGACTTAATTCCCATGGACGCAATAGTACATCATATGCGATCAGCCGCACTCACGGGGGGGGAGCGCAGCTGATTGCGGCCGGGTGTCAGCTGATTTTCACAGCCGACACTTTAACCCCCGGCACACTGCAATCAAACATGACCGCAGTGTTCCAGCAGCATAGGGAAGCATTGCGCAGGGAGGGGGCTCCCTGCGTTCTTCCCCGAGACCCTCAGAGCAACGCGATGTGATCTCGCTGTTCTGAGGGACCCTCCTCCCTGTGCAGGCCCCCGGATCCAAGATGGCCGCGGGGTTCTTCCGGGTCCTGCAGCGAGGTGGCTTGTCAGTGCCTGCTGAGATCAGGCGCTGAGAAAGCCTCCTGCACTGCCTGTCAGATCGCTGATCTGACACTATACAGTGATGGCCCACCCTGGGACAATGTAAAAAAAAAAAAAAATAAACGTGTAAAAAAATTTTTTAAAAGAATCCCTAAATAAATTAAAAAAAATATATATATTTCCCCAATAAACACATTATCATTATGTAAATAAAAAAAACAAACAATAAAAGTACACATATTTGGTATCGCCGCGTCTGTAGCGACCCCCCCTATAAAACTGTCCCACTAGTTAATCCCTTTAGTGAACCTCTTAAAAAAAAAAACAAAGCAAAAAAACAATGCTTAATCATCATACCATCGAACAAAAAGTGGAATAACACGCGATCAAAAAGACGGATATAAATAAACATGGTACCGCTGAAAACGTCATCTTGTCCCACAAAAAAACAAGCCCCCATACAGCATCATCAGCGAAAAAATAAAAAAGTTATAGCTCGCAGAATAAAGCGATGCAAAAATAATTATTTTTTATATAAAATTGTTTTTATTGTATAAAAGCGCCAAATAATAAAAAAAATTATATAAATGAGGTATCGCTGTAATCATGCTGACCCGAAGAATAAAACTGCTTTATCACTTTTACCACACGTGGAACGGTATAAACGCCTCCCCCAAAAGAAATTCATGAATTGCTGGTTTTTGTTAAATCCGCCTCCCAAAAATCATAATAAAAAGCGATCAAAAAATGTCATGTGCCCAAAAATGGTACCAATAAAAACGTCACCTCGTCCTGCAAAAAATAAGACCTCACTTGACTCTGTGGGCCAAAATATGGAAAAATTATAGCTCTGAAAATGTGGTGATGCAAAAACTATTTTTTGCAATAAAAAGCGTCTTTTAGCGTGACAGCTGCCAATCATAAAAACCCACTATAAATAGTAAATCAAACCCCCCTTTATCACCCCCTTAGTTAGGGAAAAATAATAAAATTAAAAAAATGTATTTATTTCCATTTTCCCATTAGGGTTAGGGTTGGCGCTAACGTTAGGTGGTTGGCGCTAACGTTAGTATTAGGGTTAGGGTTGGGATTAGGGGTGTGTTAGGGTTAGGTTTGTGGTTAGGGTTGGGACTAGGGTTAGGGGTGTGTTGGGGTTAGGGTTGGAGTTAGAATTTGGGGGGTTTCCGCTGTTTAGGCACATCAGGGGCTCTCCAAACGTGACATGGCGTCTGATCTCAATTCCAGCCAATTCTGCGTTGAAAAAGTCAAACAGTGCTCCTTCCCTTCCGAGCTCTGCCATGCACCCAAACAGTGATTCCCCCCCACATATGGGGTATCTGTGTACTCAGGACAAATTGCACAACAACTTTTGCAGTCCATTTTCTCCCGTTACCCTTGGTAAAATTAAAAAAAAATTGGATCTGAAGTAAAATATTTTGTGAAAAAAATTAAATGTTCATTTTTTTTTTAAAAACATTCCAAAAATTCCTGTGAAGCACCTGAAGGGTTAATAAACTTCTTGAATGTAGTTTTGAGCACCTTGAGGGGTGCAGTTTTCAGAATGGTGTCACTTTTGGGTATTTTCTATCATATAGACCCCTCAAAGTGACTTCAAATGTGAGGTGGTCCCTAAAAAAAAAAATGGTGTTGAAAAAAAATGAGAAATCGCTGGTCAACTTTTAACCCTTATAACTTCCTAACAAAAAACAAAAAAAAAAAATGTTTCCAAATTTGTGCTGATGTAAAGTAGACATGTGGAAAATGTTATTTATTAACTATTTTGTGTGACATATTTCTCTGATTTAAGGGCAAAAAAATTCAAAGTTTGAAAATTGCAAAAATGTTCAAAATTTTCGCCATATTTCCATTTCTTTTCATAAATAAACGCAAGTCATATCGAAGAAATTTTACCATTATCATGAAGCACAATATGTCACGAGAAAACAATCTCAGTATCGCCAGGATCCATGGAAGTGTTCCAGAGTTATAACCTCATAAAGGGACAGAGGTCAGAATTGTAAAAATTGGTGCAGTCATTAACGTTAATTAATTAGGGGTTAATGAGAAAAAAAATGAACTTTTTTGAATTTACCAAAGGGCTGCAGTGAAATAATGAGTGAAAAATGTAAAGGGGTCTGAATACTTTCCGCACCCACTGTATATACCAGCTCATGCTGTACACCTTGCACCTAGAGGCCTGTGCCATTGGCTGCTGTCTATTGCTGCCCCCTGGTGGTGTTCTTTTAAACTTACAAGCACATTAAGACATATTATACTGACATCTAGTGGTCAATATTGCTATGGCAAGTGACCCTATTAGGGGCAGTTCATAGGGGTGAGACGGTGCTCACACCCACAATAGAGCCACCATCGTCCGTCCCCTACACCCCAAAAACATAAGCATAGCAGAGCAGGACTATTTTCTAGAAATTCTGTAGCTCCACTTGTGTCCATGAAATGCGGTACCAGACAAAGAATTTTTCCATTCATATTATCAGGGGATAAGTAGATTTTGCTTTTTATTTTCTGTGCATTTATCTGTGCTCGCAGGAAACAAGGAATAATAATAATAATAATCCATAATCGCCCCGCTCTCTGCAGCGTGATGCATCATTTATTAGGAATTTCACACTTTTTTTCCAGGTATATTAATAAGTGACGTGACGCACGCGGTCTACAATAAATAAATATTTCACCTGGCGAGAAAAGATAAAATTTAAAAAAAAAATAAATAAAAAAAAACCTGCAGAATAATCATTTATTCCATGATCCGTCCCTGAAGGGCCCTGAAAAAAGAAGCTACACCTAAAAAATAAAAAAATCTAAAAAAGAAAATCTGAAAACTGGGAGACAATACGGCGGCAGTGACGGCGTCCGCACGGGAAGTCGCCAGAATTAATGCTGCATTATTTAGGAAATTCATCTCTGAAGGAAATGTAACCCGTCATTACCGTTGCCATAGTTTGTCATCCAAGACATTTTTTTTCTTTTTGTTTCCATAAATGCATGTATTTCAGGCTAAACATTATTTTTTTCATGAAAAACATCGCGCCGTTTGTCTTTTACGGGTTCTCGTCTTCCGTCGCATTCGACGACTTTAATGAGATCTTGGGTCAGAGGAGTTCAGAATAGTGACTTCAGAACGAGCTCACCGATGGACGCTCAGTTGACTCTTTCTGTAGCCGGCACTAGATGGGTGCAATGCAGAGGCTATAGAGGCAGAAAAATAATTCTAAATTTTTAAAGATTTTAGCCCAAAAAAACTTGCAATTAAAAAAAATAAATCAAGTCCTGAATGGCGGGCAAATCCTTTAAATATATAAAAAAAATAATTAAAAAAAATAAAAAATAAATGAGGAAAGGCCTGTCAATAAGCAATACTGGGAATTATTCTGCGACTTTGGCAGAAAAAAAAAATATATTGATAATTTAGCAGTAACTGTTCTTCCAGTTCATAGTTTAGTTGGCGACTGATTGATAGTTTAGTAACTGTACATCTGTTCTTGTGAGTCCACGTCCCCCGTCTGTCCGACCCGGGTGGGAGACGTGTGAGGCTCCTGATCCGTCGCCTCCGAGGGCGGTTCTTCCTCTGCTGGAGGCGGAGTCTCTCCCACAGGCACCGCCCTCCACGTCAGCGGTCCCTCGGCGGCGATCTGCCCTCCCAGCGGGGCGATGGAATTGACGAACGTGGTGAGGTTGATGAAGTGGGCGACGGGGTGAGGGCCGGCCGCCTCCGGGGCCGCAGTTATGGCCAGCTCGGCCGGCCGGTTGTGGAGTACGGCGCTGCCGCTCACCGCGTCGAAGGTCACGGTCAGGATGGAGCTGTCCAGCTGGAGCTGCCGGTCGGGAGCCGTCAGGTGACCCACTGCCACCGGCTGCAGGCTGGCGAACTGCGCCCCCGCCGTGGTGGTGATGGGGGTCACCGTTATGTTGGTTAATCCCACGGAGCACGACGGGACCGGGACATTTCCGTCGCTGATCGTCACCACGACCTGAAATAAAAAATAAAATCAATTACAAAATTACATTTATTTTGTAACAATAATTAATAATAACAACAATAAGTATTCAAAATAAATAATGATTAATAAATGATTAATTTTAGAATTGAATAATGGATTATTAATAATCATTAATACTGAATAATGATTAATAATAAATGAATAACGATTAATAATAATAATGATTAATAAATAATGATGCTGTTAATACTAATAATACAAAAAAAAAAAAAACAGAAAATAGCAAAAAAACCTTTGTATATTAAAAAAGCAAAAAAAAAGTTTGTTGCCATTTTCTGAGACCTGTAACGGTGTCGAGTTTGCAATTAAGGGTCCAAAATTAGAAAAATATGGCCGCTTTCTTTCAGAAACAGCGCCACCCCTGACCATGGGTTGTGTCTGGTATTGCAACTCGACCCCATTGAAGCAAATAGATGCAGAGCTAGAATACCACGAACAATGCAATTAGATTAAAAAAGTGCCCTTCTGCTTCCCTGACATTTCCTCATACTCTACAGCTCCGCTTTGTGTCGCTCCTCCATTATTCCTCCTGGAAACACAGGATTGAAGTGACACTAGAGCGCAGGGTGGTCACTGACCTGTTGCAGGGTCTCTACAGCCGAGCCGTCCTCCTCTCCGGTGCCGCTGTATTCCACCTCCTTGTTACTATACTGTGCAAACTCAGGGTCCCCGTGCTCCGGGTCGTCCTCCTCGGCGCCATCCTTGTCCTGCTCCGTGTGAACGCTCGCCAGCCGCAGGGGTTTACTTCTATGCATTTCTTCATCATCTTCATCTAGTTCCGGCTGCGAGAAGACAGAACCATCCACATTACAGGGAAACCCCCGCACAGAACCTTCCTACACCGAGAAGGTGGGCCGCATCCCCTGCAGAAACGGTAACATCCTGCAGCCGCCACCAGGGGGAGCTCACTGCATTCTGAAGTGTTCCACAGGCCAATGGACAGGTTTATGCAGCAGGCGCCCTCTAGTGGCAGCCAGAAATCCAAAGTTCCATTCTACGCAGAGGTTTTGGAACTCTGTACAAGTCATAATCAGCACAGAATATTGGGCTCATTTGTAGGTAAAGTGAACGTCCATCATAGACGTTTAAAAAGGGGAACGTTCTGCTAAAATATTCTTCCGACAAGTCAGATCCAACAGTGAAGGATCGGTTGCTGAAAGTGCGACGACATCCAGCAATCGATGACTGCACCAAAGCGTCCTGAGCCCGGTGTGAAGCCACGGACCGAGATCTCCGACTACACCGATGTCATTGTCACCTGTACGTGTGACGCATCAGACAGTGATTGCTCTGATGGGGCCCTTTAAAAATGGAGACCGTCAGCAGGTAGGATCACCTGAAAGCTACTGACAGCACTGTACATGGCCGCCTCGGTCCGGTACAGGGGGGATATCTCTTTATGTGACCACTAAGCGGGGGCTGCGGTAGTCCTGCGCCCAGGACACTGCACTTAAAGCTTTTTTTTCAGTTTTATTCGAGGTGCAAAGAGGATTAAATAAAACTTGGTACCTCGGTCATACAATAATCAGAGGGTCCTTCAAGGACTCGGGATAGGTTACCACTAACTGGTCGGTGTGGGGGTCCGGCACCAGTCATCCTCTCTGCCAGATGTTAATGTATGGAGCCACGTTCTTCCGTAGTGGTCGTTCTCCAGCACTGCAGATCTGCAGTACCCAGGAGCGGCCACGACGTGGTGTATGGCGCTGTGCACCGTTCCCAAGCAGCACTCGATTCGGGCCGATTTGACATTGATGACTGTCAACATCTAAGTCCTGGACTCCTCCGTCTCCCATCCCCCCGTTAGTCGGTTTGGATGGGAATGGGGGGGGTCAAACCTGCTGACGGGCTCCTTTTATAAAGGGTTAATGTATCATAAGACACCTACAAAGTTCTAGGGTCAGGGTAAAGGGACGGCACGAATAAACCCTTGTCCTTGACCTGAAAACACCAAAAAGCAGGAAAAATAATTTATATAAAAGGATGACGTCTTTAAGGGGCACAGAATAGGAAAGCTTTTTAATGCAGACTTAAAGGGGTATTCCCATGTCCAAGATCCTTTCCCAATATGTAGTAGGTATATTAATAATAATATTAGCAAATACCTCCAATTAGAAATGTAGTACAGTTCTTCTGAATAGTTCTGTTGCTTATCCCATGAGCAAGGCATTGCAGTAACTTAGGTAGCCATGGTTACGACCATATAGTGACAGTCAGCTGTTAGTGATCGTAACCATGGGATAAACATAGCTAATCAGAAGAACTATACTACAGTTTGTATCTGTAATATAACGCTGTAAGCGTCAGTCCGAAGCCTTTATAGACTGCGCAAGCGCGACACGCCTGCGCAGTCTGGCTCCAGACAGAAGACGGCATCCAGCGGTTACAGGTAAGAGGATTGTGTATGGCGCCGGAGATCGCAGTACGCGTAGACACTGGATGCATACCGCAATCTCCGGCGCCATACTTACCTGACCGGGAGGAGCATTGCCGCGGCGCTTCTCTTCTCGCCGGGCAGGAGGCCAGGAGTGCCGGTCGGAATCGCGCATGCGCTTAGCGCTATCCGGCGCCATTTTGCTGAAGACACATTTGCAGTGTGTCTTCAGCAATATGGCGCCAGACAGCGCGGTATGGGCATGCGCGTACTCCGGCGCCCCTCTCCTCCCCCGGCCTCCAGCAGAATGGGACGGCGCTGGAGCACAGGGAAGAAAGGCGAGTATAAATATTTTTTTTTTGGTATGTGTGCAGATTAATAGGGGTGAGGGGGACCATACAAATCCAGATTGGGGGGTGAGGGGACCATGCATACCAGGATTGGAGGTGAGGGGACCATGCATATCAGGATTGGGGGGTGAGGGGACCATGCATACCAGGATAGGGGGGTGAGGGGACCATGCATACCAGGATAGGGGGGTGAGGGGACCATGCATACCAGGATTGGGGGATGAGGGGACTATGCATACCAGGATTGGGGGATGAGGGGACCATGCATACCAGGATTGGGGGGTGAGGGAGTACCATACATCCTACGATAGGGATGAGGGGGGACCATGCATACTAGGATTGGGGGGGTGAGGGGACCATGCATACCAGAATTGGGAGGTAAGGGGTGCCATGTATACCAGGATTGGGGATGAGGGGACCATGCATACCAGGATTGGGGGGTGAGGGAGTACCATACATCCTACGATAGGGATGAGGGGGGACCATGCATACTAGGATTGGGGGGTGAGGAGACCATGCATACCAGGATTGGGGGATGAGGGGACCATGCATACCAGAATTGGGAGGTAAGGGGTCCCATGTATACCAGGATTGGGGATGAGGGAATCATGCATACCAGGATTGGGGGGGGGTGAGGGGAACATGCATACCAGGATTGGGGGGTGAGGGGACCATGCATATCAGGATTGGGGGGTGAAAGGACCATGCATATCAGGATTGGGGGGTGAGAGGACCATGCATATCAGAATTGGGGGTAAGGGGACCATGCATACCAGGATTGGGGGGTGAGGGGACCATGCATATCAGGATTGGGGGGTGAGGGGACCATGCATATCAGGATTGGGGGTGAGGGGACCATGCATATCAGGATTGGGGGATGAGGGGACCATGCATTCCAAGATTGGGGGGTGAGGGGACCATGCATACCAGGATTGGGAGGTGAGGGGGCCATGCATACCAGAATTGGGAGGTAAGGGGTTCCATATATACCAGGATTGGGGATGAGGGGACCATGCATACCAGGATTGGGGGATGAGGGGACCATGCATACCAGAATTGGGAGGTAAGGCCTCTTTCACACATCCGGTGTGCGCCTGACGGCACCCCTGGCATTTTGCCGCAGCGCCGCATCACAAAACCGGATGCGCCGCATGCGCCGCCTGCGTTTTTTTGCCGGATGGTTTTTGATGCCCGGAGACAACAGAAACCATCCGGCAAAAACAAAAAACGTTACATGCTGCATTTTGTCCGGCCGCCGGAATGTACAATTCCGCCGCATCCGGACAAAACCGCATACAACGCACTGACATGCGGCGCCATCCGGCGCTAATGCAAGTCAATGCCAAAAAAAAGCAAGCGGCGCATCAGGTTTTGTGATGCGGCGCTGCGGCAAAATGCCAGGGGCGCCGTCAGGCGCACACCGGATGTGTGAAAGAGGCCTAAGGGTTGCCATGTATACCAGGATTGGGGATGAGGGGACCATGCATACCAGGATTGGGGGGTGAGGGAGTACCATACATCCTACGATAGGGATGAGGGGGGACCATGCATACCAGGATTGGGGGGTGAGGGGACCATGCATTCCAGGATCGGGGGTGAGGGAACCATGCATACCAGGATTGGGGTGGTGAGGGGACCATGCATTCCAAGACTGGGGGGTGAGGGGACCATGCATACCAGGACAGGGGGGTGAGAGAACCATGCATACCAGGATAGGGGGGAGGGGGGACCATGCACACCAGGATTGGGGGGTGAGGGGACTATGCTTACCAGGATTGGGGGATGAGGAACCATGAATACCAGGATATGGATGAGCAGGTACCATGCATACCAGGATAGGGATGAGGGGGTACCATGCATACCAGGATTGGGGGGTGAGGGGACCATGCATTCCAGGATGAGGATTGGGGTGCCATGCATACCAGGATAGGAGGGGAGCAGCACATACCAGGATGGGAGACCATATACCTATAAAAATGCTTGCCACACGGGTGTAGAATGGGTTCATAGCTAGTACACTATATATTGGGATAGGATCTTGTAGATAGAAATACCCCTTTAAAAAGGTGCATGCCACCCGATGAGGTCGTAGACATTAAAGGGGTGAGCAACCGGTGACAGACATTAAAGGACTTGGGTCCCCTGGGTGCAGCCACGAAAAACACCAAAAGGGGCCACAGTGCACCAGCGAGTCGCCGACGTGACAGTCCGACCTGTCACACGATGAAGAAGACAACAAAGGCCGGAATCCCACTTTAACACCCGTCCAAAAAGTGTCACCAGCATCAGATCAGGAGCCTGTGTAATAGAGACCACCAGCAGAGAGGAGATGGCAGGTCTGTGCCCCAGGCGGGCGCAGCGCCCTGTACTGCTTTACCTGAACGACCGAGGTTTCGTCGATGGCCGTGGGCTCGTGTAGATCGCTCAAATCTTCTATCCGCAAAGAAAGGACCTGATGTGGATTAGGTTCATCTTATTAAATCTTTCCATGGATCGTTTTATTATAAAGGTGCATTAGAGGGCAGGCTGGGGATCTGTAGCCTGGGCAAAGCTCAGCCGCACTGCATGGCACTGATTGTGGGGGGAGGTGCCAGCTCATCTTCTGTTAAAACTATGTGCATGACCAAAAACGTTAAAGCAAATCTCAAATATAGATTTGAGCAAGAATCAATATCTTAATTTTTTCTTTAGTGCAATCGGAGCTCGATTTTTTACCCTTAAAACGGAGCTCAAAATCTACTACAAAAGCAAAATGGTTAAATTCTGCCTGCCACCACTAGAGGGAGCCGACAGCTAGACACTGAACTCGTTTTATAACATAGTATGCAATCAGCTCCTGAGCTCCCTCTAGTGGTGGCTGCCGGTAGACAGAGTTTAATCATTTCCATCTATCATACTATTTCTAAAAACCTATGGACTTAACCAATAATGGACATTTTAAGTGATTTGTTTCTTGCAAATCCAGCAATAACTATTGGATGTCATTTTAATAAAATTCTAAAGTTCCAAGAAAGGTAAAAGAATAAAAATAAAATGATACTCATGTTGTCCCGGCCCTCACGACCGTGCAGCCCCTCTCCCATCACGTCCAAGCATCTTACTCCCCTCCGCCCAAAGTCTTGTCAGTGCAGAGGGGACGAAGATGTTAGCATGTGGCAGTAAAACAGCCCGGAGAAGGACTGTGCGGCCGTGTAGGCAAGTCGCCGGATAAGTGAGAGTATTTTTTATTTTTTCCTGTTTATTATGCTGTGGGGTCTGGGTAGAACATAAATCGGGCACAATAGATTCACACTCGCTGCTTAGGAGACCGACCACCGCTGTTATGGTGCAGAGCATGCTCAGTGCTTACAAGTTAAACAGCAGCGGTGGTCGGTCTCCCAGACAACGAGCTGTAAACAAAAGAAAAAAAAAAAAAGTCTTAATATCTCAAGAACGGCTGCAAATTTTAATAAGCAGCAAATTGTAAAACTGCTTGTTGCTACACGTACTATCCTAGTATACCCATCTATGAAGATGGGAATATCCCTTTAAGACAGTATACATGATAAACGTACGGAGTGCAACAATCACGAGAACGGGGGCCCAGTGCTCCCCATGTGAATAGACCTGTAGTGCACGTTTGTGACCACCGCTCCATTCACTTCTATGGGTCTTTGAGAGCAGGAAGACGCACATGAGACAGCAACCATAGACTGAATGGAGCAGTGTTCATGCATAGGACACGGGACGCACGTTCGCGGGATCGGATGGCCATCTAGAGATCATACATTGATCGCCTAATACTGATGGGGGTTATCCCAATGTGGAGGAGTCCTACCTCGGGGTGCTTGCGTCTCAGGTGGCGGCTCATGGACGCGCGGGTGGAGACCTTGGTCCCGCACAGATGACAGCTCTGGGCCTCCACCTTGTCATGTGTGAGCTGGACGTGCTTCTGGAGCATGTACTCCGTGACGTACTTCCTATCACACACGGCGCAGGTCCACTGCCGCCCCACTACATCAGGAGAAAAAGAGAGACAGCAGATCCGGCACATTACAGAGAGCGCGGCTACACACAGGGGGCGCGATAATGTGGAGGGCTCCTGCATCCCGCAGTGATGGTGGAGCGGGAAGGGCCCCGGACTGCTGGAAAAGAGCAGCCATACCCCTGACATACGTGTGGGACAAGTCAGCAATAAATACTTACCAGTATGAACCAGTTTATGGGTCTCCATCGTGTTCTTCTCACTGAAGGTTTTTCCACACAACTCGCACATAAAGTCCTTGATACCTGAGCAAAAATAGGACAAGATTTCACATAAGAGGCTTAAAATACAGAGCGATCCATACCGGAGTCTGCGATGCTCTGTGACTCCTGACATCTATCATAGCTATGATCCAGTGCCAGTCCTGACATCTATCATAGCTGTGATCCAGTGCCAGTCCTGACATCCATCATAGCTGTGATCCAGTGCCAGTCCTGACATCCATCACAGCTGTGATCCAGTGCCAGTCCTGACATCCATCACAGCTGTGATCCAGTGCCAGTCCTGACATCTATCACAGCTGTGATCCAGTGCCAGTCCTGACATCCATCACAGCTGTGATCCAGTGCCAGTCCTGACATCCATCATAGCTGTGATCAAGTGCCAGTCCTGACATCCATCATAGCTGTGATCCAGTGCCAGTCCTGACATCCATCATAGCTGTGATCAAGTGCCAGTCCTGACATCCATCATAGCTGTGATCAAGTGCCAGTCCTGACATCCATCATAGCTGTGATCCAGTGCCAGTCCTGACATCTATCATAGCTGTGATCCAGTGTCAGTCCTGACATCCATCATAGCTGTGATCCACTGCCAGTCCTGACATCTATCATAGCTGTGATCCACTGCCAGTCCTGACATCTATCATAGCTGTGATCCAGTGCCAGTCCTGACATCTATCATAGCTGTGATCCAGTGCCAGTCCTGAGATCTATCACAGCTGTGATCCAGTGCCAGTCATGACATCTATCATAGCTGTGATCCAGTGCCAGTCCTGACATCCATCACAGCTGTGATCCAGTGCCAGTCCTGACATCCATCATAGCTGTGATCCAGTGCCAGTCCTGACATCCATCACAGCTGTGATCCAGTGCCAGTCCTGACATCCATCATAGCTGTGATCAAGTGCCAGTCCTGACATCCATCATAGCTGTGATCCAGTGCCAGTCCTGACATCCATCATAGCTGTGATCAAGTGCCAGTCCTGACATCCATCATAGCTGTGATCAAGTGCCAGTCCTGACATCCATCATAGCTGTGATCCAGTGCCAGTCCTGACATCCATCATAGCTGTGATCCACTGCCAGTCCTGACATCTATCATAGCTGTGATCCACTGCCAGTCCTGACATCTATCATAGCTGTGATCCAGTGTCAGTCCTGACATCCATCATAGCTGTGATCCACTGCCAGTCCTGACATCTATCATAGCTGTGATCCACTGCCAGTCCTGACATCTATCATAGCTGTGATCCAGTGCCAGTCCTGACATCTATCATAGCTGTGATCCAGTGCAAGTCCTGAGATCTACCATAGCTGTGATCCAGTGCCAGTCCTGACATCCATCATAGCTGTGATCCACTGCCAGTCCTGACATCTATCATAGCTGTGATCCACTGCCAGTCCTGACATCTATCATAGATATCAGGACTGGCAGTGGATCACAGCTATGATAGATGTCAGGACTGGCAGTGGATCACAGCTATCATAGCTGTGATCCACTGCCAGACCTGACATCCATCACAGCTGTTATCCAGTGCCAGTCCTGATATCCATCATAGCGGTGATCCAGTGCCAGTCCTGACATCTATCATAGCTGTGATCCAGTGCCAGTCCTGACATCCATCACAGCTGTGATTCAGTGCCAGTCCTGACATCCATCATAGCTGTGCTGCAGTGCCAGTCCTGACATCCATCACAGCAGTGATTCAGTGCCAGTCCTGATATCTATCATAGCTGTGAGCCAGTGCCAGTCCTGACATCTATCATAGCTGTGATCCAGTGCCAGTCCTGACATCCATCATAGCTGTGATCCAGTGCCAGTCCTGACATCCATCACAGCTGTGATTCAGTGCCAGTCCTGACATCCATCATATCTGTGCTGCAGTGCCAGTCCTGACATCCATCAAAGCTGTGATCCAGTGCCAGTCCTGACATCTATCACAGCTGTGATCCAGTGCCAGTCCTGACATCTATCACAGCTGTGATCCAGTGCCAGTCCTGACATCTATCACAGCTGTGATCCAGTGCCAGTCCTGACATCTATCATAGCGGTGATCCAGAGCCAGTCCTGACATCTATCATAGCTGTGATCCACTGCCAGTCCTGACATCTATCACAGCTGTGATTCAGTGCCAGTCCTGACATCTATCATAGCGGTGATCCAGAGCCAGTCCTGACATCTATCACAGCTGTGATCCAGTGCCAGTCATGACATCTATCATAGCGGTGATCCAGTGCCAGTCCTGACATCTATCACAGCTGTGATCCAGTGCCAGTCCTGACATCTATCACAGCTGTGATTCAGTGCCAGTCCTGACATCTATCATAGCGGTGATCCAGAGCCAGTCCTGACATCTATCACAGCTGTGATCCAGTGCCAGTCATGACATCTATCATAGCGGTGATCCAGTGCCAGTCCTGACATCTATCACAGCTGTGATCCAGTGCCAGTCCTGACATCTATCACAGCTGTGATCCAGTGCCAGTCCTGACATCTATCACAGCTGTGATCCAGTGCCAGTTCTGACATCCATTATAGTTGTGATCCAGTGCCAGTCCTGACATCTATCACAGCTGTGATCCAGTGCCAGTCCTGACATCTATCACAGCTGTGATCCAGTGCCAGTCCTGACATCTATCACAGCTGTGATCCAGTGCCAGTCCTGACATCCATTATAGTTGTGATCCAGTGCCAGTCCTGACATCTATCATAGCTGTGATCCAGTGCCAGTCCTGACATCCATCACAGCTGTGATTCAGTGCCAGTCCTGACATCCATCATATCTGTGCTGCAGTGCCAGTCCTGACATCTATCACAGCTGTGATCCAGTGCCAGTCCTGACATCTATCACAGCTGTGATCCAGTGCCAGTCCTGACATCTATCACAGCTGTGATCCAGTGCCAGTTCTGACATCCATTATAGTTGTGATCCAGTGCCAGTCCTGACACCTTTCTACAATAGCCATAACTTCTTCAGTAATTAGGGGCACAATCTTCTACGAGATTGGATCAGATGGGCTACTTTTCACTTCACACTCCCATCAGTGAGCTTTGGGTCCTTCTTGAATCACTTTTGATGGTGATTGACCACTGCATATGGTGTGGGAATATCCCACAGGACCTGCCACGCAATAGGTTTCCTCCCCTACAAAATCCACCGCACACCGGGAACCCCTACCGCTTCACCGCATACTGGGATCTTTACCCATCTCCCACGACCTGCAACAACCCGCTGACAGGCGCCATCGTCACCAGTGGCATTCCCTGCCTCAGTCGGTGGTACAAACGTCACGGCGAATGGGTGCACGCTCCTCACCTGTGTGCCGCTTGTAATGCTTCAGCATGTTCACCTT
Organism: Oophaga sylvatica; assembly: GCA_033576555.1. NCBI lineage: Eukaryota > Metazoa > Chordata > Amphibia > Anura > Dendrobatidae > Oophaga > Oophaga sylvatica. The sequence continues at coordinate 629,675,562 of JARQOD010000002.1, forward strand.
CTGTGCAAACTTTCGGTGGCACTCGACGCACTCGTACTCTTTGATCCCCTTGTGCAACTTCATGTGGTGCCGCAGCGCGTGCTTCGTCTTCATCCCTGAGGAAAGAACGGGAATGACGATAAACCTTAGAACTGCCAGGAATGACACAGAGGGTCCTATATGCCAGAGGTTGGGCTTAAAACAATGGGCTGAAGAAGGATAGAGACCATATTTAGGTGCACGTTAATCTATACAGTGTCCCTATGGCAGCGTATGACATGAAGTGTTGTCATGTGGACATGATGCCTCTCCATCCGGTACCTTTCCCGCACTCTGCACACAAATATTCCCGGATGTTGTCGTGGACCCTCATGTGTTCTTTTAACATGTCCTTCCTGGCAAATGATTTCCCGCATTGTTCACAGCCGTGACTCTTCACCCCTGAAAGAAAGCTTTAGTCAGAGACTTGCCGACGACATCCGGGGCGACACCACAGGTGGCGGAGACGTTACCTGAGTGGATGAGTTTGTGTCGCTCCAGGTTTCCGATACTATTGAAAATCCGACCACAAACCTCACACGGGTGAATGTACCTGCGGAGACACAACGAGCGGTGTCACATGGAGCCGAGACGCAACGAGAGAGACATAACGAGCCGAGACACAACGTGCAGTGTCACAAGGAGCCGAGACGCAACGAGAACGAGTGGAGACACAACGGTGGTGTCACAAGGAACCGAGACACAACGAGCGGCGTCACAAGGAGCCGAGACACAACGAGCGGCGTCACAAGGAGCCGAGACGTAACGAGAACGAGTGGAGACACAACGGTGGTGTCACAAGGAACCGAGACACAACGAGCAGCGTCACAAGGAGCCGAGACACAACGAGCGGCGTCACAAGGAGCCGAGACGTAACGAGAACGAGTGGAGACACAACGGTGGTGTCACAAGGAACCGAGACACAACGAGCAGCGTCACAAGGAGCCGAGACACGAGCGGTGTCACAACGAGCGGAGACATAACGAGCGGAGACACAACGAGCAGAGACGCAACGAGTAGAGACACAACGAGGGGAGACGCAACGAGCGGTGTCACAAGGAGCCGAGACACAACGAGCGGTGTCACAATGAGCGGAGAAGCAACGAGAACGAGTGGAGACACAACGGCGGTGTCACAAGGAGCCGAGACACAATGAGCGGTGTCACAACGAGCGGAAACGCAACGAGCGGTGTCACAAGGAGCCGAGACACAACGAGCGGTGTCACAACGAGCCGAGACGCAACGAGAACGAGTGGAGACACAACGGAGGTGTCACAAGGAGCTGAGACACAACGAACGGTGTCACAAGGAGCCGAGACACAACGAGAGGAGACATAACGAGCCGAGACACAACGAGCGGCGTCACAAGGAGCCGAGACGTAACGAGAACGAGTGGAGACACAACGAGCGGTGTCACATGGAGCCGAGACACAACGAGAGGAGACATAACGAGCCGAGACACAACGAGCGGCGTCACAAGGAGCCGAGACACAACGAGCGGCGTCACAAGGAGCCGAGACGTAACGAGAACGAGTGGAGACACAACGGTGGTGTCACATGGAGCCGAGACGCAACGAGAGGAGACATAACGAGCCGAGACACAACGTGCAGTGTCACAAGGAGCCGAGACGTAACGAGAACGAGTGGAGACACAACGGTGGTGTCACAAGGAACCGAGACACAACAAGCGGCGTCACAAGGAGCCGAGACACAACGAGCGGCATCACAAGGAGCCGAGACACAACGAGCGGCGTCACAAGGAGCCGAGACGTAACGAGAGGAGACATAACGAGCAGAGACACAACGTGCAGTGTCACAAGGAGCCGAGACGCAACGAGAACGAGTGGAGACACAACGGTGGTGTCACAAGGAACCGAGACACAACGAGCGGCGTCACAAGGAGCAGAGACACAACGAGCGGCGTCACAAGGAGCCGAGACGTAACGAGAACGAGTGGAGACACAACGAGCGGTGTCACATGGAGCCGAGACGCAACGAGAGGAGACATAACGAGCCGAGACACAACGTGCAGTGTCACAAGGAGCCGAGACGCAACGAGAACGAGTAGAGACACAACGGTGGTGTCACAAGGAACCGAGACACAACGAGCGGCGTCACAAGGAGCCGAGACGTAACGAGAACGAGTGGAGACACAACGGTGGTGTCACAAGGAACCGAGACACAACGAGCAGCGTCACAAGGAGCCGAGACACGAGCGGTGTCACAACGAGCGGAGACATAACGAGCGGAGACACAACGAGCAGAGACGCAACGAGTAGAGACACAACGAGGGGAGACGCAACGAGCGGTTGTCACAAGGAGCCGAGACACAACGAGCGGTTGTCACAACGAGCGGAGACGCAACGAGAACGAGTGGAGACACAACGGCGGTGTCACAAGGAGCCGAGACACAATGAGCGGTGTCACAACGAGCGGAAACGCAACGAGCGGTGTCACAAGGAGCCGAGACACAACGAGCGGTGTCACAACGAGCCGAGACGCAACGAGAACGAGTGGAGACACAACGGAGGTGTCACAAGGAGCTGAGACACAACGAACGGTGTCACAAGGAGCCGAGACACAACGAGAGGAGACATAACGAGCCGAGACACAACGAGCGGCGTCACAAGGAGCCGAGACGTAACGAGAACGAGTGGAGACACAACGAGCGGTGTCACATGGAGCCGAGACACAACGAGAGGAGACATAACGAGCCGAGACACAACGAGCGGCGTCATAAGGAGCCGAGACACAACGAGCGGCGTCACAAGGAGCCGAGACGTAACGAGAACGAGTGGAGACACAACGGTGGTGTCACATGGAGCCGAGACGCAACGAGAGGAGACATAACGAGCCGAGACACAACGTGCAGTGTCACAAGGAGCCGAGACGTAACGAGAACGAGTGGAGACACAACGGTGGTGTCACAAGGAACCGAGACAACGAGCGGCGTCACAAGGAGCCGAGACACAACAAGCGGCGTCACAAGAGCCGAGACGTAACGAGACGAGTGGAGACACAACGGTGGGTCACAAGGACCGAGACACAACGAGCGGCATCACAAGGAGCGAGACCGAGACGCGTCACAAGGGCCGAGAGTACGAGAGGACATAACGAGCAGAGACACAACGTGCAGTGTCACAAGGAGCCGAGACGCAACGAGAACGAGTGGAGACACAACGGTGGTGTCACAAGGAACCGAGACACAACGAGCGGCGTCACAAGGAGCAGAGACACAACGAGCGGCGTCACAAGGAGCCGAGACGTAACGAGAACGAGTGGAGACACAACGAGCGGTGTCACATAGAGCCGAGACGCAACGAGAGGAGACATAACGAGCCGAGACACAACGTGCAGTGTCACAAGGAGCCGAGACGCAACGAGAACGAGTAGAGACACAACGGTGGTGTCACAAGGAACCGAGACACAACGAGCGGCGTCACAAGGAGCCGAGACGTAACGAGAACGAGTGGAGACACAACGGTGGTGTCACAAGGAACCGAGACACAACGAGCAGCGTCACAAGGAGCCGAGACACGAGCGGTGTCACAACGAGCGGAGACATAACGAGCGGAGACACAACGAGCAGAGACGCAACGAGTAGAGACACAACGAGGGGAGACGCAACGAGCGGTGTCACAAGGAGCCGAGACACAACGAGCGGTGTCACAACGAGCGGAGACGCAACGAGAATGAGTGGAGACACAACGGCGGTGTCACAAGGAGCCGAGACACAATGAGCGGTGTTCACAACGAGCGGAAACGCAACGAGCGGTGTCACAAGGAGCCGAGACACAACGAGCGGTGTCACAACGAGCCGAGACGCAACGAGAACGAGTGGAGACACAACGGAGGTGTCACAAGGAGCTGAGACACAACGAGCGGTGTCACAAGGAGCCGAGACACAACGAGCGGAACGCAACGAGCCGAGACAACGAGCAGAGACGCAACGAGCGGTGTCACAAGGAGCCGAGACACAACGAGCGAGATGCAACGAGCGGTGTCACAACAAGCGGCGTCACAAGGAGCGAGACGCAACGGGCGGAGACACAACGGCGGTGTACACAAGAAGCTGAGACGTAACGAGAATGGTGGAGACACAAGGCTGTGTCACAAGAGCCGAGACACAACGAGCGGTGTCACAAGGAGCCGAGACGCAAGGAGCGGTGTCACGAGCGCCGAGCATGGAGCTGAGACGCAAGGAGCCGAGACACAACGAGCAGAGATGCAACGAGCAGAGACGCAACGAGCAGAGACGCAACGAGCGGTGTCACAAGAAGCCGAGACACAAGAGCGGTGTCACAAGGAGCTGAGACGCAACGAGAACGAGTGGAGACACAACAGCGGTGTCACAAAGAGCCGAGACACAACGAGCGGTGTCACAAGGTGCCGAAACGAAACGAGCCGAGACACAATGAGCGGTGTCACAAGGTGCCGAAACGAAACGAGCCGAGACACAATGAGCGGTGTCACGAGCGGCGACGCAAGGAGCGAGACGCAAGGAGCGGTGTCACGAGCGCCGACGCATGGAGCCGAGACGCAAGGAGCTGAGACACAACGAGCAGAGACGCAACGAGCAGAGACGCATTGAGCCGAGACGCAACGAGAACGAGTGGAGACACAACAGCGGTGTCACAAAGAGCCGAGACACAACGAGCGGTGTCACAAGGTGCCGAAACGCAACGAGCCGAGACACAATGAGCGGTGTCACAAGGAGCGAGACAAACAGAGCAGGCGGTTCACAAGGAGCCGAGACACAGAGCCGGCGTCACAAGGAGCCAGAGACGTAAACGAGAACGAGTGGAGACCAACGGTGGTGTCACATGGAGCCGAGACGCAACGAGAGGAGGACAATAACGAGCCGAGACACAACGTGCAGTGTCACAAGGAGCCGAGACGTAACGAGAACGAGTGGAGACACAACGGCGTGGTGTCACAAGGAACCGAGACACAACGAGCGGCGTCACAAGGAGCGAGACCAACGAGCGGGTCACAAGGAGCCGAGACGTAACACGAGCAGAGACGCATTGAGCCGTGACGCAACGAGAACGAGTGGAGACACAACAGCGGTGTCACAAAGAGCGAGACACAACGAGCGGTGTCACAAGGTGCCGAAACGCAACGAGCGAGACACAATGAGCGGTGTCACAAGGAGCCGAGACACAACGAGCGGCGTCACAAGGAGCCGAGACACAACGAGCGGCGTCACAAGGAGCCGAGACGTAACGAGAACGAGTGGAGACACAACGGTGGTGTCACATGGAGCCGAGACGCAACGAGAGGAGACATAACGAGCCGAGACACAACGTGCAGTGTCACAAGGAGCCGAGACGTAACGAGAACGAGTGGAGACACAACGGTGGTGTCACTAGGAACCGAGACACAAATAGCGGCGTCACAAGGAGCCGAGACACAACGAGCGGCGTCACAAGGAGCCGAGACGTAACGAGAACGAGTGGAGACACAACGGTGGTGTCACAAGGAACCGAGACACAACGAGCGGCATCACAAGGAGCCGAGACACAACGAGCGGCGTCACAAGGAGCCGAGACGTAACGAGAGGAGACATAACGAGCCGAGACACAACGTGCAGTGTCACAAGGAGCCGAGACGCAACGAGAACGAGTGGAGACACAACGGCGGTGTCACAAGGAACCGAGACACAACGAGCGGCGTCACAAGGAGCCGAGACACAACGAGCGGCGTCACAAGGAGCCGAGACGTAACGAGAACGAGTGGAGACACAACGAGCGGTGTCACATGGAGCCGAGACGCAACGAGAGGAGACATAACGAGCGAGACACAACGTGCAGTGTCACAAGGAGCCGAGACGCAACGAGAACGAGTAGAGACACAACGGTGGTGTCACAAGGAACCGAGACACAACGAGCGGCGTCACAAGGAGCCGAGACGTAACGAGAACGAGTGGAGACACAACGGTGGTGTCACAAGGAACCGAGACACAACGAGCAGCGTCACAAGGAGCCGAGACACGAGCGGTGTCACAACGAGCGGAGACATAACGAGCGGAGACACAACGAGCAGAGACGCAACGAGTAGAGACACAACGAGGGGAGACGCAACGAGCGGTGTCACAAGGAGCCGAGGACACAACGAGCGGTGTCACAACGAGCAGAGACGCAACGAGAACGAGTGGAGACACAACGGCGGTTGTCACAAGGAGCCGAGACACAATGAGCGGTGTCACAACGAGCGGAAACGCAACGAGCGGTGTCACAAGGAGCCGAGACACAACGAGCGGTGTCACAACGAGCCGAGACGCAACGAGAACGAGTGGAGACACAACGAGCGGTGTCACAAGGAGCCGAGACACAACGAGCGGAGACGCAACGAGCCGAGACACAACGAGCAGAGACGCAACGAGCGGTGTCACAAGGAGCCGAGACACAACGAGCGGAGAATGCAACGAGCGGTTGTCACAACAAGCGGCGTCACAAGGAGCCGAGACGCAACGGGCGGAGACACAACGGCGGTGTCACAAGAAGCTGGACGTAACGAGAATGAGTGGAGACACAACGGCTGTGTCACAAAGAGCCGAGACACAACGAGCGGTGTCACAAGGAGCCGAGACGCAAGGAGCGGTGTCACGAGCGCCGACGCATGGAGCTGAGACGCAAGGAGCCGAGACACAACGAGCAGAGATGCAACGAGCAGAGACGCAACGAGCAGAGACGCAACGAGCGGTGTCACAAGAAGCCGAGACACAAAGAGCGGTGTCACAAGGAGCTGAGACGCAACGAGAAACGAGTGGAGACACAACAGCGGTGTCACAAAGAGCCGAGACACAACGAGCGGTGTCACAAGGTGCCGAAACGAAACGAGCCGAGACACAATGAGCGGTGTCACAAGGTGCCGAAACGAAACGAGCCGAGACACAATGAGCGGTGTCACGAGCGGCGACGCAAGGAGCCGAGACGCAAGGAGCGGTGTCACGAGCGCCGACGCATGGAGCCGAGACGCAAGGAGCTGAGACACAACGAGCAGAGACGCAACGAGCAGAGACGCATTGAGCCGAGACGCAACGAGAACGAGTGGAGACACAACAGCGGTGTCACAAAGAGCCGAGACACAACGAGCGGTGTCACAAGGTGCCGAAACGCAACGAGCCGAGACACAATGAGCGGTGTCACGAGCGGCGACGCAAGGAGCCGAGACGCAAGGAGCGGTGTCACGAGCGCCGACGCATGGAGCCGAGACGCAAGGAGCTGAGACACAACGAGCAGAAACGCAACGAGCAGAGACGCATTGAGCAGAGACGCAACGAGCGGTGTCACAAGGAGCCGAGACACAACGAGCGGTGTCACAAGGAGCCGAGACGCAACGAGAACGAGTGGAAACACAACGGCGGTGTCACAAGGAGCAGAGACACAACGAGCTGTGTCGCAACGAGCCGAGACACAACGAGCAGAGACGCAACGAGTGGTGTCACAAGGAGCCGAGACACAACGAGCGGTATCACAACGAGCGGAGACGCAACGAGCGGTGTCACAACGAGCGGAGACGCAACGAGCGGTGTCACAACGAGCGGAGACGCAACGAGCGGTGTCACAACGAGAGGAGACGCAACGAGCGGTGTCACAACGAGCAGAGATGCAACGAGCGGTGTCACAACGAGCGGCGTCACAAGGAACTGAGACGAAACGAGCGGAGACGCAACAAACGGTGTCGCAAGGAGCCGAGATGCAACGGGCAGAGACACAACGGCGATGTCACAAGGAGCTGAGACGTAACGAGAACGAGTGGAGACAACGGCTGTGTCACAAAGAGCCGAGACACAACGAGCGGTGTCACAAGGAGCCGAGACGCAAGGAGTGGTGTCACAAACGCCGACGCATGGAGCCGAGATGCAAGGAGCCGAGACGCAAGGAGCAGAGACGCAACAAGCTGAGACGCAACGAGCAGAGACGCAACGAGCGGTGTCATGAGCGGCGAAGCAAGGAGACAAGACGCAAGGAGACGAGACACAACGAGCCGAGATGCAAGGAGCGGTGTCACAAGGAGCAGAGACGCAACGAGGGGTGTCATGAGCGGCGACGCAAGGAGCCGAGACGCAAAGAGACGAGACGCAAAGAGACGAGACGCAAAGAGACGAGACGCAACAAGCGATGTCACGAGCAGCGACGCAAGGAGCCGAGACGCAAGGAGCGGTGACGCAAGGAGCCGAGAAGCAACAAGCGGTGTCACGAGCGGCGACGCAAGGAGACGAGACAACGAGCCGAGATGCAAGGAGCAGTGTCACAAGGAGCAGAGACGCAACAAGCGGTGTCACGAGCGGCGACGCAAGGAGCCGAGACGCAACAAGCGGTGTCATGACCGGCGACGCAAGGAGCCAAGACGCAACAAGAGGCAGTGCAATGATTGGTGTCAGAACAAGTCCTCCAACCCACAGTGTATAACATCTGGTCCAGTCCCCCCATTCCCAGTGTATAACCTCCGGCCCCTCACCACCCTGGTGTACAATCTCTGACCCCGCCCCATATAGTCCACCCTTACTACCATATGACAGATCATCCATTGATGCAGAGGTCACTGATACCAGCGCGGTCCAGTAGTTGGAGCCACCGGGATAACAAGTCCGTCCATGACATTTCTTCCCTCCTGAATCTTCCCCCATCACCTGTGAGTGATATTGTTGAGAAGTGGAAGGAACCGCAGCAACTCATCCACGAAGTGGAGACCCCGTAACGCTACAGAGTGGGGGGCCGAGAGGTGAGAAGCAGCGGACAGAAAAGTCACCAGCGCTCTGCTAACTGCAGAGTCCAGACACCCTCTTGTAAAACATTAGCACAGACACTGCGCCCCCGCCGGGAGCTTCATGGCCGAGCAGCTGCATGCAGCCGTACATCACCAAGCACAATGCCGAGCGAGCGTCGGATGGAGTGGTGTAAAGCCGCCACCACTGGACTCTGGAGGAGACGTGTTCTGTGCAGTGTCGGATCACACTTCTCTGATGGAGGAGTCTGGTTTGGTGATTCCAGGAGGATGTTACCCCCTGACTGCATTGTGCCCCCTGTACAGATGGGGGAGGGGGATAATACTATGGGCTTGGTCAGTGAAACAAGGATGTATGAACCGTCCTCAGTCTACATCAGTCCTGACAGACGGAGCAGGAGCAGCCGCCACTGACCTCTCCAGAAGAGCACAGCATTGGGCGTGATGAAATCCAATGCGCTCGATCCTCACAATTGGGAGAGATATCAACACACAGATAGTGACAGCGACAGAAGCTGCGGGCGGATGCAGCAATTCACAAGCACTTACTTCTGCACCTCGGGATCCGGTAGATTCTCGCGGTGGATCACCATGTGGGCGTGGTAAGTCGCTTTCAGTGCAAACCTCCTGTGACAGATGCTGCAGTCATAGCCGTTCTCAGCATGGACGTCCATAATGTGCTTCAGGTATTCCTTCCCCCGGGCGAACGAGATCTGGAGACACAGATATGGAAAGACAGAACGGAGATCATCAGTGTACACAGCCCCCATGCCCAACAATGAGAGAAACCCACCCAATGTAATCCCACAGGGGTAAAGAGACCTGATCACAAGTCTGACATTACGTATTCTGTACTGATCCTACTGACAGTGAGTGCAGCTCTGGAGAATAATACAGGATGTAACTCAGGATCAGTAATGTAATGTATGTACACAGTGACTGCACCAGCAGAATAGTGAGTGCAGCTCTGGTGTATAATACAGGATGTAACTCAGGATCAGTAATGTAATGTATGTACACAGTGACTGCACCAGCAGAATAGTGAGTGCAGCTCTGGAGTATAATACAGGATGTAACTCAGGATCAGTAATGTATGTACACAGTGACTGCACCAGCAGAATAGTGAGTGCAGCTCTGGAGTATAATACAGGATGTAACTCAGGATCAGTAATGTATGTACACAGTGACTGCACCAGCAGAATAGTGAGTGCAGCTCTGGAGTATAATACAGGATGTAACTCAGGATCAGTAATGTAATGTATGTACACAGTGACTGCACCAGCAGAATAGTGAGTGCAGCTCTGGGGTATAATACAGGATGTAACTCAGGATCAGTAATGTAATGTATGTACACAGTGACTGCACCAGCAGAATAGTGAGTGCAGATCTGCAGTATAATACAGGATGTAACTCAGGATCAGTAATGTAATGTATGTACACAGTGACTGCACCAGCAGAATAGTGAGTGCAGCTCTGGAGTATAATACAGGATGTAACTCAGGATCAGTAATGTATGTACACAGTGACTGCACCAGCAGAATAGTGAGTGCAGCTCTGGAGTATAATACAGGAGGTAACTCAGGATCAGTAATGTAATGTATGTACACAGTGACTGCACCAGCAGAATAGTGAGTGCAGCTCTGGAGTATAATACAGGATGTAACTCAGGATCAGTAATGTAATGTATGTACACAGTGACTGCACCAGCAGAATAGTGAGTGCAGCTCTGGAGTATAATACAGGATGTAACTCAGGATCAGTAATGTAATGTATGTACACAGTGACTGCACCAGCAGAATAGTGAGTGCAGCTCTGGAGAATAAATACAGGATGTAACTCAGGATCAGTAATGTAATGTATGTACACAGTGACTGCACCAGCAGAATAGTGAGTGCAGCTCTGGAGAATAATACAGGATGTAACTCAGGATCAGTAATGTAATGTATGTACACAGTGACTGCACCAGCAGAATAGTGAGTGCAGCTCTGGAGTGTAATACAGGATGTAACTCAGGATCAGTAATGTAATGTATGTACACAGTGACCGCACCAGCCGAATAGTGAGTGCAGCTCTGGAGTATAATACAGGATATAACTCAGGATCAGTAATGTAATGTATGTACACAGTGACTGCACCAGCAGAATAGTGAGTGCAGCTCTGGAGTATAATACAGGAGGTAACTCAGGATCAGTAATGTAATGTATGTACACAGTGACTGCACCAGCAGAATAGTGAGTGCAGCTCTGGAGTACAATACAGGATATAACGCAGGATCAGTAATGTAATGTATGTACACAGTGACTACACCAGCAGAATAGTGAGTGCAGCTCTGGAGTATAATACAGGATGTAACTCAGGATCAGTAATGTAATGTATGTACACAGTGACTGCACCAGCAGAATAGTGAGTGCAGCTCTGGAGTATAATACAGGATGTAACTCAGGATCAGTAATGTAATGTATGTACACAGTGACTGCACCAGCAGAATAGTGAGTGCAGCTCTGGAGTATAATACAGGATGTAACTCAGGATCAGTAATGTAATGTATGTACACAGTGACCGCACCAGCCGAATAGTGAGTGCAGCTCTGGAGTATAATACAGGATATAACTCAGGATCAGTAATGTAATGTATGTACACAGTGACTACACCAGCAGAATAGTGAGTGCAGCTCTGGAGTATAATACAGGATGTAACTCAGGATCAGTAATGTAATGTATGTACACAGTGACTGCACCAGCAGAATAGTGAGTGCAGCTCTGGAGAATAATACAGGATGTAACTCAGGATCAGTAATGTAATGTATGTACACAGTGACTGCACCAGCAGAATAGTGAGTGCAGCTCTGGGGTATAATACAGGATGTAACTCAGGATCAGTAATGTAATGTATGTACACAGTGACTGCACCAGCAGAATAGTGAGTGCAGCTCTGGAGAATAATACAGGATGTAACTCAGGATCAGTAATGTAATGTATGTACACAGTGACTGCACCAGCAGAATAGTGAGTGCAGCTCTTGGGTATAATACAGGATGTAACTCAGGATCAGTAATGTAATGTATGTACACAGTGACTGCACCAGCAGAATAGTGAGTGCAGCTCTGCCAGCAGAATAGTGAGTGCAGCTCTGGGGTATAATACAGGATGTAACTCAGGATCAGTAATGTAATGTATGTACACAGTGACTGCACCAGCAGAATAGTGAGTGCAGCTCTGGAGTATAATACAGGATGTAACTCAGGATCAGTAATGTAATGTATGTACACAGTGACTGCACCAGCAGAATAGTGAGTGCAGCTCTGGAGTATAATACAGGATATAACTCAGGATCAGTAATGTAATGTGTTATGTTACGGTAGCTGAGGAGTGCAAGCAAAAAAGGAAATACACCAGAGCAGTTGGAATCTATGAGATTGCAGTACCCTGACTAACCACCGCAACTAGAGGCAGCCGTGGAGCGTTCCTACGTTGGTCCTAGACGCCTCGTCACAGCCTGAGAAACTAACTACACCTAAAGATAGAAATAGGAAAGCTATCTGCCCCGTAGCAGAACCCCAAAGATAATAGAAAGCCCCCAAACATGTAATGGCGGTTAGACAAGAGGAAATACTGACACAGAAAGAAAATAGTATGAGCAAACGCTGGGGCCCAAACTATCTAAATAGAAAAGGACAGGAAGGGTACTTACTGCAATCCCAGAAAACCCTGAAAAACACCAACTCTACTAATTTCAAAATCACCTGAGATCACACGACCTCTACCACCTAAATTAGTTCTCTGGTGTAACAAAAACAGCAGCCACTGAAAAAACTGGAAAAAGCAAAAGTACAAAACACAGTGGCTGAACTAAACTGAGAGGCCAAAAGCCCCCGGAGGGGACCCAGAAGGCCCCCACAGAAGTGCAGGACCAAATGCAAAAATATAGCAAAAACACAAAATAAGAAATTGTCTTATCTGATAGCAGGAGATGCAGACACGACACAGCAGGCTACAAGGGAAACTGGAAAGAAGGATTCAGACCAGAACAATTGATCACCGGCAACCCTGATGGGAAAATGATTCCCTTAAATAAGACCAATCAGTAACACCTGATTCCCAGTCTTCACAATCCTCACTAGTACCGCTTGTAACCACCAGAGGGAGCCTCTGCTCAGAACTCATCTCAAACCCATTCACAACAGTACCCCCCCCTTGAGGAGGGGTCACCGAACCCTCATTTGAGCAACCAGGTCGGTCAGGATGAGTTCTATGATACGCACGGATAAGTCTCCTAGCATGGATGTCCGAAGCAAACACCCAAGAATTATCTTCCTGACCATAACCTCTCCATTTAACCAAATACTGGAGTCTTCGTCTAGAAAAACGAGAATCCAATATTTTCTCAACCACATACTCCAGATTGCCCTCAACCAAAACAGGGTCAGGAGGCACAGCAGCAGGAACCACTGGCTCAACAAACCTCTTCAACAAGGACTTGTGGAACACGTTATGGATCTTAAATGTCCCTGGAAGAAGCAAACGAAAAGAAACAGGATTAATAATCTCCATGATCTTATAAGGTCCAATGAACCTAGGCTTAAATTTAGGAGATGCTACTCTCATAGGAATATTCTTTGAGGACAACCAGACCAAGTCCCCCACTTTAAACCGAGGACCATCAGTCCTATGCCGGTTAGCAAACCGCTGGGCCTTCTCCTGAGAGAGGGACAACCTCTCCACTACCTGGTCCCAAATCTGCTGCATACGCTCAACAACAGAGTCAACACCTGGACAGACAGAAGCCTCCGTCTGTCCTGAAGAAAATCGAGGGTGAAACCCAGAATTACAGAAAAACGGAGACATCAAAGTGGCAGAGCTAGCCCTATTATTAAGAGCAAACTCAGCCAAAGGCAAAAAAGAGACCCAGTCATCCTGATCAGCAGACACAAAGCATCTTAGATAAGTCTCCAATGTCTGGTTTGTTCTCTCAGTTTGACCATTGGTCTGAGGATGAAATGCCGAGGAGAAAGACAATTGAACACCCAGTTTAGAACAAAAAGTCCTCCAAAATCTGGAAACAAACTGGACTCCTCTGTCAGACACAATGTTCTCAGGAATGCCGTGTAAACGAACCACGTGCTGAAGGAACAACGGCACCAATTCAGAGGAGGAAGGCAACTTAGGTAATGGCACAAGATGTATCATTTTGGAAAACCTATCACAAATTACCCAGATGGTGGTCATTCTCTGAGAAACAGGAAGATCGGAAATGAAATCCATAGAGATATGGGTCCATGGTCTCTTGGGCACAGGCAATGGCATCAACAAACCACTGGAGCGAGAGCAAGGCTTGGAGCGAGAGCAAGTCCCGCAGGACTGCACAAATTCCCTGACATCGCGAGACAAGGTAGGCCACCAAAAGGACCGACTAACCAAGTCTCTGGTACCAAAAATTCCGGGATGCCCAGCCAATGCGGAACAATGAATCTCAGACATCACTCTTTTTCCATTGGTCCGGGACAAACAATTTTCCAACAGGGCAGCGCTCGGGCCTATCCTCCTGACACCCCTCCAGAGCAAGTCTCAAATTGGGCGAGATGGCGGAAAGAACTACACCCTCCTTCAAAATAACAGAGGGATCAGATAGCTCAGGAGAGTCCGCAAGGAAACTCCTCGAGAGGGCATCCGCCTTAACATTCTTAGTGCCAGGAAGAAAGGAAACCACAAAATTAAAACGTGTGAAAAACAAGGCCCACCTGGCCTGTCTAGGATTGAGTCGCTTGGCAGATTCCAGATAGACCAGATTCTTATGGTCCGTAAGGACCACCACCTGATGTTTGGCTCCCTCCAGCCAATGTCTCCACTCTTCAAAAGCCCACTTCATGGCCAATAACTCCCGATTACCCACGTCATAATTACGTTCAGTAGGAGAAAATTTTCGAGAGAAAAAGGCACAAGGGTTACTTTTAGAGGTCTCTGGATCTTTTTGGGACAAAACGGCACCTGCCCCAATTTCAGAGGCATCAACCTCCACCTGAAATGGCAGAGAAACATCAGGCTGCCGTAGAACAGGAGCAGAAGTGAATCTCTGCTTAAGTTCCTGAAACGCAGAGACTGCCTCAGGAGGCCAATTCACCACATCAGAACCCTTTCTGGTCAAATCAGTTAATGGTTTAACAATAACAGAGAAATTACCAATAAATTTACGATAAAAATTGGCAAAACCCAAAAATCTCTGAAGAGCCTTTAATGAAGTAGGTTGGACCCAATCACAGATGGCCTGAACCTTGACCGGGTCCATTTCAATAACAGATGGGGACAAAATGAATCCCAGAAATGAGATCTTCTGTACGCCAAAAAGACACTTTGATCCCTTCACATACAGAGCATTCTCTCTCAAAATCTGGAATACAGTTCGAACATGTTTCACATGAGAGTCCCAGTCATTAGAAAAAATCAAGATATCATCCAAATAAACAATCAGAAACTTGTCCACAAAATCCCTGAAAATGTCATTCATGAAGGACTGGAAGACGGAAGGAGCATTAGTGAGCCCAAAGGGCATCACAAGGTACTCAAAATGCCCTTCAGGGGTGTTAAATGCCGTCTTCCATTCATCCCCGTGCTTAATGCGAATAAGGTTATACGCCCCCCTGAGGTCAAGCTTGGTAAACCAAGTAGCGTTTTTCACCCTGGAAAACAGGTCAGAAATCAAGGGTAACGGGTATTGATATTTCACAGTAATATTGTTCAAGAGACGATAATCAATACACGGCCTTAATGAACCATCTTTTTTGGCCACAAAGAAAAAACCGGCACCTAAGGGTGAAGAGGATGGTCTGATATGACCCTTCTCCAATGATTCCTTGATATAAGACCGCATAGCGTCATGTTCAGGTACAGACAAGTTAAAAAGGCGACCCTTAGGGAATTTACTACCTGGCACTAATTCAATAGCGCAGTCATAGCTCCTATGGGGAGGTAAGGATGCAGATTTACTTTCGCTAAACACATCAGAAAAATCAAACAAAAAGTCAGGAACATCCTCAGCCTGGGGGAGGCAGAAAAAACAGGAGTGTTGGCACTAACACATTGGCAGCCCCAACTGGTTACAGACACAGATTTCCAATCCAAAACAGGATTATGAGACTGTAACCAAGGAAACCCAGCACTATAATGTCATGCAGATTATATAGAACCAAAAATTTGCAGCACTCCTGGTGATCAGGTTCAACCCTCATTATCACCTGAGTAGAAAACTGGGGTTTATTCTCAGCCAAAGGGGTAGAATCGATCCCAGTAGGGGAATAGACTTCTGTAGGGGTATCAAGGGAAATCCACAACGTTTAGCAAAATCATAATCCATCAGGTTAATAGCTGCTCCAGAATCAACGAAAGCCTGAGCAGAAAATGAGGACAGAGAGCATATCAGAGTGACAGTTAATAAAAACTTAGTCTGAACACTACCCAAGACAACTGAGCGTGCAAAATGTCTTCCCCGCTTAGGGCAGACTGAAATAGCATGAGAGGCATCACCACAGTAGAAACATAACCCATTGCGCTTTCGAAACTCATGACGCTGTGCCCCAGACACCACTCCATCACACTGCATGGGCTCAGCAGCTGGCTCACAAGGCAACACCACTCCACGCATACTTCTCCGCTCACGCAAACGTCTGTCAATTTGAATCGCCAATGACATAGAATCATTGAGACCAGAGGGACAGGGAATCCCACCATAACATCCTTTACATTATCCGACAGACCCTTCGGTGAGTACCATACAATTTTTATGGCCGGTGATACTGTTATGTTACGGTAGCTGAGGAGTGCAAGCAAAAAAGGAAATACACCAGAGCAGTTGGAATCTATGAGATTGCAGTACCCTGACTAACCACCGCAACTAGAGGCAGCCGTGGAGCGTTCCTACGTTGGTCCTAGACGCCTCGTCACAGCCTGAGAAACTAACTACACCTAAAGATAGAAATAGGAAAGCTATCTGCCCCGTAGCAGAACCCCAAAGATAATAGAAAGCCCCCAAACATGTAATGGCGGTTAGACAAGAGGAAATACTGACACAGAAAGAAAATAGTATGAGCAAACGCTGGGGCCCAAACTATCTAAATAGAAAAGGACAGGAAGGGTACTTACTGCAATCCCAGAAAACCCTGAAAAACACCAACTCTACTAATTTCAAAATCACCTGAGATCACACGACCTCTACCACCTAAATTAGTTCTCTGGTGTAACAAAAACAGCAGCCACTGAAAAAACTGGAAAAAGCAAAAGTACAAAACACAGTGGCTGAACTAAACTGAGAGGCCAAAAGCCCCCGGAGGGGACCCAGAAGGCCCCCACAGAAGTGCAGGACCAAATGCAAAAATATAGCAAAAACACAAAATAAGAAATTGTCTTATCTGATAGCAGGAGATGCAGACACGACACAGCAGGCTACAAGGGAAACTGGAAAGAAGGATTCAGACCAGAACAATTGATCACCGGCAACCCTGATGGGAAAATGATTCCCTTAAATAAGACCAATCAGTAACACCTGATTCCCAGTCTTCACAATCCTCACTAGTACCGCTTGTAACCACCAGAGGGAGCCTCTGCTCAGAACTCATCTCAAACCCATTCACAACAGTAATGTATGTACACAGTGACTGCACCAGCAGAATAGTGAGTGCAGCTCTGGAGTACAATACAGGATGTAACTCAGGATCAGTAATGTAATGTATGTACACAGTGACTGCACCAGCAGAATAGTGAGTGCAGCTCTGGGTACAATACAGGATGTAACTCAGGATCAGTAATGTAATGTATGTACACAGTGACTGCACCAGCAGAATAGTGAGTGCAGCTCTGGAGTACAATACAGGATGTAACTCAGGATCAGTAATGTAATGTATGTACACAGTGACTGCACCAGCAGAATAGTGAGTGCAGCTCTGGAGTATAATACAGGATGTAACTCAGGATCAGTAATGTAATGTATGTACACAGTGACTGCACCAGCAGAATAGTGAGTGCAGCTCTGGAGTATAATACAGGATGTAACTCAGGATCAGTAATGTAATGTATGTACACAGTGACTGCACCAGCAGAATAGTGAGTGCAGCTCTGGGTATAATACAGGATGTAACTCAGGATCAGTAATGTAATGTATGTACACAAGGACTGCACCAGCAGAATAGTGAGTGCAGCTCTGGAGTATAATACAGGATGTAACTCAGGATCAGTAATGTAATGTATGTACACAGTGACTGCACCAGCAGAATAGTGAGTGCAGCTCTGGGTATAATACAGGATGTAACCTCAGGATCAGTAATGTAATGTATGTACACAGTGACTGCACCAGCAGAATAGTGAGTGCAGCTCTGGGATATAATACAGGATGTAACTCAGGATCAGTAATGTAATGTATGTACACAGTGACTGCACCAGCAGAATAGTGAGTGCAGCTCTGGGTAAAAATACAGGATGTAACTCAGGATCAGTAATGTAATGTATGTACACAGTGACTGCACTAGCAGAATAGTGAGTGCAGCTCTGGGGTATAATACAGGATGTAACTCAGGATCAGTAATGTAATGTATGTACACAGTGACTGCACCAGCAGAATAGTGAGTGCAGCTCTGGGTATAATACAGGATGTAACTCAGGATCAGTAATGTAATGTATGTACACAGTGACTGCACCAGCAGAATAGTGAGTGCAGCTCTGGAGTATAATACAGGATGTAACTCAGGATCAGTAATGTAATGTATGTACACAGTGACTGCACTAGCAGAATAGTGAGTGCAGCTCTGGGTATAATACAGGATGTAACTCAGGATCAGTAATTTAATGTATGTACACAGTGACTGCACCAGCAGAATAGTGAGTGCAGCTCTGGAGTATAATACAGGATGTAACTCAGGATCAGTAATGTAATGTATGTACACAGTGACTGCACCAGCAGAATAGTGAGTGCAGCTCTGGGGTATAATACAGGATGTAACTCAGGATCAGTAATGTAATGTATGTACACAGTGACTGCACCAGCAGAATAGTGAGTGCAGCTCTGGGTATAATACAGGAATTAACTCAGGATCAGTAATGTAATGTATGTACACAGTGACTGCACCAGCAGAATAGTGATGCAGCTCTGGGTATATACAGGATGTAACTCAGGATCAGTAATGTAATGTGTGTACACAGTGACTGCACCAGCAGAATAGTGAGTGCAGCTCTGGGTTAATAAGATGTAACTCAGGATCAGTAATGTAATTTATGTACACAGTGACTGCACCCGCATGACGTGAGTGCAGCTCGGAGTATAATACAGATGTAACTCAGATCAGTAATGTATGTATGTACACAGTGACTGCCACTATGCAGAATAGTGAGTGCAGCTACTGGGTATAATACAGGATGTAACTCAGGATCATTAATTAATGTATGTACACAGGGACTGCACCAGCAAATAAATGATGGCAACACTGGGGTATAATCAGGATGTAACTCAGGATCAGTAATGTAAATGTATACACAGTGACTGCACCAGCAGAATAGTGAGTGCACTCTGGGTATAATACAGGAGTTAACTCAGGATCAGTAAATTGTAATGTATGACACAGTGACTGCACCAGCAGAATAGTGAGTGCAGCTCTGGAGTATAATTACAGAGTAACTCAGGATCAGTAATGTAATGTAAATACACAGTGACTGCACCAGACAGAATAGTGAGTACAGGATGTAACTCAGGATCAGTAATGTAATGTATTACACAGTGACTGCACCAGCAGAATAGTGAGTGCAGCTCTGGGGTAATAATACAGGAGTAACCAGGATCAGTAATGTAATGTATGTACAAAGTGACTGAACTAGCAGAATAGTGAGTGCAGCTCTGGGTATAATACAGATGTAACTCAGGATCAGTAATGTAATGTATATTACACAGTGACTGCACCAGCAGAATAGTGAGTGCAGCTCTGGAGTATAATACAGGATGTAACTCAGGATCAGTAATGTAATGTATGTTTCACAGTGACTGCACCAGCAGAATAGTGAGTGCAGCTCTGGAGTATAATACAGGATGTAACTCAGGATCAGTAATGTAATGTATGTACACAGTGACTGCACCACAGAATAGTGAGTGCAGCTCTGGGTAATAATACAAGATGTAACTCAGGATCAGTAATGTAATGTATGTACACAGTGACTGCACTAGCAGAATAGTGAGTGCAGCTCTGGGGTATAATACAGGATGTAACTCAGGATCAGTAATGTAATGTATATACACAGTGACTGCACTAGCAGAATAGTGAGTGCAGCTCTGGGGTATAATACAGGATGTAACTCAGGATCAGTGCCACATAACATAACTTTATGCTCCTCCGTGCTCCTACCTGACACCTCTTACAGCTGTACTTGTGGGGCTCAGAGTCGACGCTCCCGTCCGAGTTGTCATCATTGTCTTCAGAGGAGATGCCGATCTTCCCTATGAATTCTTCCCTCTGCTGGTCGTTCATTAAAGCAATATCCTAAACACGAATGTCTGGCATTAGGACGGCTCGGCACCCGCAGTGAACGGTCAGTACAGATCAATTACCTTAAAGTGAATATGGATGTGATCTCTCAGGACGTCCACCCTGAAAAACCTCCGGCCGCAGATCTCACAGGTGTACTTCTTATCTCCGTGTGTGAGCAGGTGCTTGTTCATGTTGCTCCGGCAGGAGAACATCTGGTTACGAGAACAAAAGTGTCATGGGCAAAATACTGGGGTAATTCATTTAAATAGAGCAGCCATAAATAAATGATACCATTCTGCCTCGCTTCAGCCACCACTAGAGGGAGCTAAGCACATGTTATGTATACAGGAAGCTCCTGAGCTCCCTCTAGTGGTATCTGACGGCAGATAGAATTTCGTCATTTTATTCTCGGCTGGAAGTTGAGGGTTTGGAGCTCTGTAATAGGAAAAACTGAGCTCAGCCAAGATAAAATTATAGTAAGAACTTTGTCAGTGCAGAATGTACAACTATTTACAGAAAAAAAAACCAAAAACAAACAAAAATAAAAAACAACTTGTTGCTGAAACAAAATTTCACAACACGAATAGTTCTAACTCACTTTCCCGCAGACTGGACAAGCCGATGGCTCCTTTTTGTACTTGAGGGAGTTATCAGTCGCCTGCTGGATGGAGGATTCACGTTTTACGCGTCTCACTCCTGTAGGTGGCGCCAGTGAGAATGAGCGTTATTATCTTAAAGGGGCACTCCGGAAGTTAAAATGTGCGATACACAGCAATTCCGCAGCACGGGGACATTTATGTGCTGCCCTCAGCGATCTCGGAAGAGACAACCCTCCCTAGAAGCCGTGACGGGAGTGCAGCGTCACCTTCACCTTCCAGATGTCTGCGGTGGTGTTCCAGCATCACGTCCCGGCGGTAGAAGAGCTTATTACAGATCTCGCAGGCGAACTTCTTCTCCCCGTGCTTCTTCTTGTGCTTGGAGAGGTTGCTGTTGGTGGAGAAGAATCGGTAGCACATCTCACACTGGAACGACTTATCATCTGTGAAACCAGAGAGGACGGACGTCAGGCGAAATGTTTTTTCCCAACCTTCAGTCTAAGATTAGAAAAACATGGCCGCTTTCTCCCAGACAGCGCGGCGAATGATGAAGGACCCTCACAAGACGCCGGTCCCACCTGTTCTGCAGTTGTGGAACTCCAGGAAAGCCTCCACCCTGAACGCCTTCTCACACGTGGCGCAGCGGTATCTGTAGTCCGCGTTCACCTACAGAAAGCAAGACGGTAATAATGGCGAGTAACAGGTTAATGCTCCATACAACTCGTCCTCCTCACCCCAGGGGTCCACCTCTCACCTCGTTTCGGCTGTGCTTGTAGGACACGTGCTGCTTCAGGCTTTCCTTACGGCTGAAAAGTTTCAAGCATTCCTCACATTTAAAGAGCTTGTCCCCTAGAGAAGGGAAAAAAAAATAGCGCCCCTAGAGGTCAGCAAAATCTGATATTATTGGCGCACAAGTAACCCTTTATTACTGCAAGATCCTTTTACCCCTTTAGAGACGTGACCATTGGTTATTGTTATTTTATGGCCGTCATTCTACCCCGTCCCCCCCCCGTCACCATATCTGTATGAGGGCTTTAGTTAATTATTTTTTATATGAGGTTTGGGGGGATGGTAGTTTGGAAAGATCCCATTGATTTTAAAGTTTAATAAACAGGACAAAATAAAAAAAAAAAAAAAAAAAAAAACACTTGATTTTCTTGGATCTAGTTTTGAAGATGTTCAGTTTATTATATGGGTTTGGCTTCAGTCGCCACAACTCATTACCCCCTTCGGTAAAGTTGTGCGACAGTTGCTTTTTTTTCTTTCCATTTTTATTGCTGCTGTTTTGGACTCACCGTAGGATCAGACATGTTGGCTCAGGTTGCTGCCGTTACAGACTTACGGTGGGATCGGACATGTCGGCTCACGTTGCTGCCGTTACAGACTTACGGTGGGATCGGACATGTCGGCTCAGGTTGCTGCCATTACAGACTCACCGTGGGATCGGACATGTCGGCTCAGGTTGCTGCCATTACAGACTCACCGTGGATCGGACATGTCGGCTCAGGTTGCTGCCGTTACAGACTCACCGTGGGATCAGACGTGTCGGCTCAGGTTGCTGCCATTACAGACTCACCGTGGGATCAGACGTGTCGGCTCAGGTTGCTGCCATTACAGACTCACCGTGGGATCGGACACGTCGGCTCAGGTTGCTACCGTTACAGACTCACCGTGGGATCGGACACGTCGGCTCAGGTTGCTGCCGTTACAGACTCACCGTGGGATTGGACATGTCAGCTCAGGTTGCTGCCATTACAGACTCACCGTGGGATCGGACACGTCGGCTCAGGTTGCTGCCATTACAGACTCACCGTGGGATCGGACACGTCGGCTCATGTTGCTGCCATTACAGACTCACCGTGGGATCGGACATGTCGGCTCAGGTTGTAGCCATTACAGACTCACCGTGGGATCGGACATGTCGGCTCAGGTTGCTGCCATTACAGACTCACCGTGGGATCGGACATGTCGGCTCAGGTTGCTGCCGTTACAGACTCACTGTGGGATCAGACGTGTCGGCTCAGGTTGCTGCCATTACAGACTCACAGTGGGATCGGACACGTCGGCTCAGGTTGCTACCGTTACAGACTCACCGTGGAATCGGACACGTCGGCTCAGGTTGCTGCCATTACAGACTCACTGTGGGATCGGACATGTCGGCTCAGGTTGCTGCCGTTACAGACTTACGGTGGGATCGGACATGTCGGCTCAGGTTGCTACCGTTACAGACTTACGGTGGGATCGGACATGTCGGCTCAGGTTGCTACCGTTACAGACTCACCGTGGGATCGGACACGTCAGCTCAGGTTGCTACCGTTACAGACTCACCGTGGGATCGGACATGTCGGCTCAGGTTGCTGCTGTTTCGGAAAACCTTGCTACAGATATTGCACTGGAAGACGCGCTTGTGATCTCCGAGCTGGCGCACAAACTTCCTTCTGATCCCGTGCCGCGATCCTGACAGCAGCCTCTTCACGTTACTGTTTCCCTGGTGGAAAGCGAACCTGCGGCAGACACGAAAATCGCACGTCACTTTTGGTGGGAATGTTGCAGTTTTCCCCGCCTACCGTTTTTTTGGTTACATGAGTCTGCAGTTTCCTCGTTCTCTCTATTTTCTGAGGAAAGCTGGGTAACGACCACTATGGACGGCTGATACCAGGGGACAACAGACGGCATCCACCACTTACTTGGAGACCGGTGGCAAGTTACTGTTACTGGTGGTCGAGAGTTTTCCCAACATCAATTCCATGAACTTCTCATCGGAGTCGTGCGGCAGAGGAACGTCGTCCGGAGGAATCTCGGTGATTATTTCAGCCACGCCATCCGGAGGGAAGACCGGACTGTACAGGACAGGATGGGGCGCTGGAGGAAAGAGACAAAAAAAAGGTCAGAAGTGGAGAAGATGTTAAAGTCACACTTTGTGCCTCAATGTCTCACTCCCATCTCCGAGATCCTATCCCAAAATGTAGTAGGTGTAATAATAATATTAGCAAATACCTCCAATTAGAAATGTAGTATAGTTCTTCTGATTCACTATGTCGCTTACCCCATGTGCAGGCTCTATGATATCCATGGTTACGACCACTAGCAACTAACTGTCACTATATCAGTGGTCGTCACCATGGATACCTAATACACTGCAATGCCTTGTACATGGGGTAAGTGACATAGTGAATCAGAAGAACTGTGCTACATTTCCATTATTACATAATAATAAAAAACTTTCTACACAATGGAGACCCTCCTTAGGCCAGAGCATGTGGTAGCGCCCTCACCTGGCGGGCTGTCATCCTCCACGATCACTAAGGGAATGCTGCGCTTCACAGCTTTCGATTTGCGGCTCCTCTTGGGTTTTTTCTTCAGCTCTGTCCTGACAGCGGGAGGAGTACACACCACCACGGGCTGCTCCGGAGGGGCCGGCCCTGGACACGCCTCCACATACGCGGGGTCGCAGGCTCCGGAGGGGAGATTTCTTTTGTTTGTTCCAGGTGACTTAATAAATGCTCTGCAATAAGAAGCGACATCGCAGCGTGAGCCGTCACTGTGCCACTTATACAAGGTGCATTGTGGCCACACCACTGCCGGGAGAAGCATGGCACATACACAGGGAGCACAGTCCAGGCGGTCTCCGCGGATTTCAATCGGCAGGTACAGTAAGTTTCAGACATTTAGAAAACAGCATGAACTCAGCTTTTCTGGTACAATGCTCCATATTCTCTGCAGTGAAAGAGTTAAATGATAAAACTCAAGCTGTCTTCTACCACCACTAGGGGAGCGCACTGCAGACTACATAACACAGCATGTAGCCAACTTCTGTGCTCCCTCTAGTGGTGGCTGGCGATATAACACAGCAAGAAGCAAGCTCCCGAGCTCCCTCTACTGGAGGTATAACAATATGCAGCCAACTCCCTCTAATGGAGGTATAACTGTACGCAGCCAGCTCCCAGGCTCCCTCTAGTGGAGGTATAACAGTGTGCAGCCAGCTCCCGGCTCCCTCTACTGGAGGTATAACAGTATGCAGCCAGCTCCCAGGCTCCCTCTAGTGGAGGTATAATAGTGTGCAGCCAGCTCCCGCTCCCTCTAGTGGAGGTATAACTGTATGCAGCCAACTCCTTCTAATGGAGGTATAACAGTATGCAGCCACCTCTCAGGCTCCCTCTACTGGAGGTATAACAGTACGCAGCAAGTTCCCTCTACTGGAGGTATAACAGTATGCAGCCAGCTCTCCGGGCTCCCTCTACTGGAGGTATAACTGTATGCAGCCAGCTCCCGGGCTCCCTCTAGTGGAGGTATAACAGTATGCAGCCAGCCCCCGAGCTTCCTCTAGTGGAGGTATTACAGTATGCAGCAAGCTCCCAAGCTCCCTCTAGTGGAGGTATAACAGTATGCAGCCAGCTCCCGGGCTCCCTCTAGTGGAGGTATAACAGTACGCAGCTACCTCTCAGGCTCCCTCTACTGGAGGTATAACAGTATGCAGCCAGCTCCCGGCTCCCTCTAGTTGAGGTATAACAGCATGCAGCCAGCCCCCCCGAGCTCCCTCTAGTGGAGGTATACCAGTATGCAGCCAGCCCCCGAGCTCCCTCTAGTGGAGGTATTACAGTATGCAGCAAGCTCCCAAGCTCCTTCTAGTGGAGGTATAACAGTATGCAGCCAGCTCTCCGGGCTCCCTCTAGTGGAGGTATAACAGTATGCAGCCAGCTCCCCGCTCCCTCTAGTGGAGGTATAACAGTATGCAGCCAGCTCCCAAGCTCCCTCTAGTGGAGGTATAACAGTATGCAGCCAGCCCCCGAGCTCCCTCTAGTGGAGGTATTACAGTATGCAGCAAGCTCCCTCTAGTGGAGGTATAACAGTATACAGCCAGCTCCAAGCTCCCTCTACTGGAGATATAACAGTATGCAGCCAGCTCCCGCTCCCTCTAGTGGAGGTATTATAGTATGCAGCAAGCTCCCAAGCTCCCTCTAGTGGAGGTATAACAGTATACAGCCAGCTCCAAACTCCCTCTACTGGAGGTATAACAGTATGCAGCCAGCTCCCGCTCCCTCTAGTGGAGGTATTATAGTATGCAGCAAGCTCCCAAGCTCCCTCTAGTGGAGATATAACAGTATGCAGCCAGCTCCCAAGCTCCCTCTAGTAGAGGTATTAACAGTATGCAGCAAGCTCCCAAGCTCCCTCTAGTGGAGGTATAACAGTATACAGCCAGCTCCAAGCTCCCTCTACTGGAGATATAACAGTATGCAGCCAGCCCCCAGCTGCCTCTAGTGAGAGGTATAACAGTATGCAGCCAGCCCCCGAGCTTCCTCTAGTGGAGGTATAACAGTATGCAGCCAGCTCCCAAGCTCCCTCTAGTAGAGGTATACAGTATGCAGCCAGCCCCCGAGCTGCCTCTAGTGGAGGTATAACAGTATGCAGCAAGCTCCCAAGCTCCCTCTAGTGGAGGTATAACAGTATGCAGCCAGCTCCCAAGCTCCCTCTAGTGGAGGTACTACAGTATGCAGCAAGCTCCCTCTAGTGGAGGTATAACAGTATGCAGCCAGCTCCGAGCTTCCTCTAGTGGAGGTATAACAGTATGCAGCCAGCCCCCGAGCTTCCTCTAGTGGAGGTATAACAGTATGCAGCCAGCCCCCGACTTCCTCTAGTGGAGGTATAACAGTATGCAGCCAGCTCCCAAGCTCCCTCTAGTAGAGGTATTACAGTATGCAGCCAGCCCCCGAGCTGCCTCTAGTGGAGGTATAACAGTATGCAGCCAGCTCCAAGCTCCCTCTAGTGGAGGTATAACAGTATGCAGCCAGCTCCCGGGCTCCCTCTAGTGGAGTATAACAGTATGCAGCCAACTCCTTCCTAATGGAGGTATAACAGTATGCATCCACCTCTCAGGCTCCCTCTACTGGAGGTATAACAGTACGCAGCAAGTTCCCTCTACTGGAGGTATAACAGTATGCAGCCAGCTCTCCGGCTCCCTCTACTGGAGGTATAACTGTATGCAGCCAGCTCCGGCTCCCTCTAGTGGAGGTATAACAGCATGCAGCCAGCCCCGAGCTCCCTCTAGTGGAGGTATTACAGTATGCAGCAAGCTCCCAAGCTCCCTCTAGTGGAGGTATAACAGTATGCAGCCAGCCCCCGAGCTTCCTCTAGTGGAGGTATTACAGTATGCAGCAAGCTCCCAAGCTCCCTCTAGTGGAGGTATAACAGTATGCAGCCAGCTCCCCGGCTCCCTCTAGTGGAGGTATAACAGTACGCAGCTACCTCTCAGCTCCCTCTACTGGAGGTATAACAGTATGCAGCCAGCTCCCGGGCTCCCTCTAGTTGAGGTATAACAGCATGCAGCCAGCCCCCCGAGCTCCCTCTAGTGGAGGTATACAGTATGCAGCCAGCTCCCGGGCTCCCTCTAGTGGAGGTATATAAGTATGCAGCAGCCTCCCTCTAGTGGAGATATAACAGTATGCAGCCAGCTCCCAAGCTCCCTCTAGTAGAGGTATTACAGTATGCAGCAAGCTCCCAAGCTCCCTCTAGTGGAGAGTATAACAGTATACAGCCAGCTCCAAGCTCCCTCTACTGAGTATAACAGTATGCAGCCAGCCCCCGAGCTGCCTCTAGTGGAGGTATTACAGTATGCAGCAAGCTCCCTCTAGTGGAGGTATAACAGTATGCAGTCAGCTCCCAAGCTCCCTCTAGTGGAGGTACTACAGTATGCAGCAAGCTCCCTCTAGTGGAGGTATAACAGTATGCAGCCAGCTCCAAGCTCCCTCTACTGGAGATATAACAGTATGCAGCCAGCCCCCGAGCTTCCTCTAGTGGAGGTATAACAGTATGCAGCCAGCCCCCGAGCTTCCTCTAGTGGAGGTATAACAGTATGCAGCCAGCTCCCAAGCTCCCTCTAGTAGAGGTATTACAGTATGCAGCCAGCCCCCGAGCTGCCTCTAGTGGAGGTATAACAGTATGCAGCCAGCTCCAAGCTCCCTCTAGTGGAGGTATAACAGTATGCAGCCAGCTCCCGGGCTCCCTCTAGTGGAGGTATAACAGTATGCAGCCAGCTCCCGGCTCCCTCTAGTGGAGGTATAACAGTATGCAGCCAGCTGCCGAGCTCCCTCTAGTGGAGGTACTACAGTATGCAGCAAGCTCCCTCTAGTGGAGGTATAACAGTATGCAGCCAGCTCCAAGCTCCCTCTACTGGAGATATAACAGTATGCAGCCAGCCCCCGAGCTTCCTCTAGTGGAGGTATAACAGTATGCAGCCAGCTCCCAAGCTCCCTCTAGTAGAGCTATTACAGTATGCAGCAAGCTCCCAAGCTCCCTCTAGTGGAGGTATAACAGTATGCAGCCAGCTCCCAAGCTCCCTCTAGTGGAGGTATTACAGTATGCAGCAAGCTCCCTCTAGTGGAGGTATAACAGTATGCAGCCAGCTCCAAGCTCCCTCTAGTAGAGGTATTACAGTATGCAGCCAGCCCCCGAGCTGCCTCTAGTGGAGGTATAACAGTATGCAGCCAGCTCCAAGCTCCCTCTAGTGGAGGTATAACAGTATGCAGCCAGCTCCCGGGCTCCCTCTAGTGGAGGTATAACAGTATGCAGCCAGCTCCCGGCTCCCTCTAGTGGAGGTATAACAGTATGCAGCCAGCTCCCAAGCTCCCTCTAGTGGAGGTATTACAGTATGCAGCAAGCTCCCTCTAGTGGAGGTATAACAGTATGCAGCCAGCTCCAAGCTCCCTCTACTGGAGATATAACAGTATGCAGCCAGCCCCCGAGCTGCCTCTAGTGGAGGTATAACAGTATGCAGCCAGCTCCAAGCTCCCTCTAGTGGAGGTATAACAGTATGCAGCCAGCTCCCGGCTCCCTCTAGTGGAGGTATAACAGTATGCAGCCAGCTCCCGAGCTCCCTCTAGTGGAGGTATAAGTGTGTGCGCAGCCAGCTCCCGAGCTCCCTCTAGTGGAGGCAGGGAGCAGATAGCTATTTATACAGGGCATTTTATGTATCAGACCACCCTGTTAAAAGATAAAAATCCTATCTTTAACCACTTTTGTAGTTTATTTTACTACAAAACGCCCTATTCTTTTCCTTACAGCCAATCCTTATATCGTTTTTTTTCCTTTCCTTCCTGTGACAGTTTCCCTGGCAGGAAAAAGCAGTCATCCAGGGACAGAAGCTGCGGTAAGTGACCTCAGTGCTGCCCCCTTAAGACGTCCCGTTTCGTGATAGAAGGAAGTGAGTGAAGAAGAAAAATAGCACATATAGAGAGGAACTGTATGGGGAAAATGGTGGGAGGTTTATGATAAAGCATAAGGTGCTTAAAAGATTTAAAAAAATAAATATAAAAAAAATCCTGAGTACCTGCAGCCACCACTAGAGGGAGCTCACTGTACTCTTTGACAACAGTACGCACCTAGCTCCTGGGCTCCCTCTAGTGGTGGCTGAAGGCAGCCTGAAATATATATATATATATATATATATATATATATATATATATATATAATATATAATATTTTTTATTTTTTTTTTAAGAGATGGACAAAAATGAGTTAATATACAGTAAAATGCTGACTCCTGGTGATCTTGGTCTGTACCTGTGAGCAAATTGGGTTCAATGAAAGTCATGTTGCACACTTTACATGCCCACTCACAGGTCTCCACGTGAATGATATCGCTGTTCTCCTGGCAGTTTACTGAAATTGTACAAAAAAAAATTAATACAGAAGAAAAAAAAACACTTAATGTAAATTTCACATTTGAGGACTTGAGTACACAGAGATAAGTGGCGCTACATAGACGCTGCTTATCTGTTCCATCAGAAGTTCCTTCTCATGTATAATCCCCTGACTGATGGGAAAGAATTAAAAAAAAAAAAAAAAAAAAAAAAAAAAAAAGAGGTTCTCCAGCAGCTGTACTCTGCATGATACAGTCCTGAGTCCCGGCTGCTGCAGAACATCATTTCACATACAGTGGCGTACCGGACGTGAAAGCTGCCGGCGGACGGACGATTTTCATCTTCTTGGAGGTCATGGAGGACAGCTGGTTAAATTTCGCTGAGGTCAGGCCGTCTTCTTTCTCAGGTTCTGACCCCAAAAATCCCACCTCTGCCAGAAGTGAAGAAAGGGTGAGCAAATCCTAACAAATCAATGCCGTCACTCTCCCCTATACAGACCCCAAACTGTGCGGCACGAAAACCATCACAGCCCCCCCCACCCGCAAGTTTTCATTTTTGCAGTTTAGTGGGTTTTTTTCCCCCCTTGTTTCAAGAGCACCCATTTTTTTTTATATTTCCGTCCCCAGAACTGTATGAGGTCCGTCCGATTACCAGCACACAGAATTGAGGGTTTTTCCCTTTTGGTTTTACAGCTTAAAAACAAAAAAAAATAAAAAAATTTTGTGATTTTGTTATTTTTTATTTGCATAGTTGTAGGTTTTATTGGACCAAAACAAAATGTCAATTATTTTTGCAGGATATAGACAGTGTTATATTTGTAGAGGTTGGACTTTCACAGGTCGCGTTTATGCCGAATATGCTCATTTTTTTTCTTATTTTATATAATGGGGAAAAAAGTGGTTAATCCAAGATTTATTGTTTTATTTTTTAGCTATTAAGAGGCTTGAATGTGATCAGTTGATCGCTTGTACAACGCACGGCCGCACTTAAGAAGGGATTGTCCAGTAATGAACATCCCCTTTAACTGAATAAAACTGCCCTAGGAAAAATGTAACGCGTTCACGACCGATGACGTATATGTTCCCTGACTCACACTCTGAGCCCGCATCTTTCCCGGAACATGACAGCTGATTTACTGCGCCATCAACTGCCTCTAATAGCCACGGCTAAATCCAAGATCTACCTGTGGCTATTAACCAAAACAAGCCCTCATCCGGCCATACTGACGGAAAAATAAAATATAAAAAAAAAAAGTTATGGCTTTGGGAAGAAAAAAAGGAAAAAAAAAAAAAAAAAATGAATAAATAAATCGCCAGGGGATAAAGGGTTTAAATACTAAAAAAATAAAAAATAGACACATACTCCTCTCCCGGATCGGTGCAGCTGCAGCGGTCTCTCCCGAGGCTGAGCCGATAGCCAGCAGTGGACAACCCCTTTAAGCATTGCAGTATATTGATGGCTTTTATTCATCTTCTATGAAGTCTTACAATATTGGCAGACCCGATCCGCCATAACAACCCACCCACATGCCATCATCACCCTGTGCTGTCCCTCTGGTTAACCGCTTACATGCTGCATTCGCCGCAGGCAGTGGAATCTGAGGAGGTTAAACTGCAGCGCTCGGAGTATAGTACAGCTGGCACCCGCGGTATAGGGAACGGGCGCAGCTCCTGAGCCCGATGCAGACAGGTGCGTCACATGTATCCCCGATGTAGTAGCTGCTAATCTAACTACATACATGTCGCCCGGTAACACTTTACCATTGTGAGACGGCAAAGGAGGCTTCAACAAAGGCTTCTCCATCTTCCTGGCATAGAAGGCCGCGTACCACACCCGTAGCTCGGTCCCGGCGGCGATATCGCGAGAGGTAGTGAAGTAGATGTCGTTACCGTGCTGGAACGCCGTCAGGTTCTGATGGGTGAAATCTGAAGCCGGCCGGACCAGCATCATCCAGTTACACTCATCCTCGCTGCAGGTATCGAACAACACGACCAGCCCGTCCTTCTGGAACACCTGAGATGAAGACGGCAGCCCCCCAATTACTTCTTGTAAATATTCAGAAAACCACTATTAATCTCCAGTATACAGCATATTGGACGCAGGGAGGAGGGAGATGCAGCTGCAGATTTTTTACAGTTTGCTGCGAGAGGGGAGAGGGAGGAGGAGAAGTTTTACCTTGAGAGGAAAGACTGGATCTTTGTCTAGCTTGTCGGCTCTTTTACATTCAAATGGACCGAACTGAGTGCGCTTGACAAGTGGGGTGACCGCGAACACCCCCTCGGTGCCATCTCGGATGTAATTGATCTCCAGATTAGTGGGCAGCGACGACCTGAAGATGGAGGAGGTAAAGGAGGAGGAACAGTTAGATCAGAGTGGGAACGGCACCGATCACCAGAACGGGGGGCACCAGAAATGAATGAAGCGGTAGTAAGCTTATTCAAGCACGCACCCCTCGTCTCACAGGCAGGGACCCCCAATTCACCCTGTTGGCTGGTCCACATCTATCCCTCTATCCTACGCCATGAGTGACTGATAGTTGGGAATATCCCTTTAAATGGTTTCCCCAAGACATGGAGAGTAGAGGTGCCGGCAGGAGTACTGGTGTGTGACTCACCCCCCGATGTGTGAACGCACTCACCTCGCCCTGCTCAGCACAAAGGAGTCCTGGACCGTCACCAGCGCGCCGAGCTCTGGACACTCAGAGTCGTGGTACTGCGCACAGTCCTCACACCCTGCAAACAAGGCACAGGAAGCTTTAAAAAAGAGAGTAATCCCAGGTCAAAAAAAAAATGGCTGCCTTCCTGCAGAAAACAGATATTGCAGCTCAGTCGCAACACCAGACACACCCTGTGTACAAAAGGGGAGCCATTTTTTCAAAATTTTTGCAAATAAATTTTTTTTTTTCCTTTTTGCCACCTGCAATTTTTCTGCGTGCCGATCCACAATGTTGGGGGATACTCGCTCCCGAAATTTTACAGCTGCCAGCAAAGTGGATGAGACTAATAACGTAAATAATCTGCATGGAAAATGACCTGCCAATTTCAATGTATAAGCTCAGTAGCGCCCCCCTGAGTGGAGGGCTGGGGTGGTCTCAACAAAACTGCAGCCGACGACACTTACATATAAACATCGACTCCTCCATCCCGTCTTGTGCCATCGTGCACACCTAGAGAGGAGACATAACTGCACAATTATTACACATCCGAGACAAGAAGTGACTGCCTGACGGGAACGGTCGGCCATGTTTGACCTGATGTATATGATGGGAGGGGGTCTTACAGATTGGGGAGCCATCAGACAGTTAGGGGGAGGGAATCCATGAAAAGTGAGTCGTACTTTGTGGGAACACAAAAAGGCGTCCCTAGGGGCAAGGTCATGCCATCCACCTTTATTTCAAAAGTTACAAGAGATGCGCCTTTTCTAGGGCAGAGGAGAGCTGATGTTTTAGCCTGGGGGACAGTATCCATGGCCCCTTCCTAGGCTATTAATATCAGCCCGCAGCGGTCTGCCTAGCCTTTGTTGGTTATTAATTATATCGGGACCCCATGTCATTTTTTGGTGGGGGTCCCCCATTTTAATAGCCAGTGAAGGCTAAATATACAGCTGTGAGCTGATGTTAATAGCCTGGGAATCTCCATTGGTATTATCCCTTCCCAGGCTATAAACATCTGCCCCCAGTAGTCAGCTTTCCCGTTGCTGGTTATGAAAATTGTGCGGGAGCCCATGCCATTTTTTTCAGGAAAATAATATTTTATTAATTAAATACATGTACAGTAATTTGCACATACACTGTACTAATTGTATTCGTCACTGACATTTATACATCTACCTATTCTATGTGTATTTACTGTAGGTAATCCATCTCTTCTATCCTATCGGCTCCTGCAGTGATTTTGCAGTACACGGCACATGAATTGTCGGCTTTTCTTCTATACCGACAGCTCTGGCAAAAAATAAGAGTCCACTGCACAGTTGTATAAGAATCCGCTTCTCTCCATGTCTGACAGCCGTTCCATCCCAGTGTCAGCTGAATTCCATCCAGAGTTCACTGCATTCTACTTAATGTGCTTCTGATTAGTGATCACCTGAACCAAATCTTATTTCACGAAGGAAAGTATAAAAAACCCTGCTGTGGTGTTCACAATCCTCTTGCAATAGGACAAGCTAGAGGCAAAACAATAATATCCCAAAAGTAATAGGAATGAAGAAATAACTTGTAACCATGCCAAAGGAGTTGAAAAGAAAAGTCTTGAGTGAGGAAAAGAAGGGCTCAATTCTGGCTTTATTAGCAGAGGGATACAGTGAACGTCATGCTGCCTCCATCCTTAAAATTTCTAAGACAGCAGTCCATTACAACAAGGTCAAGCAGCAGACATTGGGGACAACAAAGCTACAGACCGGCCGACGGCAAAAATGACTCTCCACTGACCGGGATGACCGGCATCTTCCTCGAATGTCACTCAGCAACCGCAGGATGACATCAAGTGACCTTCAAAAGGAATGGCAAATGGCAGCTGAGGTGAAGTGCACGGCAAGAACAGTTCGTAACCGTAACAGGCTCCTAGAGGCAGGGCTCAAGTCATGTAAAGCTAGAATAAGCCTTTCTTCAATGAGACGTAAAGGAGAGCCAGGCTGAAGATTGCCAAAGACCATAAGGATTGGACCATAGAGGACTGGAGTAAGGTAATCTTCTCTGATGAGTCTAATTTTCAGCTTTGCTCAACACCTGGTCGTCTGATGGTTAGACGGAGACCTGGAGAGGCGTAGAAGCCACAGTGTCTTGCACCCACTGTGAAATTTGGTGGAGGATCGGTGATGATCTGGGGATGCTTCAGCAAGGCTGGAATTGGGCAGGTTAATCTTTGTGAAGGACGTATGAATCAAGCCGCATACAAGGTTATCCTGGAAAAACAGTTGATTCCTTCTGCTCAGACAATGTTCCCCAACTCTGAGGAGTGGTTTTTCCAGCAGGACAATGCGCCATGCCACACAGCTAGGTCACTCAATGTGTGGATGAAGGACCACCGCATCAAATCCCTGTCATGGCCGCCCCATCTCCAGACCTGAACCCCATTGAAAACCTCTGGAATATAATCAAGAGGAAGACGGATAGTCACAAGCCATCAAACAAAGAACTGCTTACATTAATGTACCAGGAGTGGCATAAGGTCACCTAAAAGCCGTGTGAAAGACTGTGGAAAGCATGCCAAGACGCATGAAAGCTGGATTACAAATCATGGTTATTCCACAAAATATTGATTTCTGAACTCTTCCTGAGTTAAAACATTAGTATTGTTGTTTCTAAATGATTGTGAACTTGTTTTCTTTGCATTATTTGAGCTCTGCAATCACTGCATTTGTTGTTATTTGACCATTTCTCATTATCTGAAAATAAATACAAAATTTATTGCTTGGAAATCCGGAGACGTCAGTAGTTTATAGAATAAAAGAGCAATTTACATTTTACTCAAAAATATAAAGAGAAAAATCAGACAAACTGAACATTTTGCAGTGGTCTCTTAATTTTTGCCAGAGCTGTATATGTGAGTGTCACTGACATCTATACAGTTATGGCCAAAAGTTTTGAGAATGACACAAATATTAATTTTTACAAAGTCTACTGCTTCACTTTTTCTAATGGCAATTTGCATATACTCCAGAATGTTATAAAGAGTGATCAGCTTAACAGCAATTACTTGCAAAGTCAATATTTGGCTAGAAAATGAACTTTATCCCCCAAAACACATTTCAACATCATTGCAGCCCTGCCTTAAAAGGACCAGCTAAGCTCTTTTCAGTGATTGCTCCATTAACACAGGTGTGGGTGTTGATGAGGACATGGCTGGAGATCAATCTGTCATGATTAAGTAAGAATGACACCACTGAA
Source organism: Oophaga sylvatica (assembly GCA_033576555.1). NCBI lineage: Eukaryota > Metazoa > Chordata > Amphibia > Anura > Dendrobatidae > Oophaga > Oophaga sylvatica. The sequence continues at coordinate 629,710,926 of JARQOD010000002.1, forward strand.
CACTTTAAAAGGAGGCTGGTGCTTGGCATCATTGTTTCTCTTCTGTTAACCATGGTTATCTCTAAAGAAACACGTGCAGTCATCATTGCAATGCACAAAAATGGCCTAACAGGGAAGAGTATCGCAGCTAGAAAGATTGCACCTCAGTCAACAATCTATCGCATCATCAAGAACTTCAAGGAGAGAGGTTCCATTGTTGCCAAAAAGGCTCCAGGGCGCCCAAGAAAGACCAGCAAGCGCCAGGACCGTCTCTTAAAAGTGTTTCAGCTGCAGGATCGGGCTACCAGCAGTGCAGAGCTTGCTCAGGAATGGCAGCAGGCAGGTGTGAGTGCATCTGCACGCACTGTGAGGCGGAGACTCTTGGAGCAAGGCCTGGTCTCAAGGAGGGCAGCAAAGAAGCCACTTCTCTCCAGAAAAAACATCATGGACAGACTGATATTCTGCAAAAGGTACAGGCAGTGGACTGCTGAGGACTGGGGTAAAGTTATTTTCTCTGATGAATCCCCTTTTCGATTGTTTGGAACATCAGGAAAACGCCTCATTCGGAGAAGACAAGGTGAACGCTACCACCAGTCTTGTCTCATGCCAACTGTTAAGCATCCTGAAACCATTCATGTGTGGGGTTGCTTCTCAGCCAAGGGAATCGGCTCTCTCACAGTCTTGCCTAAAAACACAGCCATGAATAAAGAATGGTACCAGAATGTCCTCCAAGAGCAACTTCTCCCAACCCTCCAAGAGCAGTTTGGCTATCAACAATGCCTTTTCCAGCATGATGGAGCACCTTGCCATAAAGCAAAGGTGATAACTAAATGGCTCAGGGAACAAAACAGAGATTTTGGGTCCATGGCCTGGAAACTCCCCAGATCTTAATCCCATTGAGAACTTGTGGTCAATCATCAAGAGACGGGTGGACAAACAAAAACCTAAAAATTCTGACAAAATGAAAGCATTGATTGTGCAAGAATGGACTGCTATCAGTCAGGATTTGGTCCAGAAGTTGATTGAGAGCATGCCAGGGAGAATTGCAGAGGTCCTGAAGAAGAAGGGTCAACACTGGAAATATTGACTTGCTGCATTAACTCATTCTAACTGTCAATATAAGCTTTTGTTACTCATATGTTTGCAATTATTATATTTCTGTCTGTGATAAAAACATCTGTGAAACACACATAAAAACCAGAGGGCAGCAGATCATGTGAAAATATAATATTTGTGTCATTCTCAAAACTTTTGGCCATGACTGTAGATCTATGTATTCTGTATGTATAGATCTATTCTATCTTGTCACTCTGTGATTTTACTGTATGCGGCACATGACTTGCCGGCTTTTCAAAGGACACCGATGTGTAAAAGTCAGTCAGCACTTGCATGGTCCGAGTGCTGTGAGATTTTCTCGCACCCATAGGTTTGCATTGGCGAGTCTTGGACGATATAAGCGTACAATCGCAGCATGCGGCCATGAATATGCCTGAGAAAAGCATTCGTCCGTATTCTACGGTAAGGCCGGGGTCACACTCGCACGAGTCTCTCGCCTCAATACCCGGCACTGTCGCCGGCACTCAGGACTGGAGTGTGCGACTGCATGTATTCCTACACAGCTGAACGCTCCGGTCCGAGTGTAAAAAGAAGCAACATCACAATTCTCCTGGAGTTTGTTAAATAAATACCGTAATAATACTGCAAAAATATAATATATGGATTTTTCAGCATGAAAAAAAATCCACGTTAAAAGAAAAAAAAAAAAATTTCAGCAGAAACCTGTGGCAAAATCTGCAAATATTAGGCCATGTTCACACTTCAGTATCTGTAAGACAAACGTAGGAGATGGACAAAGGAAAAGTATAATAAAGACTCGTCACCACTTCTGGATTTTGGCTACAAATACGGAACGTGTGAGGAAAAAAAAAAAAAATCTCTTCTTAGCGTGATTTATTCTGCTGCCCGATCCCTTTCCTGCATTTGCAGTTTGTGTTTTTCATTGTTCTATTGTCTGTGCTGGATATTTTGACTTTTTATTATTTTTTTCAGTGACTTTGGCACAATGTTCTCCTCCTCCCAGATTAATTTCTATGTAAACCCAATTTTTTTTTTTAAACTTTCCCCCAAATTTTACAATATTTTTGCCTAAAAAAAGTTGCAAAAAAGTGTACAAAAAAAATTCCAAAAAAAAAAAAAAATCCTTCAACCCCCTTACACTATTTTGCATAATAATTTGACCCCCCAAAAAGGAAGCGACTTTTGATAAATCGATCCAGAAGCCGCCTGTCGCCCCGATGCTCCATTCACTGCCAGCAAGCAGCGCGGGGACCGCGGAGAGGAGCGCGGCGGACACTCCTGAGAATGCTGACATTCCATATCGTGACATGGGACGGGAATATCGCGCCATCTCGCGCCCCCATGCCGCTGACATGCCCGCTGCACACGGAGGGGATGTGTCCGGTGCACGGGGCGCACGCAGGTTCCGGGATCGGCCGTGCAGCCGGGTTTTGCCTGTGATCCCGGAGCTGCGGGGAAGAAGCCGCCCCCTCCGGCTGCTGCAACAAAGACCAGGCGGCCTGGCAGCTGGAGCGGGAGGAGCGCACACCGCGGCCTCCCCGCCGCCCGCCTGCCCCGCACTCCCCGGCCACACGCGCAGCTCTCCTTTCCCCCCGTCCTATCAGTCACCCACCTGCTCCCGGTACCTGCTCCGGGGGAGGGGTAGGAACCAAATCCGGACTCCGGGTTCCGATCCGTTCCGGAAATCGCGCAGGACCGGAAGCGGCGCTTGTAAGCGCGCAATGCCTGCTGGGATGTGTAGTTTTATGCCCTGCGCGCACCTGGTGCCTGATAACGAGGGTCACGTGATGAAACTGGACGCCTGAACCTGGGATCAGCTCCTCTAGAAGTGCTGGTGCTTGGCTGGCACCCAGTATAGTGCAGCTCCCTGCGGGGTTGTCAGACAGTTCTCCTGATTAGCTTTGTTTTCTGTCACATTGATAGCTTTTTATTATTATTTTATTTTCGTGGATAAAAAAAATTCTGAAATAAAAAAAAACATTTTTTTTTTTTTTTTTTTTGTAAAAACCTGAAATGAGGAAAATAAAGTTTTGTAGAAGTTTTTTGAGACCTGCAGCGAAGGAATGACGAAATACATTTTTTTTATTGGACTTTTGAATTTTTTTTATTTTTTAAAAATCCTCGTTCTCTAGGAAACTTGGAGCCAGGATTAGAGAGGAGACGTTGCAGGACCCCCGGTCTGGCCGTCACGTCAGTAAGACTCAGCGCTGGACCTGGGGAGGATGAGTAAAGGACGTTAAAAAAAACAAAAACTGCAGCCGTGGGACAGAGGTTTTTCAAAATCGAAAACCCCTTTGAATGCCTCTTGCAATTGATGGTAGCATCTAAGGGGTTAAATTGCTGCGATCGGAGCTAGCTCGGATCCTAGCAGCTGGCGCCCACGCGGGCTCCGCTCCGAAAACCTCTCCATACGTTCGGTGAGCGCAGGGCCGTCTTCCTGGGTTCGCCAGGTGCTGCCCCCCAGCCATAGTGATCGACCTTTAACCTGCTTTAAAGCTGTTTTACAGGATTTTAATACCCCTAGCCAATCTTTAGGATAGGCGAGGGTCCGACTCCTGGAGCTTAAAGTGGCACCGCTCCATATACTGTGACCGGTACTACCGACCGTCTCCTATGTAATGGAGGAGAGCTTGTAATACCATTTCCGGCCACTACACCATCTTCAGCACTATACTGCTTTCGATGCGTTCCGACCCCGTCGATCAGCCGATTAATGGTGGTCCCGACCCCATGCGTCAGAGCTCAAATCTCGCAAACTCATGGGCATCCGCTGATCGCTTCCTTAACTGGATAACCAATAGTAGATCGCCCCTTTAAGGGATTTTTTTGGAGTTGAAATGACACTTCTTCCTTATTGGTTTTAGGTGATGTTGTGTATTAAAATAGCCGAATGTTCTTACCTCCTACTTGCTGATGGTTCCCATGGCTGGTGCCAGGGACAGAGACATTTCTAGCAGACTTATTTTTAAAGAGGTTCTCCGTTGGTAGTAGATTAAATAAGGTGTGTGATGGAAGTAGTTGGCGGACCCTTTTAAACACCATCGGACCGTGAATATGATCCGTGTAAGAAGGGAGGAGCTCCGAGTGTCGAATGAAACCGTGCGCTTACCGATAACAGTGTGTGGTGGATGTCATGCATACACGGTTAAAAGGTATAAAGGTATACTAACTGGACTAACGGTGTATAAAATAATGAAAAAAAAAAGGATCATAAGCTAATAAATTAAAAAGTAAAACAAACTAAATTGTAAAAAATATAACTTAAAATATTTTCAAAAGTATCGAAAAAATTAGAAAAAAAAATCATGACAAAAGAAAAAGTAAAACAAAACAGTAAAAACTAGTACAAAACTTATGAGGACTTTGCAGTCATCACTGGCCCCAACCTCCTCCCTCTCATGTCCTGAATCTGCGCTGAAACCTTATAATGAAACCCTGCAATGTGCCCTGGATGAAGCTGCACCTCCTACACATAGAACAGCTCGGCGACAACCCTGGCACACGCTGCAAACACGTTTCCTACAGCGGTGCTCAGCGTCGGACTGGAACACCTTGGGCCCACCAGAGAAAATCATTCTTGGGGCCCACTATGTAGATACATAGAAATAAATACAAGACCACCAATTGTGCAGTAAAACACACTATCAGGGTATAATATAAGATAGTACATGTCTTAATTATGTAGCAGGAGTTGGGGTAGCCTCCTTCATAGATTATAAAGCAGCCCCCCTCAAAGAGGATAATGCTGCCCCCCCTCATAGGGTATAATGCTATATATATATCTATATATATATATATATTGTGAGACAGTGAGTGAATATGTGATGAATGGGGTGTACATTTCACCTAGGTATAAGGGAAATGTGTGGCTTTGTGGACCTAGTGGTGGAGAAAGGTCACTACACCTCACATTCAGCACACACTTGCAGCACAAGCCTGAAACTACTCAGGTCTTAATTAGGAGACCAGAAGTAGGTGTCTGCAAACACAATCTGAGAGCTAGTTTAGCCTGGACACAGGAAGGTGTCTCGGCACAAGAAACAGTCTCCAAGAGTGTTAGAGCTGTCTTTAGCCTGGACACAGAGAGGTGTCCTGGCACAAGGAAGCAGTCTCCAAGAGTGTTTGAGCTATCTCAGTTTGGGTGCAGGAAGGACCCCGGACATAGGAGTAGTCTCAGTGCGAAGAGCGGCTGAATAGGAGTGGATCTCTCTCAAGTCTGGTCATGGAAGGTGCCTTCAGACACAAGGAGGAGTATCTGTGAAGCTCCATACTGGTAACATATGTGATATGTGTTGTTTTGGGCACAGACTGGTAGAGTCTGGGTCCCGGATAGAGAGGGCCATCTATCTAAGTGTAATTAGAGGCTAGACAAGCCCAGGTTTTCTGTTTATGCTTTGTTTTAATCTGTTTGCTGTGGACTTTAATAAAGCTGGTTGCGGCCAGTTTTACACCAGAACTGCTGTCTGAATGAACTGTTTTCATGCCATTCTGTCTACCCAGACAGCGATCCTAGAGCTAAACCCCCTGGAAAGGCTACAATTGGCGGAGAATGCTGGGGCAGCGCAGTGCCTGATACAGTTAGTGCTGGAGTGTGTATGCAGCACAGTGGCGAGAGACAGCATTAAAGGTGAAGTCTATTGAAATAGCAGCAAAAAAAAAAAAAAAGTGTGTCAGCAGAAACGTCTGTTTGGAGCAGTCTTGGAGAGACAGTGGCCCTGATAGGGTCTGCAGAGAGAAAATGTATGCACAGCAAAGCTGAACTTGTTGTGAAAATGACTGTGGAATGTGCAGCAGCAAAAGAAAAGTCTGTGGAGCAGTCTTAAAGAGACAGGAGCCCTAATAGACTTTGCAAAGGAAAAAAAAAAAAAAGTGTCTGCACAGCAGAGATGAATTTTTCTATGGAAAAGACTGTGGAGTGTGTATGTCTTGAGTGAAGACTGCCGTTGTTAAGACAGAGAAGTCTGACAGCATGGATGACAGCATGGAGGCGCTGTTTGAACAAATGGCACAAGTTAATGTGCAACATAAAACTGCCGGGGTTGAGACAGATAAGTCCGGCAGTATGAAGGAGCTTATTGAGTACCTGGCCCAGGCCCAGCGGAGCCTGCAGCAGAGCATGGAGCAGCAGCGCCTGCAGCACCAGCAGCGCATGCAGCAGGCCCAGCAGCAATTCCTGCAGCAGCAGCAGGAGAATGACCGGTTGTTTTTTGAGCAGATTGCAGCTCTCAACACCTCGTCCCAGAGTAATGTTGTGAAGGTACCTGCGTTGTCCGCTGTAAAGAAGGCGGTAAGACGGTCCCTGAAAAAGATGACACCTCGTGATGATGTGGAGGTATATCTCACTAGGTTTGAGAGATTGGCAGAGAAGGAGAATCTGCCCCTATCTGAATGGGCCATGATGGTCGCACCCTATCTGATTGGAGAGCCCCAAAGGGCATATGCTGACCTGAGCGAGCAGGACAGCCAAGACTATGGCAAGTTGAAAGCGGCGATTCTTACCCGGCTGGGTGTTACGGTGACAGCCCGTGCCAGGGGAGTTCGTGACTGGAGATACAGTTGGGAGTCTGCAGTCAGCAGGCTGATTATGGAGTTGAAAAGGTGATAGTGGACCGCTACACCCAAGCACGTCCTCCTGAGGTACAGCCGTCTGAGAGGTCGTCACTTCAGAGTTCCCGGACGCTGAACTCTCGCGGTAAGAGCGTTCCAGCTGTTGGGGACATGGGGTATGCTGATAAGCGGGTTCAGGCCCGAGGGGACATGTGGGTGGGAGAGTGTGGTGGACAGTGTTGGAGCTGGCGTGAAATTGCAGCCAACTGTCCAATAGAGGGGGAGCCTATGTGTTGTGATGTTGGCAGATCCCTCTCTCTCTGCGCACAACCTGTGTGTGTGTCCACCTCAGCCGAAGAGACTGGACCACAGGGGTCCCCGGTGGTTGTAAATGACTGCCCAGCACAGGCCCTCTTGGACTCAGAGAGTCCAGTGACTTCCGTATGTGACAGCCTGATTGATAGGGACTTCATCCCTGATAAGCACCTGAGTGTGGTGTGCATCCATGGAGACACCAAAGTCTACCCAGAGACTGCCGTGGACTTGGTCCCTAAACTCGGGGAGGTTTCATATGAAGTGGGGGTAGTGAAGAGCCTGGTGCACCCCGTCATATTGGGTAATGACTTTCCCCAATCTAAGGATCTCTGGGGGAAAAATGTTTCTGATGGACAGTGTGATGAAGCTCCTATTGAGGGTGCGCAGTCCCGAGGGGCGGAACACAATGCTAGTGGGCCGTTAAACTTATGTGATGATGATGATGATGATCATGATAATGATGATGACCATGATAATGATGCTGATGCTGCTAATGATAATGATCATGATAGTGATGATGATACTGATCATAATCATGATAATGATATTGATAATAATTATGACTGTGATAGTGATGAAATTCCTTTGCAGGTGATGTTGGGAGACGAGGATGGTGGTTCTCGGGAACCGAGTGTCCCTGACTTGCCTGTGTCCTGTGACAATTTTGAGAGTGAGCAGTGGCGAGACCCCACTCTTAGAACAACACAGGAAAATATGATTGTTCTAAATGAGGTTTCCCAGGAGCCTGGCTCTGAGGAGAGGTTTCCTCATGCTGCCATGGACAATAGCCTATTGTATAGGGACACTGAAGTCCAGGGAGAGGTCGTGAGTCAGCTCCTAGTACCTGAGCTATATAGAAGTATAGTGCTGGGGTTGACACATAGTCACATACTTGAGGGACCAGATGGTGAAGTTAATGTTGTGGATGACATGTTAACTAAGGTTCCAGATCAAGATGTGAATGAAAATGAATTGTTATAACCCTGACAGTGAGCAGGATGTGAATGAAAATGAATTGTATAACCCTGACAGTAAGCAGGATATGAATGAAAATGAATTGTATAACCCTGACAGTGAGCAGGATGTGAATGAAAATGAAGTGTATAGCTCTGACAGTGAGCCAGATGTGGCTGAGAAAAAGGGGTCAGACAGGGATAGTGATAGTGATAGTGAATTATCTGATGACCATAAAGCAACCAGTGCAAATGAGGAAGGCATGGTAGCAGAGGAGGTTGAGAGTCCTGAGAAGAAAGCTGATGCTGACCTTACAGCCAGACAGAAGATGGCATCTGAAGATGTTTTACAGTTGGCCGGTTCCCTGGCGAAGACTAAGGTGAAAGGAGGAGAGCTGAGCTTTAAAGGCAGGACTCTGAAACTGAACACAGCACAAGTGGATGCTGTTGAAGATGAGAGGTTGTCAGTGTGTGGTGGGGGATCTGCATCATGCCAAGGACTCTGAAGGTGATGCTGCAGAGGTGGAAAAAGCCATGGAAGTGGTGGTCACCAAGCCAGATGCCTCATCAGAAGCTGAGGTTTCAAGTGAAGCTGTGAGGAGCAAGACTGAAGATATGGGGACTGACTCTGTCCAGGAATCTGTTTCTGCCGAAGACAGCGGCGTGGACGGGTTACGGTCCGGATCAGTAGCTGGCATTGGTGAGCTCAAGCGCACTTTCAGGAGGCTACATCGGAGCCACGTCCCAACAAATGGGAAAAGCGATGTGTCACTCCGTTGCCGCTGCAGACACACGGGAGCCCAGATGGGATGCAGAACGTGGCTGAAGAGGTAGAGTCTAGGACTGACGGTGGGGCTTCTGGGCATGTCTTGCCAGAAGAGCCTGAAAGTGGGGAACTGGAGAAAAGTGAAAAACCCCCTATACCTTCTGTGATAGTTGGTGACACATGGTCAGTGCACCAGGGACAGGAGGTACGTGAGTTTCTGAGGAAGAGTCAGCAGAGGTGTTCTGATGTGTCGGGTCGTGCTTCTCTGGCCAGGCACGTGTCGAAGGTGAGCCCGGCCCTAAGGTCAAGATGAAACCATGCAGGATACCCGAGGCCCGCAGAGAGTATAGGCCTGGGAGGGTACAGGGTAGTGCGGATGCTTCAGATAAAGAGAAAGCTGATGTTGGCTATGACTCAGGTGAAGATACAAGTGACAGTGGTGGAGATAAGCTGGTGAGGGCCATGACTGGTCCGGAGTTCACTGTCTCTGTTGGATTGTTGACCAGCCCTCCGGTCTGGATGACCAGCCCTCCGGTCTGGAGAAGAGGGAGGGGATATGTGAGACAGTGAGTGAATATGTGATGAATGGGGTGTACATTTCACCTAGGTATAAGGGAAATGTGTGGCTTTGTGGACCTAGTGGTGAGAAAGGTCACTACACCTCACATTCAGCACACACTTGCAGCACAAGCCTGAAACTACTCAGGTCTTAATTAGGAGACCAGAAGAAGGTGTCTGCAAACACAATCTGAGAGCTAGTTTAGCCTGGACACAGGAAGGTGTCTCGGCACAAGAAACAGTCTCCAAGAGTGTTAGAGCTGTCTTTAGCCTGGACACAGAGAGGTGTCCTGGCACAAGGAAGCAGTCTCCAAGAGTGTTTGAGCTATCTCAGTTTGGGTGCAGGAAGGACCCCGGACATAGGAGTAGTCTCAGGTGCGAAAGAGCGGCTGAATAGGAGTGGATCTCTCTCAAGTCTGGTCATGGAAGGTGCCTTCAGACACAAGGAGGAGTATCTGTGAAGCTCCATACTGGTAACATATGTGATATGTGTTGTTTTGGGCACAGACTGGTAGAGTCTGGGTCCCGGATAGAGAGGGCCATCTATCTAAGTGTAATTAGAGGCTAGACAAGCCCAGGTTTTCTGTTTATGCTTTGTTTTAATCTGTTTGCTGTGACTTTAATAAAGCTGGTTGCGGCCAGTTTTACACCAGAACTGCTGTCTGAATGAACTGTTTTCATGCCATTCTGTCTACCCAGACAGCGATCCTAGAGCTAAACCCCCTGGAAAGGCTACAATATATATATATATAGATATATATATAGATAGATGATAGATACCATATATACTCGAGTATAAGCCGACCCCCCTAATTTTGCCACAAAAAACTGGGAAAACTTATCGACTCGAGTATAAGCCTAGGGTGGAAAATGAGATTATGCCCCATATGCTGCCCCATGTATTATGCCCCACAAGATGCTCCATAGATTGTGCCCCATATGCTGCCCATGTATTATGCCCCATAGATGCCCCATAGATTGTGCACTCATAGATGCTCCATAGATTGTGCCCTCATAGATGCTCCATAGATTATGCCCCCATAGATTATGCCCCCATAGATGCTCCATAGATTATTCCCCATAGATGCTCCTTAGATTATGCCCCCATAGAAGCTCCATAGATTGTGCCCCCATAGATGCTCCTTAGATTATGCCCCCATAAATGCTCCACAGATTATGCCCCCATAGATTATGCCCCCATAAATGCTCCACAGATTATGCCCCCATAAATGCTCCACAGATTATGCCCCCATAAATGCTCCAGATTATGCCCCCATAAATGCTCCAGATTATGCCCCCATAGATTATGCCCCCATAAATGCTCCACAGATTATGCCCCCATAGATTATGCCCCATAATGCTCCTTAGATTATGCCCCCATAGATGCTCCATAGATTTATGACCCCATAGATGCTCCATAGATTATGCCCCATAAATGCTCCTTAGATTATTCCCCCATAAATGCTCCACAGATTATGCCCCTATAAATGCTCCACAATTATGCCCCATGATTATGCCCCCATAGATTATGCCCCCATAAATGCTCCACAGATTATGCTCCACAGATTATGCCCCATAGATTATGCCCCTATAAATGCTCCAGATTATGCTCCCATTAGATTATGCCCCCATAAATGCTCCAGATTATGCCCCCATAAATGCTCCAGATTTCCCCATGTTGCCCCCATAAATGACAGATTATGCCCCCATAGATTATGCCCCCATAGATGCTCCACTGTGCCCCCATAGATGCTGCAAAAAAAAAAAAAAAAGACATACCTCTCGTCGCTGGGGGCCAGGTGCTGGTGTCCTGGGCACCTGCGATATTTACCTGTCACTGGGTCCACTGCTGAGCGCCACTGTCTTCGGTCCTCCGGCAGTGAATGCTCAGGCAGAGGGCGTGGCGCTCACTAATGACGTCATCGCGCCCTCTGCCTGAACATCGCAGCAAGAGAGGGCCCGAGGACAGCGACGCTCAGTGGTTGGATCGGGTGACAGGTAAGTAATGATATTCACTGATTCCCACGCCCATGTGGGCGTGGGAAGCAGTGAATATTCATTTCTCTTTAGCAGCGGGGACAGGGGCTCCTGCCTCCTGTCACCCGCTGCTGCTCCGCTGGCACGGGGCCCCCATGGCAGCTGCGTGGTGTGCCGCTATTAGCGACACGCCACCGCTGGGGGCCCCTGGAGCAGCGGGGGCCCTAGGCAACTGGCCCCTGTATGCCAGCAGGTGCCAGGGCCCCCCAGATGCCAGGGCCCACCGGAGAATCCTCCGGTTCTCGGTGGGCCAGTCCGACCCTGGCGGTGCTCCAGGTGCGCCGAACGTCTGTGGAGAAAATCCAATCTGGCCGAAGATTTGATCCATTATGATTTTATGCTTCAAACATACAACTCTGCCCTTCACCTCCCTAAACAAACCTATTTCAGCACCCCCATCACCTCAATATTCAATAACCCCAAACGTCTCTGACACTTTTCATTCTGTCCAAGCGTACTGGTCCCGACCACCAACCTCAGCGCTGATGATCTGGTCACTAACTTCAAAGAAAAAAAATCACCCATATCGACATGAAATTTTTCTCCCAATCCCCTAATATCATATTGTTCTCTCCTGCACTGCATCTAGCTCACATTCTGTCTTTCACAACCGGTCACAGAAGAAGTAAACAGGTTCCTTGCATTTTCTCACCCTACTACTTGTACCAGTGACCCTATTCCCTCACATCTCCTCCAGTCCATTTCCCGGCTGTCATCACTCACCTAACTAAAATACAGTTTTTATGAAAAAGTGTTTGCCCCCTTCCTGGTTTCCTTTTTTTTTCATGTTTGTCACACTTAAGGCTAAGTTCACACGTTGCGGAATTGCCGCGGAAATTTCCGCGGCAATCCCGCACTTTCCCCGGGAAATACGCCCCTTTTTTTTAGCGATTCCCGCCCAAAAAAAAAGCTTTTTTTCAACGTAATTAGGTGCAGAATGCTAGTTTTTCCCCCCAGCGATCTGTAGCATCGTTGGGGAAAATGATAAAGGGGTTGGCACACGAGTCAAACATAGGTTTACACGGTGCCCAAAAATTTTTTATTGATGCCCCTATGTCGCATCAATAGTAAAAAGATCTAAGTAAAAATAAAAAAAAAATAATAAATAATGATATTCTCCCCTTTTCCGGGGCGGCCCCGCAGCTTTCCCCCTTCAGCGACCCCCCCCCGGCAACTCCGGTCCCAAGGGCATTGCGAAAATCCCCGAGACGTACATTCGCGAGACCGCATGCCATGGGGGTGATTCCCGAAAGGACCTTGGGACCGGGAGTTCCGGGGGAGCGCGCTGAAGGGGGAAAAGGCGCGGGGCCCCCCGGGGAAGGTAGAAATCTTTATTTATTTTTTAATTATTGTTTACCAGGGATTGGTACCCAGGGCCGGGGGGAAGTCTCCCTCCTCCACCCCCTGGGTACCACCGCCATGAACCCTTACATTCCCAAAATTAATGAACTGTTGCTATTTTTTCCCGCGAAGCGTTTTTTTGGGGAAAAAAAAAAGCAAATTTTTCCCAAAACATGCGGAATCAATTAACATGTATAGGTGTTTTAAAGCTTGTTTTTTTTTTCGGTTTTTACGCGGAAAACGCGAAAAAAAAACGAAATTTTCCTGAACTGTGCATTTACCCCAAATGTTCAGATCCACAAAAAAATTTTAAATATTAGACAAAGATAACACAAAAAAACACAAAGTAATTTGTAAATGAAGGTCTTTATTTTTAAAGGAAAAAAGATATCCAAACCTACAGGGGCCCGTGTGAAAAAGCAAGGCCCCCCCCCTTAAAACATAAATTGTGGTTTATCACGTTTAGGAAGCTGAGTTCACATTCGACCATATACAGCCTATTACTGCCACCCTGTTCCAATAAAAAATCATTAAAAAAGGACCTGCCTGACAAAGTGATAGACAAAAAATGTCCAAAGAAAGGGATGCTGCGACTGATCCAAAAAATTTGGAAAAAATTGGAAACAAAGTTTGGATCTATCAGTCTGGAAAGGTTATAAAACCATTTCTTAAGTTTGGGCTCCAGTAAAAAACATGAGACCATTATCCAAAAGGCATAGGTTTGGTTAATGTTTTACCTTTTATAAGAAGACCTTCATTTTATAAACTGCAATTGTAAAAATTTTTGTTATTTTTTTCTAAAATTTCATTTGTTTTTTTGATCTGAAGATTTAAGTGTACAAACATGCAAAAGAATGGAAAACCGGGGAAGGGAAAACCTTTCACACAACTGTATTTAACTCCCCTCTCATTGGTATTTTTCCCCCTAATCTAAAGACTCCATCATACATCCATTATTAAAAAACCGCCCTTGACCAGAATGCTCTGCAAATTTTAGACCTGTCCCAATCTCCCCCTTCTCTTAAAAATCCTGAACGCCTGGTCCACCCCGTCTTACCGCGTCTCCAGACACTCTCCTCTTTTCCATTTACAATCTGGTTTCCCGCTCTTTACACCTACTGAAAACTGTCCTCCAAAGTCTCTAATGATCTCTGATGCTAAACTAATGGCACTGCTCCATGCTGATTCTCTTGGATCTCTTCGCACATTCAACTGGGACCATCGCTCCTCCTCACTATGCTCCCTCCATCAGCCCCCTGTGCGCCGTTACTCCTGGTTCATCCTTCTCCTCGAACGTCCTTCATGGTATTTTTGCTGGGTTTCCCCTCCTCTCCCTCTTCCCCTTCTGTTGGGTCCTCAAGGATCTCTAGGCCCCTCCCTTCTCCTTGTATCCGCCCCATTGGACAATCTAGATTTGGGGTTTTCCGTACCATCTCTATCTTAAAAAACCAATTATACACTTCTCCTGATATCACGCCTGCCTTTTAAAAACCCCTGATCTCTTACCGCTGTCCTTTCTCATGTCCTCCTCTATCTGAAAAGAACCTGTCAAAAACTGAACTCCCGTGTTTCCCCTCACTAACCTATCTATGCCGAATTGCCATCCCGTGTGTGGGGTTCCACCATTACTCCCCAGCAACATGCCCCTGTCTTGGATTATATTTGACCAGATCTTCCTTCACCCCCCACATCCATCACTGTCTTTCTGTTATTTGAACCTAAAAAAACCTGAATTCAAAAAACCTTTTTTAAGTACTCAGCAAAAAAACTTACGTTTCTTTATTCTTCTCGTCTGGACTTTGAAAATTCTCTACTAATCATCTCCCCCTTACCAAATCTCCCCTCTCCAATGCCCTGAATGCAGCGCCGGACATATTCCTTTCCGCCGTTACACCGATGCCTCACCCCTTTCCAGCCATTTTACTGGTTACCATCCATTTTCCGAGTTCAATATAAATTATTACCCCACCCCAAACGCTC
>JARQOD010000002.1:629725578-629881550 GCA_033576555.1 Oophaga sylvatica
CCTGGCACTCAGGTCGTGGTACTGCGCACAGTCTCACACCCTGCAAACAAGGCCGGGAAGTTTAAAAAAAAGAGAGAAAACCCCGGGGCAAAAAAATGGTTCCCTTCCCTGCAGAACAGATATTGCGCTCAGGAAACCGACACCCCTGTGTAAAAAAGGGGGGACCCATTTTTCCCAAAAATTTTTGCAAATAAATTTTTTTTTTTCCTTTTTGCCACCTGCAATTTTTCTGCGTGCCGATCCACAATGTTGGGGGATACTCGCTCCCGAAATTTTACAGCTGCCAGCAAAGTGGATGAGACTAATAACGTAAATAATCTGCATGGAAAATGACCTGCCAATTTCAATGTATAAGCTCAGTAGCGCCCCCTGAGTGGAGGGCTGGGGTGGTCTCAACAAAACTGCAGCCGACGACACTTACATATAAACATCGACTCCTCCATCCCGTCTTGTGCCATCGTGCACACCTAGAGAGGAGACATAACTGCACAATTATTACACATCCGAGACAAGAAGTGACTGCCTGACGGGAACGGTCGGCCATGTTTGACCTGATGTATATGATGGGAGGGGGTCTTACAGATTGGGAGCCATCAGACAGTTAGGGGGAGGGAATCCATGAAAAGTGAGTCGTACTTTGTGGGAACACAAAAAGGCGTCCCTAGGGGCAAGGTCATGCCATCCACCTTTATTTCAAAAGTTACAAGAGATGCGCCTTTTCTAGGGCAGAGGAGAGCTGATGTTTTAGCCTGGGGGACAGTATCCATGGCCCTTCCTAGGCTATTAATATCAGCCCGCAGCGGTCTGCCTAGCCTTTGTTGGTTATTAATTATATCGGGACCCCATGTCATTTTTTGGTGGGGTCCCCCATTTTAATAGCCAGTGAAGGCTAAATATACAGCTGTGAGCTGATGTTAATAGCCTGGGAATCTCCATTGGTATTATCCCCTTCCCAGGCTATAAACATCTGCCCCAGTAGTCAGCTTTCCCGTTGCTGGTTATGAAAATTGTGCGGGAGCCCATGCCATTTTTTTCAGGAAAATAATATTTTATTAATTAAATACATGTACAGTAATTTGCACATACACTGTACTAATTGTATTCGTCACTGACATTTATACATCTACCTATTCTATGTGTATTTACTGTAGGTAATCCATCTCTTCTATCCTATCGGCTCCTGCAGTGATTTTGCAGTACACGGCACATGAATTGTCGGCTTTTCTTCTATATACCGACAGCTCTGGCAAAAAATAAGAGTCCACTGCACAGTTGTATAAGAATCCGCTTCTCTCCATGTCTGACAGCGTTCCATCCCAGTGTCAGCTGAATTCCATCCAGAGTTCACTGCATTCTACTTAATGTGCTTCTGATTAGTGATCACCTGAACCAAATCTTATTTCACGAAGGAAAGTATAAAAAACCCTGCTGTGGTGTTCACAATCCTCTTGCAATAGGACAAGCTAGAGGCAAAACAATAATATCCCAAAAGTAATAGGAATGAAGAAATAACTTGTAACCATGCCAAAGGAGTTGAAAAGAAAAGTCTTGAGTGAGGAAAAGAAGGGCTCAATTCTGGCTTTATTAGCAGAGGGATACAGTGAACGTCATGCTGCCTCCATCCTTAAAATTTCTAAGACAGCAGTCCATTACAACAAGGTCAAGCAGCAGACATTGGGGACAACAAAGCTACAGACCGGCCGACGGCAAAAATGACTCTCCACTGACCGGGATGACCGGCATCTTCCTCGAATGTCACTCAGCAACCGCAGGATGACATCAAGTGACCTTCAAAAGGAATGGCAAATGGCAGCTGAGGTGAAGTGCACGGCAAGAACAGTTCGTAACCGTAACAGGCTCCTAGAGGCAGGGCTCAAGTCATGTAAAGCTAGAATAAGCCTTTCTTCAATGAGACGTAAAGGAGAGCCAGGCTGAAGATTGCCAAAGACCATAAGGATTGGACCATAGAGGACTGGAGTAAGGTAATCTTCTCTGATGAGTCTAATTTTCAGCTTTGCTCAACACCTGGTCGTCTGATGGTTAGACGGAGACCTGGAGAGGCGTAGAAGCCACAGTGTCTTGCACCCACTGTGAAATTTGGTGGAGGATCGGTGATGATCTGGGGATGCTTCAGCAAGGCTGGAATTGGGCAGGTTAATCTTTGTGAAGGACGTATGAATCAAGCCGCATACAAGGTTATCCTGGAAAAACAGTTGATTCCTTCTGCTCAGACAATGTTCCCCAACTCTGAGGAGTGGTTTTTCCAGCAGGACAATGCGCCATGCCACACAGCTAGGTCACTCAATGTGTGGATGAAGGACCACCGCATCAAATCCCTGTCATGGCCGCCCCATCTCCAGACCTGAACCCCATTGAAAACCTCTGGAATATAATCAAGAGGAAGACGGATAGTCACAAGCCATCAAACAAAGAACTGCTTACATTAATGTACCAGGAGTGGCATAAGGTCACCTAAAAGCCGTGTGAAAGACTGGTGGAAAGCATGCCAAGACGCATGAAAGCTGGGATTACAAATCATGGTTATTCCACAAAATATTGATTTCTGAACTCTTCCTGAGTTAAAACATTAGTATTGTTGTTTCTAAATGATTGTGAACTTGTTTTCTTTGCATTATTTGAGCTCTGCAATCACTGCATTTGTTGTTATTTTGACCATTTCTCATTATCTGAAAATAAATACAAAATTTATTGCTTGGAAATCCGGAGACGTCAGTAGTTTATAGAATAAAAGAGCAATTTACATTTTACTCAAAAATATAAAGAGAAAAATCAGACAAACTGAACATTTTGCAGTGGTCTCTTAATTTTTGCCAGAGCTGTATATGTGAGTGTCACTGACATCTATACAGTTATGGCCAAAAGTTTTGAGAATGACACAAATATTAATTTTTACAAAGTCTACTGCTTCACTTTTTCTAATGGCAATTTGCATATACTCCAGAATGTTATAAAGAGTGATCAGCTTAACAGCAATTACTTGCAAAGTCAATATTTGGCTAGAAAATGAACTTTATCCCCCAAAACACATTTCAACATCATTGCAGCCCTGCCTTAAAAGGACCAGCTAAGCTCTTTTCAGTGATTGCTCCATTAACACAGGTGTGGGTGTTGATGAGGACATGGCTGGAGATCAATCTGTCATGATTAAGTAAGAATGACACCACTGAACACTTTAAAAGGAGGCTGGTGCTTGGCATCATTGTTTCTCTTCTGTTAACCATGGTTATCTCTAAAGAAACACGTGCAGTCATCATTGCAATGCACAAAAATGGCCTAACAGGGAAGAGTATCGCAGCTAGAAAGATTGCACCTCAGTCAACAATCTATCGCATCATCAAGAACTTCAAGGAGAGAGGTTCCATTGTTGCCAAAAAGGCTCCAGGGCGCCCAAGAAAGACCAGCAAGCGCCAGGACCGTCTCTTAAAAGTGTTTCAGCTGCAGGATCGGGCTACCAGCAGTGCAGAGCTTGCTCAGGAATGGCAGCAGGCAGGTGTGAGTGCATCTGCACGCACTGTGAGGCGGAGACTCTTGGAGCAAGGCCTGGTCTCAAGGAGGGCAGCAAAGAAGCCACTTCTCTCCAGAAAAAACATCATGGACAGACTGATATTCTGCAAAAGGTACAGGCAGTGGACTGCTGAGGACTGGGGTAAAGTTATTTTCTCTGATGAATCCCCTTTTCGATTGTTTGGAACATCAGGAAAACGCCTCATTCGGAGAAGACAAGGTGAACGCTACCACCAGTCTTGTCTCATGCCAACTGTTAAGCATCCTGAAACCATTCATGTGTGGGGTTGCTTCTCAGCCAAGGGAATCGGCTCTCTCACAGTCTTGCCTAAAAACACAGCCATGAATAAAGAATGGTACCAGAATGTCCTCCAAGAGCAACTTCTCCCAACCCTCCAAGAGCAGTTTGGCTATCAACAATGCCTTTTCCAGCATGATGGAGCACCTTGCCATAAAGCAAAGGTGATAACTAAATGGCTCAGGGAACAAAACAGAGATTTTGGGTCCATGGCCTGGAAACTCCCCAGATCTTAATCCCATTGAGAACTTGTGGTCAATCATCAAGAGACGGGTGGACAAACAAAAACCTAAAAATTCTGACAAAATGAAAGCATTGATTGTGCAAGAATGGACTGCTATCAGTCAGGATTTGGTCCAGAAGTTGATTTGAGAGCATGCCAGGGAGAATTGCAGAGGTCCTGAAGAAGAAGGGTCAACACTGGAAATATTGACTTGCTGCATTAACTCATTCTAACTGTCAATATAAGCTTTTGTTACTCATATGTTTGCAATTATTATATTTCTGTCTGTGATAAAAACATCTGTGAAACACACATAAAAACCAGAGGGCAGCAGATCATGTGAAAATATAATATTTGTGTCATTCTCAAAACTTTTGGCCATGACTGTAGATCTATGTATTCTGTATGTATAGATCTATTCTATCTTGTCACTCTGTGATTTTACTGTATGCGGCACATGACTTGCCGGCTTTTCAAAGGACACCGATGTGTAAAAGTCAGTCAGCACTTGCATGGTCCGAGTGCTGTGAGATTTTCTCGCACCCATAGGTTTGCATTGGCGAGTCTTGGACGATATAAGCGTACAATCGCAGCATGCGGCCATGAATATGCCTGAGAAAAGCATTCGTCCGTATTCTACGGTAAGGCCGGGGTCACACTCGCACGAGTCTCTCGCCTCAATACCCGGCACTGTCGCCGGCACTCAGGACTGGAGTGTGCGACTGCATGTATTCCTACACAGCTGAACGCTCCGGTCCGAGTGTAAAAAGAAGCAACATCACAATTCTCCTGGAGTTTGTTAATAAATACCGTAATAATACTGCAAAAATATAATATATGGATTTTTCAGCATGAAAAAAAATCCACGTTAAAAGAAAAAAAAAAAATTTCAGCAGAAACCTGTGGCAAAATCTGCAAATATTAGGCCATGTTCACACTTCAGTATCTGTAAGACAAACGTAGGAGATGGACAAAGGAAAAGTATAATAAAGACTCGTCACCACTTCTGGATTTTGGCTACAAATACGGAACGTGTGAGGAAAAAAAAAAAAAATCTCTTCTTAGCGTGATTTATTCTGCTGCCCGATCCCTTTCCTGCATTTGCAGTTTGTGTTTTTCATTGTTCTATTGTCTGTGCTGGATATTTTGACTTTTTATTATTTTTTTCAGTGACTTTGGCACAATGTTCTCCTCCTCCCAGATTAATTTCTATGTAAACCCAATTTTTTTTTTAAACTTTCCCCCAAATTTTACAATATTTTTGCCTAAAAAAAGTTGCAAAAAAGTGTACAAAAAAAATTCCAAAAAAAAAAAAAAATCCTTCAACCCCTTACACTATTTTGCATAATAATTTGACCCCCCAAAAAGGAAGCGACTTTTGATAAATCGATCCAGAAGCCGCCTGTCGCCCCGATGCTCCATTCACTGCCAGCAAGCAGCGCGGGGACCGCGGAGAGGAGCGCGGCGGACACTCCTGAGAATGCTGACATTCCATATCGTGACATGGGACGGGAATATCGCGCCATCTCGCGCCCCCATGCCGCTGACATGCCCGCTGCACACGGAGGGGATGTGTCCGGTGCACGGGGCGCACGCAGGTTCCGGGATCGGCCGTGCAGCCGGGTTTTGCCTGTGATCCCGGAGCTGCGGGGAAGAAGCCGCCCCCTCCGGCTGCTGCAACAAAGACCAGGCGGCCTGGCAGCTGGAGCGGGAGGAGCGCACACCGCGGCCTCCCCGCCGCCCGCCTGCCCCGCACTCCCCGGCCACACGCGCAGCTCTCCTTTCCCCCCCGTCCTATCAGTCACCCACCTGCTCCCGGTACCTGCTCCGGGGGAGGGGTAGGAACCAAATCCGGACTCCGGGTTCCGATCCGTTCCGGAAATCGCGCAGGACCGGAAGCGGCGCTTGTAAGCGCGCAATGCCTGCTGGGATGTGTAGTTTTATGCCCTGCGCGCACCTGGTGCCTGATAACGAGGGTCACGTGATGAAACTGGACGCCTGAACCTGGGATCAGCTCCTCTAGAAGTGCTGGTGCTTGGCTGGCACCCAGTATAGTGCAGCTCCCTGCGGGGTTGTCAGACAGTTCTCCTGATTAGCTTTGTTTTCTGTCACATTGATAGCTTTTTATTATTATTTTATTTTCGTGGATAAAAAAAATTCTGAAATAAAAAAAACATTTTTTTTTTTTTTTTTGTAAAAACCTGAAATGAGGAAAATAACAGTTTTGTAGAAGTTTTTTGAGACCTGCAGCGAAGGAATGACGGAAATACATTTTTTTTATTGGACTTTTGAATTTTTTTTATTTTTTAAAAATCCTCGTTCTCTAGGAAACTTGGAGCCAGGATTAGAGAGGAGACGTTGCAGGACCCCCGGTCTGGCCGTCACGTCAGTAAGACTCAGCGCTGGACCTGGGGAGGATGAGTAAAGGACGTTAAAAAAAACAAAAACTGCAGCCGTGGGACAGAGGTTTTTCCAAAATCGGAAAACCCCTTTGAATGCCTCTTGCAATTGATGGTAGCATCTAAGGGGTTAAATTGCTGCGATCGGAGCTAGCTCGGATCCTAGCAGCTGGCGCCCACGCGGGCTCCGCTCCGAAAACCTCTCCATACGTTCGGTGAGCGCAGGGCCGTCTTCCTGGGTTCGCCAGGTGCTGCCCCCCAGCCATAGTGATCGACCTTTAACCTGCTTTAAAGCTGTTTTACAGGATTTTAATACCCCTAGCCAATCTTTAGGATAGGCGAGGGTCCGACTCCTGGAGCTTAAAGTGGCACCGCTCCATATACTGTGACCGGTACTACCGACCGTCTCCTATGTAATGGAGGAGAGCTTGTAATACCATTTCCGGCCACTACACCATCTTCAGCACTATACTGCTTTCGATGCGTTCCGACCCCTTCGATCAGCCGATTAATGGTGGTCCCGACCCCATGCGTCAGAGCTCAAATCTCGCAAACTCATGGGCATCCGCTGATCGCTTCCTTAACTGGATAACCAATAGTAGATCGCCCCTTTAAGGGATTTTTTTGGAGTTGAAATGACACTTCTTCCTTATTGGTTTTAGGTGATGTTGTGTATTAAAATAGCCGAATGTTCTTACCTCCTACTTGCTGATGGTTCCCATGGCTGGTGCCAGGGACAGAGACATTTCTAGCAGACTTATTTTTAAAGAGGTTCTCCGTTGGTAGTAGATTAAATAAGGTGTGTGATGGAAGTAGTTGGCGGACCCTTTTAAACACCATCGGACCGTGAATATGATCCGTGTAAGAAGGGAGGAGCTCCGAGTGTCGAATGAAACCGTGCGCTTACCGATAACAGTGTGTGGTGGATGTCATGCATACACGGTTAAAAGGTATAAAGGTATACTAACTGGACTAACGGTGTATAAAATAATGAAAAAAAAAAGGATCATAAGCTAATAAATTAAAAAGTAAAACAAACTAAATTGTAAAAAATATAACTTAAAATATTTTCAAAAGTATCGAAAAAATTAGAAAAAAAAATCATGACAAAAGAAAAAGTAAAACAAAACAGTAAAAACTAGTACAAAACTTATGAAGACTTTGCAGTCATCACTGGCCCCAACCTCCTCCCTCTCATGTCCTGAATCTGCGCTGAAACCTTATAATGAAACCCTGCAATGTGCCCTGGATGAAGCTGCACCTCCTACACATAGAACAGCTCGGCGACAACCCTGGCACACGCTGCAAACACGTTTCCTACAGCGGTGCTCAGCGTCGGACTGGAACACCTTGGGCCCACCAGAGAAAATCATTCTTGGGGCCCACTATGTAGATACATAGAAATAAATACAAGACCACCAATTGTGCAGTAAAACACACTATCAGGGTATAATATAAGATAGTACATGTCTTAATTATGTAGCAGGAGTTGGGGTAGCCTCCTTCATAGATTATAAAGCAGCCCCCTCAAAGAGGATAATGCTGCCCCCCTCATAGGGTATAATGCTATATATATATCTATATATATATATATTGTGAGACAGTGAGTGAATATGTGATGAATGGGGTGTACATTTCACCTAGGTATAAGGGAAATGTGTGGCTTTGTGGACCTAGTGGTGGAGAAAGGTCACTACACCTCACATTCAGCACACACTTGCAGCACAAGCCTGAAACTACTCAGGTCTTAATTAGGAGACCAGAAGTAGGTGTCTGCAAACACAATCTGAGAGCTAGTTTAGCCTGGACACAGGAAGGTGTCTCGGCACAAGAAACAGTCTCCAAGAGTGTTAGAGCTGTCTTTAGCCTGGACACAGAGAGGTGTCCTGGCACAAGGAAGCAGTCTCCAAGAGTGTTTGAGCTATCTCAGTTTGGGTGCAGGAAGGACCCCGGACATAGGAGTAGTCTCAGTGCGAAGAGCGGCTGAATAGGAGTGGATCTCTCTCAAGTCTGGTCATGGAAGGTGCCTTCAGACACAAGGAGGAGTATCTGTGAAGCTCCATACTGGTAACATATGTGATATGTGTTGTTTTGGGCACAGACTGGTAGAGTCTGGGTCCCGGATAGAGAGGGCCATCTATCTAAGTGTAATTAGAGGCTAGACAAGCCCAGGTTTTCTGTTTATGCTTTGTTTTAATCTGTTTGCTGTGGACTTTAATAAAGCTGGTTGCGGCCAGTTTTACACCAGAACTGCTGTCTGAATGAACTGTTTTCATGCCATTCTGTCTACCCAGACAGCGATCCTAGAGCTAAACCCCTGGAAAGGCTACAATTGGCGGAGAATGCTGGGGCAGCGCAGTGCCTGATACAGTTAGTGCTGGAGTGTGCGTGCGGCACAGTGGCGAGAGACAGCATTAAAGGTGAAGTCTATTGAAATAGCAACAGAAAAAAAAAAAAAAGTGTGTCAGCAGAAACGTCTGTTTGGAGCAGTCTTGGAGAGACAGTGGCCCTGATAGGGTCTGCAGAGAGAAAATGTATGCACAGCAAAGCTGAACTTGTTGTGAAAATGACTGTGGAATGTGCAGCAGCAAAAGAAAAGTCTGTGGAGCAGTCTTAAAGAGACAGGAGCCCTAATAGACTTTGCAAAGGAAAAAAAAAAAAAAGTGTCTGCACAGCAGAGATGAATTTTTCTATGGAAAAGACTGTGGAGTGTGTATGTCTTGAGTGAAGACTGCCGTTGTTAAGACAGAGAAGTCTGACAGCATGGATGACAGCATGGAGGCGCTGTTTGAACAAATGGCACAAGTTAATGTGCAACATAAAACTGCCGGCGTTGAGACAGATAAGTCCGGCAGTATGAAGGAGCTTATTGAGTACCTGGCCCAGGCCCAGCGGAGCCTGCAGCAGAGCATGGAGCAGCAGCGCCTGCAGCACCAGCAGCGCATGCAGCAGGCCCAGCAGCAATTCCTGCAGCAGCAGCAGGAGAATGACCGGTTGTTTTTTGAGCAGATTGCAGCTCTCAACACCTCGTCCCAGAGTAATGTTGTGAAGGTACCTGCGTTGTCCGCTGTAAAGAAGGCGGTAAGACGGTCCCTGAAAAAGATGACACCTCGTGATGATGTGGAGGTATATCTCACTAGGTTTGAGAGATTGGCAGAGAAGGAGAATCTGCCCCTATCTGAATGGGCCATGATGGTCGCACCCTATCTGATTGGAGAGCCCCAAAGGGCATATGCTGACCTGAGCGAGCAGGACAGCCAAGACTATGGCAAGTTGAAAGCGGCGATTCTTACCCGGCTGGGTGTTACGGTGACAGCCCGTGCCAGGGGAGTTCATGACTGGAGATACAGTTGGGAGTCTGCAGTCAGCAGGCTTGATTATGGAGTTGAAAAGGTGATAGTGGACCGCTACACCCAAGCACGTCCTCCTGAGGTACAGCCGTCTGAGAGGTCGTCACTTCAGAGTTCCCGGACGCTGAACTCTCGCGGTAAGAGCGTTCCAGCTGTTGGGGACATGGGGTATGCTGATAAGCGGGTTCAGGCCCGAGGGGACATGTGGGTGGGAGAGTGTGATGGACAGTGTTGGAGCTGGCGTGAAATTGCAGCCAACTGTCCAATAGAGGGGGAGCCTATGTGTTGTGATGTTGGCAGATCCCCTCTCTCTGCGCACAACCTGTGTGTGTGTCCACCTCAGCCGAAGAGACTGGACCACAGGGGTCCCCGGTGGTTGTAAATGACTGCCCAGCACAGGCCCTCTTGGACTCAGAGAGTCCAGTGACTTCCGTATGTGACAGCCTGATTGATAGGGACTTCATCCCTGATAAGCACCTGAGTGTGGTGTGCATCCATGGAGACACCAAAGTCTACCCAGAGACTGCCGTGGACTTGGTCCCTAAACTCGGGGAGGTTTCATATGAAGTGGGGGTAGTGAAGAGCCTGGTGCACCCCGTCATATTGGGTAATGACTTTCCCCAATCTAAGGATCTCTGGGGGAAAAATGTTTCTGATGGACAGTGTGATGAAGCTCCTATTGAGGGTGCGCAGTCCCGAGGGGCGGAACACAATGCTAGTGGGCCGTTAAACTTATGTGATGATGATGATGATCATGATAATGATGATGACCATAATAATGATGCTGATGCTGCTAATGATAATGATGATGATCATGATAGTGATGATGATACTGATCATAATCATGATAATGATATTGATAATAATTATGACTGTGATAGTGATGAAATTCCTTTGCAGGTGATGTTGGGAGACGAGGATGGTGGTTCTCGGGAACCGAGTGTCCCTGACTTGCCTGTGTCCTGTGACAATTTTGAGAGTGAGCAGTGGCGAGACCCCACTCTTAGGACAACACAGGAAAATATGATTGTTCTAAATGAGGTTTCCCAGGAGCCTGGCTCTGAGGAGAGGTTTCCTCATGCTGCCATGGACAATAGCCTATTGTATAGGGACACTGAAGTCCAGGGAGAGGTCGTGAGTCAGCTCCTAGTACCTGAGCTATATAGAAGTATAGTGCTGGGGTTGACACATAGTCACATACTTGAGGGACCAGATGGTGAAGTTAATGTTGTGGATGACATGTTAACTAAGGTTCCAGATCAAGATGTGAATGAAAATGAATTGTATAACCCTGACAGTGAGCAGGATGTGAATGAAAATGAATTGTATAACCCTGACAGTAAGCAGGATATGAATGAAAATGAATTGTATAACCCTGACAGTGAGCAGGATGTGAATGAAAATGAAGTGTATAGCTCTGACAGTGAGCCAGATGTGGCTGAGAAAAAGGGGTCAGACAGGGATAGTGATAGTGATAGTGAATTATCTGATGACCATAAAGCAACCAGTGCAAATGAGGAAGGCATGGTAGCAGAGGAGGTTGAGAGTCCTGAGAAGAAAGCTGATGCTGACCTTACAGCCAGACAGAAGATGGCATCTGAAGATGTTTTACAGTTGGCCGGTTCCCTGGCGAAGACTAAGGTGAAAGGAGGAGAGCTGAGCTTTAAAGGCAGGACTCTGAAACTGAACACAGCACAAGTGGATGCTGTTGAAGATGAGAGGTTGTCAGTGTGTGGTGTGGATCTGCATCATGCCAAGGACTCTGAAGGTGATGCTGCAGAGGTGGAAAAAGCCATGGAAGTGGTGGTCACCAAGCCAGATGCCTCATCAGAAGCTGAGGTTTCAAGTGAAGCTGTGAGGAGCAAGACTGAAGATATGGGGACTGACTCTGTCCAGGAATCTGTTTCTGCCGAAGACAGCGGCGTGGACGGGTTACGGTCCGGATCAGTAGCTGGCATTGGTGAGCTCAAGCGCACTTTCAGGGAGGCTACATCGGAGCCACGTCCCAACAAATGGGAAAAGCGATGTGTCACTCCGTTGCCGCTGCAGACACACGGGAGCCCAGATGGGATGCAGAACGTGGCTGAAGAGGTAGAGTCTAGGACTGACGGTGGGGCTTCTGGGCATGTCTTGCCAGAAGAGCCTGAAAGTGGGGAACTGGAGAAAAGTGAAAAACCCCCTATACCTTCTGTGATAGTTGGTGACACATGGTCAGTGCACCAGGGACAGGAGGTACGTGAGTTTCTGAGGAAGAGTCAGCAGAGGTGTTCTGATGTGTCGGGTCGTGCTTCTCTGGCCAGGCACTGTGTCGAAGGTGAGCCCGGCCCTAAGGTCAAGATGAAACCATGCAGGATACCCGAGGCCCGCAGAGAGTATAGGCCTGGGAGGGTACAGGGTAGTGCGGATGCTTCAGATAAAGAGAAAGCTGATGTTGGCTATGACTCAGGTGAAGATACAAGTGACAGTGGTGGAGATGAAGCTGGTGAGGGCCATGACTGGTCCGGAGTTCACTGTCTCTGTTGGATTGTTGACCAGCCCTCCGGTCTGGATGACCAGCCCTCCGGTCTGGAGAAGAGGGAGGGGATATGTGAGACAGTGAGTGAATATGTGATGAATGGGGTGTACATTTCACCTAGGTATAAGGGAAATGTGTGGCTTTGTGGACCTAGTGGTGGAGAAAGGTCACTACACCTCACATTCAGCACACACTTGCAGCACAAGCCTGAAACTACTCAGGTCTTAATTAGGAGACCAGAAGTAGGTGTCTGCAAACACAATCTGAGAGCTAGTTTAGCCTGGACACAGGAAGGTGTCTCGGCACAAGAAACAGTCTCCAAGAGTGTTAGAGCTGTCTTTAGCCTGGACACAGAGAGGTGTCCTGGCACAAGGAAGCAGTCTCCAAGAGTGTTTGAGCTATCTCAGTTTGGGTGCAGGAAGGACCCCGGACATAGGAGTAGTCTCAGTGCGAATCCGTGTGAAGAGCGGCTGAATAGGAGTGGATCTCTCTCAAGTCTGGTCATGGAAGGTGCCTTCAGACACAAGGAGGAGTATCTGTGAAGCTCCATACTGGTAACATATGTGATATGTGTTGTTTTGGGCACAGACTGGTAGAGTCTGGGTCCCGGATAGAGAGGGCCATCTATCTAAGTGTAATTAGAGGCTAGACAAGCCCAGGTTTTCTGTTTATGCTTTGTTTTAATCTGTTTGCTGTGGACTTTAATAAAGCTGGTTGCGGCCAGTTTTACACCAGAACTGCTGTCTGAATGAACTGTTTTCATGCCATTCTGTCTACCCAGACAGCGATCCTAGAGCTAAACCCCCTGGAAAGGCTACAATATATATATATATAGATATATATATAGATAGATGATAGATACCATATATACTCGAGTATAAGCCGACCCCCCTAATTTTGCCACAAAAAACTGGGAAAACTTATCGACTCGAGTATAAGCCTAGGGTGGAAAATGAGATTATGCCCCATATGCTGCCCCATGTATTATGCCCCACAAGATGCTCCATAGATTGTGCCCCATATGCTGCCCATGTATTATGCCCCCATAGATGCTCCATAGATTGTGCACTCATAGATGCTCCATAGATTGTGCCCTCATAGATGCTCCATAGATTATGCCCCCATAGATTATGCCCCCATAGATGCTCCATAGATTATTCCCCATAGATGCTCCTTAGATTATGCCCCCATAGAAGCTCCATAGATTGTGCCCCCATAGATGCTCCTTAGATTATGCCCCCATAAATGCTCCACAGATTATGCCCCCATAGATTATGCCCCCATAAATGCTCCACAGATTATGCCCCCATAAATGCTCCACAGATTATGCCCCCATAAATGCTCCAGATTATGCCCCCATAAATGCTCCAGATTATGCCCCCCTAGATTATGCCCCCATAAATGCTCCACAGATTATGCCCCCATAGATTATGTCCCCATAAGTGCTCCTTAGATTATGCCCCCATAGATGCTCCATAGATTATGACCCCATAGATGCTCCATAGATTATGCCCCATAAATGCTCCTTAGATTATTCCCCCATAAATGCTCCACAGATTATGCCCCTATAAATGCTCCACAGATTATGCCCCCATAGATTATGCCCCCATAA
The DNA here is from genome assembly GCA_033576555.1 of Oophaga sylvatica. Classification (NCBI taxonomy): domain Eukaryota; kingdom Metazoa; phylum Chordata; class Amphibia; order Anura; family Dendrobatidae; genus Oophaga; species Oophaga sylvatica. The sequence continues at coordinate 629,739,501 of JARQOD010000002.1, forward strand.
ATGCTCCACAGATTATGCTCCACAGATTATGCCCCCATAGATTATGCCCCTATAAATGCTCCAGATTATGCTCCCATAGATTATGCCCCCATAAATGCTCCAGATTATGCCCCATAAATGCTCCAGATTATGCCCCCATAGATTATGCCCCATAGATTATGCCCCCATAGATGCTCCACTGTGCCCCCATAGATGCTGCAAAAAAAAAAAAAAAAAAGACATACCTCTCGTCGCTGGGGGCCAGGTGCTGGTGTCCTGGGCACCTGCGATATTTACCTGTCACTGGGTCCACTGCTGAGCGCCGCTGTCTTCGGTCCTCCGGCAGTGAATGCTCAGGCAGAGGGCGTGGCGCTCACTAATGACGTCATCGCGCCCTCTGCCTGAACATCGCAGCAAGAGAGGGCCCGAGGACAGCGACGCTCAGTGGTTGGAGCGGGTGACAGGTAAGTAATGATATTCACTGATTCCCACGCCCATGTGGGCGTGGGAAGCAGTGAATATTCATTTCTCTTTAGCAGCGGGGACAGGGGCTCCTGCCTCCTGTCACCCGCTGCTGCTCCGCTGGCACGGGGCCCCCATGGCAGCTGCGTGGTGTGCCGCTATTAGCGACACGCCACCGGCTGGGGGCCCCTGGAGCAGCGGGGCCCTAGGCAACTGGCCCCTGTATGCCAGCAGGTGCCAGGGCCCCCCAGATGCCAGGGCCCACCGGAGAATCCTCCGGTTCTCCGGTGGGCCAGTCCGACCCTGGCGGTGCTCCAGGTGCGCCGAACGTCTGTGGAGAAAATCCAATCTGGCCGAAGATTTCATCCATTATGATTTTATGCTTCAAACATACAACTCTGCCCTTCACCTCCCTAAACAAACCTATTTCAGCACCCTCATCACCTCAATATTCAATAACCCCAAACGTCTCTGACACTTTTCATTCTGTCCAAGCGTACTGGTCCCGACCACCAACCTCAGCGCTGATGATCTGGTCACTAACTTCAAAGAAAAAAAATCACCCATATCGACATGAAATTTTCTCCCAATCCCCTAATATCATATTGTTCTCTCCTGCACTGCATCTAGCTCACATTCTGTCTTTCAACCGGTCACAGAAGAAGTAAACAGGTTCCTTGCATTTTCTCACCCTACTACTTGTACCAGTGACCCTATTCCCTCACATCTCCTCCAGTCCATTTCCCCGGCTGTCATCACTCACCTAACTAAAATACAGTTTTTATGAAAAAGTGTTTGCCCCCTTCCTGGTTTCCTTTTTTTTCATGTTTGTCACACTTAAGGCTAAGTTCACACGTTGCGGAATTGCCGCGGAAATTTCCGCGGCAATCCCGCACTTCTCCCGCGGGAAATACGCACTTTTTTTGTATGCGTATTCCCGCCAGAATAATAGCGTTTTGCAAGCGTAATTAGCGTGCAGAATGCTAGCTTTTTCCTAGCGATCTGTAGCATCGCTTGGAAAACTGATTGACAGGTTGGTCACACGAGTCAAACATAGTGTTTGACACGTGTGACCAACTTTTTACTATTGATGCCGCCTATGTCGCATCAATAGTAAAAAGATCTAATGTAAAAATAATAAAAAAAATAATAAATAATGATATTCTCACCTTCCGGCGGCCCCGCAGCTTTCCCGCCTTCAGCGACGCTCCCGGCAACTCGCGGTCCCAAGGATGCATTGCGACAAATCACACCGATGACGTAGCATCTCGCGAGACCGCTATGCCATCTGGGTGATTCTCGCAAAGGACTCTTGGGACCGGGAGTTGCCGGGAGCGTCGCTGAAGGCGGGAAGGCTGCAGGGGCCGCCGGAAGGTGAGAATATCATTATTTATTATTTTAATTATTGTTTTACCAGGGATATGGTACCCAGGGCCTGGAGGAGAGTCTCCTCTCCTCCAGACCCTGGGTACCACCGCACATGAACCGCTTACATTCCGCAAAATTAATGAACATGTTGCTATTTTTTCCCGCGAAGCGTTTTTTTCGCGGAAAAAAAAACGCAAAATGTGGCCAAAACATGCGGAATCAATTAACATGTATAGGATGCTTAATGCTTGTGTTTTTTTTCTCGTTTTTACCGCGGAAAATCGCGAAAAAAACGCAAATATTCCTGAACGTGTGCACTTAGCCTAAATGTTTCAGATCCACAAACAATTGTAAATATTAGACAAAGATAACACAAGTAATCACAAAGTACATTTTGTAAATGAAGGTCTTTATTATTAAAGGAAAAAAGATATCCAAACCTACAGGGCCCTGTGTGAAAAAGCAATGGCCCCCCTCCCTTAAAACATAAATTGTGGTTTATCACGTTTAGGAAGCTGAGTTCACATTCGCTATCCATATACAGACCTGATTACTGCCACGCCTGTTCTCAATCAAGAAATCACTTAAATAGGACCTGCCTGACAAAGTGAAGTAGACCAAAAGATCGTCCAAAAGCTAGAGGTCATGCTGCGATCTGATCCAAAGAAATTCTGGAACAATTGAGAAACAAAGTAATTGAGATCTATCAGTCTGGAGAAGGTTATAAAGCCATTTCTTAAGCTTTGGGACTCCAGTGAACCACAGTGAGAGCCATTATCCACAAATGGCATAGGTTTGGATTAATGTTTCACCTTAATAATGAAGACCTTCATTTATAAACTGCAATCTGTGATTTCTTGTGTTATCTTTCTCTAATATTTACATTTGTTTGTTGATCTGAAGCATTTAAGTGTGACAAACATGCAAAAGAATAGGAATCCAGGAAGGGGACAAACACTTTCACACAACTGTATTTAATCTCTCCCTCTCATCTGGTATTTTTCCCTCCTAATCTAAAGACTCCATCATACATCCATTACTTAAAAAACCGTCTCTTGACCAGAACTGCTCTGCTAACTATAGACCTGTCTCCAATCTGCCCTTCATCTCTAAACTCCTGGAACGCCTGGTCCACCCCGTCTTATCCGCTGTCTCTCAGATCACTCTCCTCTTGACCATTTACAATCTGGTTTCCGCTCTTTACACTCTACTGAAACTGTCCTCACTAAAGTCTCTAATGATCTACTGACTGCTAAATCTAATGGTCACTGCTCCATGCTGATTCTCTTGGATCTCTTCGCAGCATTCGACACTGTGGACCATCAGCTCCTCCTCACTATGCTCCGCTCCATCAGCCTCATGTGCGCCGTTATCTCCTGGTTCATCCTTCTCTCTCTGAACGTTCCTTCATGGTATCTTTTGCTGGTTCCTCCTCCTCTCATCTTCCCCTTACTGTTGGGGTTCCTCAAGGATCAGTCCTAGGCCCCCTCCTCTTCTCCTTGTATCCTGCCCCTATTGGACAATCAGTAGATTTGGTTTCCAGTACCATCTCTATGCTGATGACACCAATTATACACTTCTCCTGATATCACGCCTGCCTTTTTAGAAAACACCAGTGATCGTCTTACCGCTGTCTCTTACATCATGTCCTCCCTCTATCTGAAACTGAACCTGTCAAAAACTGAACTCCTCGTGTTTCCTCCCTCTACTAACCTATCTATGCCAGATATTGCCATCTCCGTGTGTGGTTCCACCATTACTCCCCAGCAACATGCCCGCTGTCTTGGAGTTATATTTGACTCAGATCTTTCCTTCACCCCCCACATCCGATCACTGTCTTGCTCTTGTTATTTGCACCTCAAAAAACATCTCTAGAATTCAACCTTTTCTTACAGTGGACTCAGCAAAAACTCTTACTGTTTCTCTTATTCATTCTCGTCTGGACTATTGTAATTCTCTACTAATCAGTCTCCCTCTTACCAAACTCTCCCCTCTCCAATCCGCCCTGAATGCAGCAGCCAGGATCATATTCCTTTCCAGCCGTTACACCGATGCCTCTACCTTGTGCCAGCCATTACACTGGTTACCCATCCATTCCAGAGTTCAATATAAACTTATTACCCTCACCCACAAAGCGCTCCACGGTTCAGCACCACCCTACGTCTCCTCCCTCGCCTCAGTCTACCACCCTACCCGTGCCCTCCGCTCTGCTAATGACCTGAGATTAACATCCTCAATAATCAGAACAGCCCACTCCCGTCTCCAAGACTTCTCGCATGCTGCGCCAATTCTTTGGAATGCACTACCCAGGATAATTCAATTAATCCCCAATAACCACAGTTTTAAGCGTGCCCTAAAGACGCATTTCTTCAGACTGGCCTACCGCCTCACTTATCTAACTATCCCAGTTTTGCCCATACAACATTTTCTTCAAAATCAGGACCCTCATAGCATCTGCACCATTCACTTAATAGCCTGGCTGATGACCGGTTCATGCAGCATTATGTGCATACCCTATTTATTACATTGATGGCCAGACCGTACAATACAAGCACATTTTACCATTTACCCTTCATGTTCCCCCCCAATTCCTCATAGATTGTAAGCTGCCAGCAGCAGGACCCTCACTACTCTCAGTAACTGAGTTATGTTTATTCTCTAATGTTTTTATTGTCCGTCCCCTCTAAAATGTAAAGTCCTGCGGAATATGTTGGCGCTATAGAAATAAAAAATATTATTACTGTTATTAATAAAAATGGTACAAACATAAAAAAAAATATTTAAATAAATATAATAAACTAATAAATTAAAAGGTAAAGGAAAGTAATAAAAAGTGAAACACAAAAGTAAGGAAAATAGTTGTAAAATATAACTAATAAATGAAACAGCAAAGCAATAAAGCTGAACTAGTAAAAAAAAATGCTAAAAATAGTGAAAAAATATAGTAAAGAAAATGGAAACGATATAATAAATAGAATAAGTAAAAAAAAATCTGTAGAGCAAAAATATAAATGGGTGAAAAATATACCAGACCAATAAATGAAACAGTAAACAAAAAGTAAAATAGCAAAAAAATAAAAACAATACAGAATTAAATAGTTAAAAAAAATAGAAATACAAAAAATAACTATAAATATAATACCAGCTAAATAGTAGCAAAAAGAATAAAAAAGTGGAAAAGAAAAAAAACATAAGGAGATACGGAGCAGGAAGACGATTCTTTTTCTAATTTATGAGAACACGCTGAACAGTGAGGATTTTGTTTTCTCCTTTTAATACAGAACATAAACAATCCATAATCTTAATAATGAGAGATAATAAACAGATATAGAATGAAAATCCTCTGCAGACTTCAAATGTAAACTCGAGGGGAAAAAATAAAAATAAAAAAAAAAAACAAAATAAATCATTCCTATAGTAACACGGCAATAAATATTAGATCACGTACATTAGAATTTTTGCATAATCGTTTCATATGGCTATTAAAACGCAACCGCGGCAAGAGAGTTTACACAGCAGGACAGTTAACCCCTTCATTGTCCGCCCGAGAAGTCCGTAGAGCGCCAGCAGCTGAGGGGTTAATCAGTGTTTTATTTTTTCTTCTTTCTGTTACCAGAAGTCAATACCCGCTTTTTTTTTTTTTTCATATGAACACACTTCACTCCTCATTCATTCATGCGTCAATCACTACAGGAGCGCCAGACTGTCCGGACGCATTAATGCTGTCGCAGGTACACATTTAGTGCGTTTCCACACGGCGGGCAAAATTCTGAGTTCCTGTCACTTTAAAAACAAAAATTGCAAAAAAAATTTTTTTTTTAAAATTTCAAGATTACGAAATTTCTGGAAATGTAAAATGTAGAGCTGGAGCTAAAGGGCTTCTCTGCGTTTACACAGTCCCTTTAAAAATGAGCTGATCACAAAAAATAAAAATTCCGTAATCTGTGGTCAACTCGGCAAGAAGTATTCACTTTTTCCTGCAGCTCCCCCGCAGGAGAAATGAAGTATTACAAGTTACAAGTATTACACAGTGCCCATTCATATCAATATGTGGTGTCAATAAACATTTATTTCTAGATCCATGATGGTGTCCACGGTGGAAGCGTTGATCACTTAACTTCTTCTGTAAATTTTTTGCTCTTTTGTTTGTTTTTTTTCCTTTTGTCTTACAAGAGACATAACTTTTTTTTATTTTTCCTTCGCAGCGGTGTTTTTTTTTTTCGCAGGACGTTTTGAACGGCATCCTTAAAATTTTATCATGCAATACACTTGAAAAAAAATTTTTTTTTCAAGTGTGGTCAAATTCTGAAAAAAATTAATACAATTCCGCCATTATTTTTTGGTTTAGTTTTTACGTCATTTATTGTGCGGCAAAAATTATCTAGCACCGTCATTCGCCAGGTTCAATACCAAACTTACATAGTTTTTTTTTTTTTAATTATTATTTTAGTGACTTAAAAAAATTCTTAATTTTAGCAAAAAAAAAAAGTTCTCCGTGTCGCCATTTTCTGAGACCTGTAACTTTTTAATTTTTCCGTGGAGGAGTTGCTTTTGTGCCGTAGTTTTCATTGGAATACATAAAAAAAATGGAATAAAAATGCGATCCAAACTTTCTAAGTGTGGCGATAAAAATACTGCAATTCTGGAGGTTTTTTTTTCCTTTATGGTGGTTGCTATATGCGTCAATTAATCTTATATTTTGATAAATCAGACTTTTGCGGAATTTTTTCTTTGTGGATGGGGAGATGATGGGTTCAAATTTTATTTTTAAAAATTTCAAAACTTTTTTTTTTTATTCTTGTTTTTTTTTTGTAGTCCCCTTAGGGGATATGAACCTGCGATCGTTTGATCACTAGTGCTGATTTCAGATGGAGTTCCCCTTAAAGTGACAGGAATCCTTCATTTGCACTGACTACAATGTGCAAAGCGCACTTGCTGCATAGATTCCAACTGTGGAGGGCACAGTCATACACTTTTTTTCACACATTGAACACCCTCTCCCTCCCCCCCAAAAAATCCTAGAACTGCTCCTTTAAGAAAATATATAGTAGTGTCGCAGTTTCTCTATCGCCTTCATTGGGGGACACAGCAAACCATGGTTTCCTGTGTCCCCCAATGAAGGCTCCGAGAAACAGATTTTACGGTAAGCAACCAAAATCCTGTTTTCTCTATCACCTTAATTGGGGGACACAGGAAACCATGGTTTGCTGTGTCCCCCAATGAAGGCTCCGAGAAACAGATTTTACGGTAAGCAACCAAAATCCTGTTTTCCTGCCCCATGTTAACATTGGCTCCGAATGTAAAATCTTGCATCACTTTAATATTTAATGAATTTTCTACATTTAAATGTCTGAAAACATCTACGCGGAAACCGTCAGCATGGCCGCTTCCAACATGGACAGTTTGGCCGAATTCAGAAGTTTAATGGATGGACCGCACGTCTCCTAACCTGAATTTACCAGCCTGTTTTGTGTCCGGAAATCGCAATGGACCCGTGTTTCATGTATGTCTGGATCTGGCTTTTTATTTATTTTTTTTATTATTTATTATTTTTTTTTTTATTTTTTTTTTTAGCAAAATGGGAATTACTGTTGTTTTTTTTTTTAACCTAGAAACTATTAAAAAGTAAATTCCGGCATAGAAACAGCTTGCTGACGGTTTCACGTAGGTTGCAAAAAAAAATAAATAAAATTAAGGTAGAAATAAATGGAAAAAAGAAAATTCCTGTTGTGACCTGGAAGCTGTCAGCAAGGTGACAAAAAGCACAAAAAAAAGTAATAAAAATATATTACAAAGTGTCCAGATTTTACATTTACAGACTGTGTAAGTCAATATCGGCTTCTCTTCAACGCATCGGCCGCAGGAGATTCCTTAAAAAAAAAAAAAATTAAAAAAAAGCATCCCGTGAGAGGAAGCAACATCACAGTATGGCTGTGGAGGCGGCCATTTTGTGTGTAAAAAAAAAAAAAAAAAGTGCTGTAGGCATCAGTGATGTCACCGATGGCACCGTCCGAGGAGGCAGGATAAACGTCACTATGGAGTGTACGGGGAAAAAGAAGGCGACAGGATGGGCAGGTCGTCGTGCAGCCGCCATTTTAAAGTGCAGGCAGAATCGCTAAAGGGCTATAGGCAGTGCTTTGCTACGCGGCTTGTGGGGGAAACGGTGGGTAGATTTGCCCAGCGCCTTTGTTACCGCACCCCAAAAATAACACACAAGTGCCCAATTGATGGCACATTTGCATAAGTCCCGCCCCTTCAAGGTGCAAGCTTCGAGGGGGCATGCAGAGGTTACGGTCAGACATAGGCCTGGAGACCCCCGGTGACGCACCGGCGCAGGAGTATTGTTTGGAAGCTACAATGGCGGCCGCAAAGGTAGTAGTCACCCAAAACGGGTCAAACGAAAGCCCTAATCTAATCGGTTGCTATGGGCAACCCTGTTCTTCAATATTTTCTGTATTTTTTCTGTGATTTAAGAGATCTAGGATTATCGGAGGTTCTCGACCGGAGTCATAAAACGATGGTATAAAGGTCATATTGTATGCACTAAATTCAGGAAAAAATCCCTTTAATTCCAGATTACTGGAATTGATCGATGATGGATTTTCAGATGTTCTGGATGACTGGAGTCATATGTATATTTATATATAAATATGACATTTTCCAGGATATCTGAAAGTCTGCCATTTATCAATATCCAGTCATCTGGAATTAAAGGGATTTTACTATGTAGTGACATATTTAGGTCACATGTCTGACGGCGGGGTGGAACTAAACTGTAGTCTGTTTCCAATGGCAACCAGTAGAATTTGAAAGCAGCAGTGTAACTGTAAATAAAGACGAGGGACAAACAACCTGGGCCCCAACGAAGACTCTGTAGCCGGGGCCCCACCAGGTGACATTTATAATACCAGTCTCCTCCTATGTGACGGCAAAAAGCGGAGATCTTTCCTAAAGATGATGTAATAATCATACAAACCCCCCAATATGTCTACTATTTACATGATTAGTGTTGGGGGTGGTCTGTTGCTTGAGGATATAGGTATACGTGGCACTATCGAATATCGCAGGTCTCCCCTGCCCCCCATCTACAGGTATAATGGAGAACACCATTGGCTCATAAATACAACATGCGACTCCATGACAAAGCCTACATTCTGAGGTGAATCCACTCCACGGCGGACGCCATTTTGTAGTTAAATACCCCTAGTAACCCACAACACCCCGTAGTAAGCAGTAATATCCCCCTGGAGGGATGAGGTAGGCCGCAATCAATGGCCGCCTCATTGAGAACATTTGCACTGATATCGGTGTATCTAGGCTATATTCTGACAAGTATTGCTTTAGCTCATAAAATGGCAGCCTCCATTGTGCATTAGAGACGAGCAACCTAAAAGGGCTCCTAAAATCTCACAGTGTTGAGCTAAAAGACAAAAAAAAAAAAAAAAGCGGATATTTTATAAGTTTTGCTTCGTTCATGGCCTCACGCCTTATTCGTCCCCTCAGGGACGAGGGCGCGACGTCTTGGTCAGCCATCTTGGCTCGGCCCGAGTTGCTGACTTTCCGCTCCTTGCTTATTTTTGTGTTTATTTTTGGGAAGAAGCTTCTTGTTGAGGAATCGGGACAACGTGGCGCGCTTCTTGCGATGCTCCGATGTCCCCTGCCCTTCTAGGTAGACCAGGTCGTTGTGGGACTGACTCATGCTAGGGTCTTTCTGCTGGTGCCTCCGACGGAAAAATAGCTTTGCTCCTTTGTGTAAAAGTCCACCTGTGGGGAAAAGGAGATCAGTTACGGGGGCTTAACGGCAGCGGTCAAGAAACAGAACGGTTGAGGGTCTGTACGTAACTAAGGACAGGAAAGCGTTGACCGCCATATCCTAATTGAGACCACACAAGGCCTCACTAAGGGGAAAACTACATCAGCCATGTTTAATTCAGACACTATCTCCAAGATCCTATCCCAATATGTTGTAGGTGTAATAATATAAGCAAATACCGTCAATCAGAAATGTAGTATAGTTCTTCTGATACCCTACATTGCTTACCCCATGTGCATGGCATTACAGCAGCTTAGGTATCCATAGTTACGACCACTAACAACTAACCAACTGTGACTATGAGTGGTTGTAACCATGGATACCTAAGCTACTGCAATGCCCTGCATATGGGCTAAGTGACATAGCAAATCAGAAGAACTATACTACATTTCTGATTGGAGGTATTTGCTAATGTTATTATTATTACACCTACTACATGCGCAGCGGATGTCGAGAAGGTGTTAACATGGCTGATCCTTGGTTTTCAAAGAGATAAGCTGGCAGGAGAGGAGTTCGGACCCCCAATTTATGAGCTCGGTTCCGGGACCCTTCCATGTCGGACATTTATTGTATATCCTATGTCTATAAATTTGATCTAGGAGCTGCATAAATCCCTATGGAATGAGCTCCAAAGATGTTATCATGTTAGTCCATCGCTAGAAAAGCTGAGGATTTGGAACCCTGTATCAGAAAAGCAAAGCGCTTGTAAAATTGTGAGCCATTAGACGCACGGCCACGTCGGACCCCACTAATGTCGGCCCACGAGGACCAATGGTGAAGAAGGGAACGAAAATGAGACAGACAAAAAGGAGTGGAAACGTGGCGACTTACTGTGCGAGCAATTAACGAAGTTGGTGAAAAGATCCTCTTAAGGTGACAGAAGAGACGGAAAGAAAGACGATGAGAAAGAGACAAACAGGAAAATGACCAATGAGAGATGATCGGACAGACAATACGGAGCTTTCATTCACGCCGTCTCCCATAAATCCTAGCGCCATGGGGAGGATTTGTTTTTGGGTTTTTGTTGTTTTTTTTTTTCCAAATTTTTTTATGTATCAAAATATGTCCCAGATTTAAAAAAAAAAAAAAAAAAAATGTACAAAAAAAAAAAAAAAATTAGGAGCATGCAGTTTCTCATTTTTTGCCCCAACACTTTCCACAGCAGCCTGTAGTTGAGAAAGAAAAAAAAAAGAATATAGCCAATATAATACACCTCAAAGAAGACTCCAGTTTTAGTTTTCGCCCCTCGGTGCCGTCTTTTTGACCCCCCCTATCCCCAGATTCATGCGCAGAAATATTCGAGTCCTCCTAACTCGCTTCCTCCAGATACAGACAGCTGTGTAAAGAAACACTCCCTCTGCCAGATGGGGGCGCTACTGCTATGAAGCTATTATCACATTTGCAGCATTTTTTTTCCTTTGTTTATTTGTTTCCATTAAACAAAATGAAGCAAAATGAGCATCGGATGTGATGTGCTACTGGCCCTCGGCTCCTGCTCTGCTGCGTGCGGGAGCCGAGTGTCATGCGACTGTACTCCGAGCCTCTCGCACACAGCGGATCGCAGCATAGCTGCGGAGGAGGCAGGAGAGTAATTTCTCCATCTCCTCCATTGCCGGCGTCGGCGTATATCGCACAGCAGTCGGATGATATCCAAGTGATGTGCGCTGTGTTACTCGCACCCATAGACTTATATGAGTGCAAGTGTGCCGAGACTCGGCCGAGTGTTGGTGACAATCACAGCATGCTGCGATTTCACTCACACGTAGAATATGGCCAAGAAAAAAAACGGTGATGGTAGATGCACCATAGATGAATACTGATCCAAGTGCTATGCAATGTTTTATCGCGTGGCACTCATCCGTATTCATCACTAGTGTGACCCCGGCCTTAGGGATAGCAGCATAGAGGGAGAGTAGGTTGTACATGGCAGATCAGAGAGTGGAGAGGGGGACTCTACATCCAGCCTATATTACTGGGAGAGACACACAGACCTCACATCCAGCCTATATTACTGGGAGAAACACACAGAGCTCACATCCATCCGATATTACTGGGAGAGACACACAGAGCTCACATCCATCCGATATTACTGGGAGAGACACACAGAGCTCACATCCAGCCTATATTACTGGAAGAGACACACAGACCTCACATCCAGCCTATATTACTGGGAGAGACACACAGACCTCACATCCAGCCTATATTACTGGGAGAGACACACAGAGCTCACATCCATCCTATATTACTGGGAAAGACACAAACCTCACATCCAGCCTATATTACTGGGAGAGACACACAGAGCTCACATCCAGCCTATATTACTGGGAGAGACACACAGAGCTCACATCCATCCTATATTACTGGGAGAGACACACAGAGCTCACATCCATCCGATATTACTGGGAGAGACACACAGAGCTCACATCCATCCGATATTACTGGGAGAGACACACAGAGCTCACATCCATCCTATATTACTGGGAGAGACACACAGACCTCACATCCAGCCTATATTACTGGAAAGACACAAACCTCACATCCAGCCTATATTACTGGGAAAGACACAAACCTCACATCCAGCCTATATTACTGGGAAAGACACACAGACCTCACATCCAGCCTATATTACTGGGAGAGACACACAGAGCTCACATCCATCCGATATTACTGGGAGAGACACACAGACCTCACATCCAGCCTATATTACTGGGAAAGACACAAACCTCACATCCAGCCTATATTACTGGGAAAGACACAAACCTCACATCCAGCCTATATTACTGGGAAAGACACACAGAGCTCACATCCATCCGATATTACTGGGAGAGACACACAGAGCTCACATCCATCCTATATTACTGGGAGAGACACACAGACCTCACATCCAGCCTATATTACTGGGAGAGACACACAGACCTCACATCCAGCCCATATTACTGGGAGAGACACACAGAGCTCACATCCATCCTATATTACTGGGAGAGACACACAGACCTCACATCCAGCCTATATTACTGGGAGAGACACACAGACCTCACATCCATCCTATATTACTGGGAGTCACACAGACCTCACATCCATCCTATATTACTGGGAGAGACACACAGACCTTAATAGCTGTCTACAAATATCTCAAGGGCTGTCACATTGTAGAAGGATCATCTTTATTCTCATTTGCACACGGAAAAACTAGAAGCAATGGGATGAAACTGAATGGGAGGAAACACAGATTAGATATTAGAAAAAACTTTTTGACAGTTAGAGTGATCAATGACTGGAACAGGTTGCCACGAGAGGTGGTGAGTTCTCCTTCAATGGAAGTCTTCAAACAGAGGCTGGACATACATCTGTCTGGGATGATTTAGTGAATCCTGCTTTGAGCAGGGGGTTGGACCAGATGACCCAGGAGGTCCCTTCCAACTCTACCATTCTATGACCTCACATCCAGTCTATATTACTGGGAGAGACACACAGAGCTCACATCCATCCTATATTACTGGGAGAGACATACAGAGCTCACATCCAGGTTATATTACTGGGAGAGACACACAGACCTCACATCCAGCCTATATTACTGGGAGAGACACACAGACCTCACATCCATCCTATATTACTGGGAGAGACATACAGAGCTCACATCCAGGTTATATTACTGGGAGAGACACGCAGACCTCACATCCAGCCTATATTACTGGGAGACATACAGAGCTCACATCCAGGTTATATTACTGGGAGAGACACGCAGACCTCACATCCAGCCTATATTACTGGGAGAGACACATAGCTCACATCCAGCCATTATTACTGGTAGAGACAAACAGACATCACATCCAGCCTGTATTACTGGGAAAGACACACAGAGCTCACATCCATCCTATATTACTGGGAGAGACACGCAGAGCTCACATCCAGCCTATATTACTGGGAAAGACACATAGCTCACATCCAGCCATTATTACTGGTAGAGGACACATAGCTCACATCCAGCCATTATTACTGGTAGAGACAAACAGACCTCACATCCAGCCTGTATTACTGGAAGAGACACACAGACCTCACATCCAACCTATATTACTGGGAAAGACACACAGACCTCACATCCAACCTATATTACTGGGAAAGACACACAGAGCTCACATCCATCCTATATTACTGGGAGAGATACGCAGACCTCACATCCAGCCTATATTACTGGGAGAGACACACAGACCTCACATCCAGCCTATATTACTGGGAGACATACAGAGCTCACATCCAGGTTATATTACTGGGAGAGACACGCAGAGCTCACATCCAACCTATATTACTGGGAGAGATACACACACCTCACATCCAGCCTATATTACTGGGAGAGACACACAGAGCTCACATCCAGCCTATATGACTGGGAGACATACAGAGCTCACATCCAGGTTATATTACTGGGAGAGACACGCAGAGCTCACATCCAACCTATATTACTGGGAGAGATACACACACCTCACATCCAGCCTATATTACTGGGAAAGACACACAGAGCTCACATCCAGCCTATATGACTGGTAGAGACATACAGCTCACATCCAGCCTATATTACTGGGAGAGACGCGCATACTTCACATCCAGCCTATATTACTGGGAGAGACACACAGAGCTCACACCCAGCCTATATTACTGGGAGGACACACAGACCTCACATCCAGCCTGTATTACTGGGAGAGACACACAGACCTCACATCCAGCCTATATTATTGGGAGAGACACACGAGCTCACATCCAGCCCATATTACTGGAAGAGACACACAGACCTCACATCCAGCCTATATTACTTGGAGAGGCACACAGACCTCACATCCAGCCTGTATTACTGGAAGAGACACACAGACCTCACATCCAACCTATATTACTGGGAGAGACACACAGAGCTCACATCCAACCTATATTACTGTGAGAGACACACACAAAGCTCACATCCAGCCTATATTACTGATACACATAAAACTCATATCCAGCCTATATTACTGAGAGAGACATGCAGATCTCACATCCAGCCTATGTGTGTCTCTGCCAGTAATAAACTCACATCCAGCCTATGTTACTGGAGAGACACACAGACCTCACTCCAGCCTATATTACTGGGAGAGACACAGACCTCACATCCAGCCTATATTACTGGTAGAGACAAACAGACATCACATCCAGCCTACATTACTGGGAGAGACACACAGAGCTCACATCCAGCCTAAATTACAGGGAGAAACACAGAGCTCAAATCCAGCCTATATTACTGGGAGAGACACACAGACCTCACATCCAGCCTGTATTACTGGAAAGACACACAGAGCTCACATCCATCCTATATTACTGGGAAAGACACACAGACCTCACATCCAGCCCATATTGCTGGGAGAGACACACAGACCTCACATCCAGCCTATATTACTGGGAGACACACATGAGCTCAAATCCATCCTATATTACTGGGAGAGACATACAGAGCTCACATCCAGGTTATATTACTGGGAGAGACACACAGACCTCACATCCAGCCTATATTACTGGGAGAGACACATAGCTCACATCCAGCCATTATTACTGGTAGAGACAAACAGACATCAATCCAGCCTGTATTACTGGGAAAGACACACAGAGCTCACATCCATCCTATATTACTGAGAGAGACACGCAGAGCTCACATCCAGCCTATATTACTGGGAGAGACACATAGCTCACATCCAGCCATTATTACTGGTAGAGACAAACAGACATCATATCCAGCCTATATTACTGGGAGAAACACACACAGAGCTCACATCCAGCCTATATTACTGAGAGAGACGCGCATACTTCACATTCAGCCTATATTACTGGAGAGACACAGACCTCACATCCAGCCTATATTACTGGTAGAGACAAACAGACATCACATCCAGCCTACATTACTGGGAGAGACACACAGAGCTCACATCCAGCCTATATTACTGGGAAAGACACACAGAGCTCACATCCAGGTTATATTACTGGGAGAGACACGCAGAGCTCACATCCAACCTATATTACTGGGAGAGACACACAGAGCTCACACCCAGCCTATACTACTGGAGAGACACACAGACCTCACATCCAGCCTATATTACTTGGAGAGGCACACAGACCTCACATCCAGCCTGTATTACTGGGAGAGACACACAGCTCACATCCAGCCTATATTACTGGAAGAGACACACAGAGCTCACATCCAACCTATATTACTGTGAGAGACACACACAAAGCTCACATCCAGCCTATATTACTGATACACATAAAACTCATATCCAGCCTATATTACTGAGAGAGACATGCAGATCTCACATCCAGCCTATGTGTGTCTCTGCCAGTAATAAACTCACATCCAGCCTATGTTACTGGGAGAGACACACAGACCTCACTCCAGCCTATATTACTGGGAGAGACACAGACCTCACATCCAGCCTATATTACTGGTAGAGACAAACAGACATCACATCCAGCCTACATTACTGGAGAGACACACAGAGCTCACATCCAGCCTAAATTACAGGAGAAACACAGAGCTCAATCCAGCCTATATTACTGGTAGAGACAAACAGACATCACATCCAGCCTATATTACTGGGAGAGACACACAGACCTCACATCCAGCCTATATTACTGGGAGAGACACACAGACCTCACATCCAGCCTATATTACTGGGAGACATACCGCTCACATCCAGACTATATTACAGGGAGACACAACATGTCACATCCAGCCTATATTACTGGGAGAAAACACACACAGAGCTCACATCCAGACTATATTACAGGGAGACACACACACATGTCACATCCAGCCTATATTACTGGGAGAGACGCGCAGACTTCACATTCAGCCTATATTACTGGGAGAGACACAGAGCTCACATCCAGCCTAAGTTACTGGCAATGAAACACACACCTCACATTCAGCCTATATGACTGGTAGAGACATACAGCTCACATCCAGCCTATATTACTGGGAGAGACACACAGAACTCACATCCAGCCTATATTACTGGGAGACACACAAAAAAGGTCACATCCAGCCTATATTACTGGGAGAGACAAAAACCTCACATCCAGCCTATATTACTGGGAGAGACACACAGACCTCACATCCAGCCTAAATTACGGGGAGAGACACACAGACCTCACATCCAGCCTATATTACTGGTAGACAAGAAAAAAAGGTAGCACACTGTAGCGCTATAGCTTGCAAACACGAAATATGAAAAATATGAAAAATGAATTGCATCATTACCTTAGAAATATGAAAAATTGATAAGTCTTAGCGCTTAAGATGGCCAAATTATGCGAGCCTGATAGCCACGTCAAGGCTCCTCTCGTATATCAGGTCCTAACTAATGCCTATCCTCGCTTTAGAAAAGTCTGTCTGCATGGGAACATATGAGTCCTCTCTTCAGACTAAAATCTACATCTCTGTGGAGGGGTGATGAACCTGTTGTAATTAAAAAAGCCTGTGACCACCAGGTTCATCACCCCTCCACAGAGATGTAGATTTTAGTCTGAAGAGAGGACTCATATGTTCCCATGCAGACAGACTTTTCTAAAGCGAGGATAGGCATTAGTTAGGACCTGATATACGAGAGGAGCCTTGACGTGGCTATCAGGCTCGCATAATTTGGCCATCTTATGCGCTAAGACTTCTCAATTTTTCATATTTCTAAGGTAATGATGCAATTCATTTTTCATATTTCGTGTTTGCAAGCTATAGCGCTACAGTGTGCTACCTTTTTTTCTTGTATGTATATGAGTTGGTGACTCTAGGTTTAGCACCTGTTCACACTGAATCTATGTTTGGATGTGCCGGTCAGTTTTTTAACCTGGTGGTCACAGGCTTTTTAATTACAACAGGTTCATCACCCCTCCACAGAGATGTAGATTTTAGTCTGAAGAGAGGACTCATATGTTCCCATGCAGACAGACTTTTCTAAAGTGAGGATAGGCATTAGTTAGGACCTGATATACGAGAGGAGCCTTGACGTGGCTATCAGGCTCGCATAATTTGGCCATCTTATGCGCTAAGACTTCTCAATTTTTCATATTTCTAAGGTAATGATGCAATTCATTTTTCATATTTTTCATATTTCGTGTTTGCAAGCTATAGTGCTACAGAGTGCTACCTTTTTTTCTTGTATGTATATGAGTTGGTGACTCTAGGTTTAGCACCTGTTCACACTGAATCTATGTTTGGATGTGCCGGTCAGTTTTTTGATATGTATTCATTTACCTTCTACCTGAGCACTCCAAATACCTGGTGGTCACAGGCTTTTTAATTACAACAGGTTCATCACCCCTCCACAGAGATGTAGATTTTAGTCTGAAGAGAGGACTCATATGTTCCCATGCAGACAGACTTTTCTAAAGCGAGGATAGGCATTAGTTAGGACCTGATATATGAGGAGCCTTGACGTGGCTATCAGGCTCGCATAATTTGGCCATCTTATGCGCTAAGACTTCTCAATTTTTCATATTTCTAAGGTAATGATGCAATTCATTTTTCATATTTTTCATATTTCGTGTTTGCAAGCTATAGCGCTACAGTGTGCTACCTTTTTTTCTTGTATGTATATGAGTTGGTGACTCTAGGTTTAGCACCTGTTCACACTGAATCTATGTTTGGATGTGCCGGTCAGTTTTTTGATATTTATTCATTTACCTTCTACCTGAGCACTCCAACCTGGTGGTCACAGGCTTTTTAATTACAACAGGTTCATCACCCTCCACAGAGATGTAGATTTTAGTCTGAAGAGAGGACTCATATGTTCCCATGCAGACAGACTTTTCTAAAGCGAGGATAGGCATTAGTTAGGACCTGATATACGAGAGGAGCCTTGACGTGGCTATCAGGCTCGCATAATTTGGCCATCTTATGCGCTAAGACTTCTCAATTTTTCATATTTCTAAGGTAATGATGCAATTCATTTTTCATATTTTTCATATTTCGTGTTTGCAAGCTATAGTGCTACAGTGTGCTACCTTTTTTTCTTGTATGTATATGAGTTGGTGACTCTAGGTTTAGCACCTGTTCACACTGAATCTATGTTTGGATGTGCCGGTCAGGTTTTTGATATATATTACTGGGAGAGACACACAGACCTCACATCCAGCCTATATTACTGGGAGAGACACACAGACCTCACATCCATCCTATATTTCTGGGAGAGACACACAGACCTCACATCCAGCCTATATTACTGGCAGAGACACTGACCTCACATCCAGCCTATATTACTGGGAGAGACACACAGACCTCACATCCAGCCTATATTACGGGGAGAGACACATAGAGCTTACATCCAGCCTATATTACTGGGAGAGACACACAGAGCTCACATCCAGCCTATATTACTGGGAGAGACACACAGACCTCACATCCAGCCTATATTACTGGGAGAGACACACAGACCTCACATCCAGCCTATATTTCTGCGAGAGGCACAAAGATCTCGCATACAGCCTATATTACACTCCCACAAGAAAAAGTCTGAAATTTAGGAGCAGGCTGCAAAATGTAAAACAGGGGTCTGGATTGAATGAAGATTGCAGCCTGCAACTTTTTTTTTAACTAAAGGTAACCATTGGTATATGGAAAAATCATTGGCGGACATAACCTGAGGATGACTACTCTGTGGTCAATGTAACGCTGTCTTTTTCCCGCTGTCGGCCGGACCCCAGTGATCATATATCTAGCTGAATCCTCATCCTATTAAAAATTCCCATTCCCGAAAAAACCTTTATGAGTTCACTTGGAGAAATGGTAATGAGATGTAAATGAGAAGCATCCGATTATCACCACTTGATTAATTAGATTCACAATGTGAGGTGTAATTAAGGATTAGCACAGCGGGAGCAGCGCTGAGCACAGACCTTTCGATTTTCGGATGCTCCCCGTCTCCGACATGCTCAGGTTACTGACAGATACTAATTCCGAGTCCGGGTCCTCCGTTCCATTTCCGTTCCACTCCCCCAGCTGACTGCCCTGCTCCCAGACGTCGTCTTCCAAGCTCATGGCTGGCACGGTGCTGGCAGACGCCATCGGCGGATCCTTATCGCTGGCGGTCTTCACGTCGCCAAAGGACGAGTCGTTCATAATCGTGTTGTCCATGGAGGCGGCGTAATTCGACATGAGGGTGGCTTCATCGTCTTGAGTAAGCACGCTCTGAGGAAGCATAAGGAAAGGGGTCGCTCAACCAACACTGGATAGGTGATAAATGAACTATCGCTGAGGGTCTGATCCCTGGGACCCTCAGCCATCCCCTATGTGGATGGATTAGTAGTGAGCATGTGCGACCGCTCTGGTGGTCGCACATGCTCACTAGCGCTCCATTCATACACAAAACTTCAGGTCCCTGTTCTCGGGATCGGTGAGGGTCTAAACAGCTGGACCCCCAGTGATCATACCTCAATCATCTATCCTCAACCCCTTCAAATGCAACGCTGTGACCCAGCTGATGTGTATGTATCACACTAATAGGGACCCATGGCCATTATTGTTAGGGGCCCTGATTTCTTTAAAACTTCGCTAGGTAACTTTTATAAATAAAGCTAGTTAGAAAAAAAAATATTTTTTTTATATGAATAATAAATGTAATATATTAAAAGAAAAAAAAAAAAAGTATAAAAAAAAATTAAGTACAAAGTACAGCAAAAAATAAACTACACAAGCTTCCCGGTCGAGGGCGTCAGTCCAAGGGGGGGATTGTTTTCTACTTTGCCCTTTCTATGATTTTTTTTTTCTTTTAGATTTTAGAACATTATTTTAAAATATTTTTTCTTATTAAATATTTGTGAATATAATAATAAAATACAAATAAAATTGAAATATTAAAAAAAGAAAAGAAAAGAAAATTTTATTTTTTAATCCTATTGGTAAGCCCAACAAATGTTATGAATTTTCTGGAGGAAAAGAAAGAATTTTTTTGGGTAAAAAAATAAAACAAAATACAACTAAAATTGTAATATATATATAAATAATAGATATAGATAGATGATAGATAATAGATAGAAGATAGACAGATAATAGATAGATATAATAGGTAATAGATAATAAATAGATAGATAGATAGATAATAGATAGATGATAGATAGATAGATAATAGATAGATAGATGATAGATAGATATAATAGGTAATAGATAATAGATAGATAGATGATAGATACATAGATAATAGATGGATAATAGATAAAGATAGATAGATATATTGATAGATAATAGATAGATAAATAGATAGATGGATAGATAGATAATCGATAGATAGATACATAATAGATAGTTAGATAATAGATAGATAGATATGTAAATATAAATATATTTATATTTAATATATTTTTCTTTCTTTTTTATATTTCAATTTTATATTTCAGGGTAAAAAAAAATCAAATAATAATAAAACAAAATGCAAATAAAATTGAAATCTTAAAAAAAAAAAACGTAAAATAAAAATATTTTTTTAATCCTGTTGGGAAGCCCAAAAAATGTTAGGAATTTTCTAGAGGAAAAAAAGGATATTTGAGGGTAAAAAAAAACCCAATAATAATAAAACAAAATACAAATAAATGTAAAAAAAATAAAGTAAAATAAAATAAAATTTTATTTTTTAATTCTATTGGTAAACCCCAAAAATTTCATGAATTCTCTGGAGGAGAAAAAATTACCGTATTTTTCGGATTATAAGACGCACTTTTTTTTTTTTGGGGGGGGGGGACGGGGGTGCATCTTATAATTCGAATATACCGGCTGCGGTGGAGCAGGGTCCCAGGGTCGCGGCTGGAGGAGGCAAGAGTGCCGTGTTGCTGCAGGCCGCATGCTGGGATGAGGGGTTGTTTGAAGGTGCAACACTGTGGGTGTTCAGTGGTGCGGGGACTCCGCCGACATTTTGTGAAAGCCCAGAGCCACTGTACTTCCTTGGTTTACTTTGCGGTGGACTCTGGGAAAAAGGCTGCTGGGGGAAGCGCATGCACAGATGGAGATCCCAGCACCAAGATCTCCATCTGCGCATGAGACGCCCCGGCGGCCATTTTCCCAGAGTCCACCGCAAAGTAAACCAAGGAAGTACAGTGGCTCTGGGCTTTCACAAAATGTTGGCGGAGTCCCCGCACCACTGAACACCCGCAGTGTCGCAAATCCGAACACCCCTTTCTCCCAGTCTGGGGTCCGCAGCATCGCCCCACTCCTGCCTCCTCCAGCAGTGACCCTGGGACCCCGCTTCACCGCAGCCACCACCCCCCGGTAAGCAATAAGACACATGGATTGTAAGAAGCACCACCACTTTATTAAAAAAAAAGTTTTTTTTTTCCTATTTTTCTTCTCCAAATTTGGGGTGCGTCTTATAAATAATCCGGTGCGTTTTATAAACCGCAAAATACGGTATAGTTTTTGGTAAAAAAAAATCCAATAATATTAAAATAAAATTGAGATATAAAAAGGAAAGAAAAATGTAAAAGAAAAGTCAATGTTTTTTAATCTGAATGGTAAGCCCAAAAAGTTTTGTGAATTTTCTGGAGAAAAAAAAAAGGATATTTTGGGGTAAAAAACAGAATCCAATAATAATAAAACATAAATACACATAAAATTGAAATATAAAAAAAAAGAAAAAAAGTAAAATAAAATAAAATTTTATATTTAGATCCTATTAGTAAGCCCTCAAATTTCTGGAGCAAAAAAAGTATATATTTAAGTAAAAAAAAAAAAAAATATCAAATTATTTTTACTATTTCTAAGAAATAATCGGACACAAGGGGATGTTGGTTAACTGTGGCCACTGTGGTACAGCGTGGTCGCCCCTCGCTTGCACTGATCCGCCGCCTCTCACCTTGGAGATCCCTGATATGATGATGGTGCTCTTCTTCCGTGGGGACTTTAGGGACTGTCTGGAGGATTCCCTCAGTTGTCTTATGGCGACTTCTGCCACCGGGTCAGAGCCGTTCAGCATCAAGAGTTCTGGTCCCAAAACAAAGGAAATGACCATGAGGAATGGCGACATGTAAAAAGTCAGAAAAATGGTGGAGGGCTGGTGTGTTACCTGTGTCTGATGAGGACAGCGCCCTGCTGACCACGCCGGTTTGGGAAGGAATGGCTTGTATAGAGAAATCCCTCCCAATCACTTTTATTTTAGGGGGGGTCCTTGAGGGTGATTCTGTAAGGATAAAGAAGACACCACAGATTTAGGACTTTTTGACCCTCTTAGGAACAGCTGATGACTTTTATTTAAATGCCCTGAAAAAAAAAAAATTAAGAAGAACCAACCCATGCAATTAGGATTTCGGAACATGGGTCTAGATTCGACTTAAAGGAGTTTTCTTATCATCATCAAATTGGTAAAAGTGCTTGTAAAAACGAGGAACTTTGCAACTTACCTCTCCGTTCCCAAGAACGGACGAATTTTAGTCCTATGGTTCACTGCTCGTTACACCTCTGAGTCTACTCTATGTCACGGAGGAGAACCATGGTTGGATTCATTTCCTTTATACTCCGAGGAGTTAAATTTTCCCACCTAAAAGGGCTGCCAAAACTTTACACTGCAGCTCTGCTTCTTCAGATTGGCTGCCATGTATTAGCACAAGCCCAGCAGGAACCTACCCGGTCCTGACACCCGGGACCGACGTACCCGATGTTTTATCACTACAGCCGGCAGCCGGACTCTTCCCCTCCATCCTCGGCTTTGACGTGACAGAGGTGACGGTGGTGACCACGGTGCCACAAGGCATCACCGTCCTGTCCTTCTCTACTTTTTTGGCAGGGACCGGAACCGTCCATGATTTCATTTCATTCGGTTCCACGAAAAGAAACTGGAATCAACAATACAGAAAAATCACAGAAATGAATACGAGGTTATTAATACAAGTCCCTTCTCCAGGGTCTGGAGATATTAAATTACCCAAATTTAAAGCTCCGTTTTTGCGTTGACGGAGCCGTGTGACGTCGTGTTTTTTTTGCACGGTTGCGACACCTAAAAGCAGCATTTAAGGGGTTAAACAGGAGCGATTGGAGCAGGCGCCGGTCGGTCGCTGCCCCGGCAGCAGGTGTGTGCAGGCTTAGTGCCGGGCCATATTTGGGTGGGCTTAGCTCCTACGTACGCTCCATATTGTGTTAGACCCCAAACTATAGATGGCACAGTTATTTACATCTCTATTATAAGTACCTACCTGAGCACTCATTGACCCAGACAAGGGGTTGTTGGGGTGCAGTGAATAATTCTGCCTTCCTGAGGGGTTCTTTCTGAATAGATCCAGGGGTACAGTAGCGCAGGCCAATGGGGGGTCTTCAGGAAAAAAAAATATATATATAAATTAGGGTTTGTCATCTATTATATGAAGGGTTTTCCCGGGCTGACAAAAATCAGATGTAATCTTCGGCAGAAAGTGTACAATAATCCAACAGTGCCCCCGCAGGAGAAATTAAGTATTACACAATCGTCACTGAAACCAACGCATATGCACCCTGAACCGTGGGCCATATGGACAATCTGCACACCGACAGCCACTGGGAACAGCAGGGGATTGCTACGGAATTTTTTTTTCTAGCCAGACACTATAAATTAACATATAATTGTTGATTATTCAGAATATTTGCATAAATGATGCCGGATTATTAAATATTCTGGATGACTGGACTGCCATAGATAATGAATATTACAGTCAGTGGAGGTAAATATAAAGCATTTCGGTGGCTACTCTCTAATGGCGCGGTACTCACTCCTGGCGGGGGTCCCAGGATCACTGATCTGCAGCTGCAGCTCTCTGGACTTTGCATTCAGCTCACTGCAAGAAAAGGAGGAGAAGGGAAGAAGGTTTTCTCCAATCCTTCATCTGTGTGGTAGCGACAGTGTCACTGATATACCTACACTGTACTAATATGAGATCGTAGTGAGTATAGCAGGCGATCAGAGAAGGGTGGCACTGTTACACAGGACCATAATATGGCTGACACTATGAGGACAATGATATTATTGAGGGAAAGTGGTCTGCCGGGTGCTTGTAGGGTCTCTAATGTATATGGTATTATTACATGGGCACAGATGAGACTAATACTACTATTAGGGCATGAGCACTGCTGCCACTAACATATAGACACAAGTTGGACTGGTGATACTTTTTGGACTTTAATATAGATGGTACTGCTATATGGCTCCTAATACAGATAGTACTGCTATATAATATATATATAATATACCGTATACCCTCACAGCAGGGCTGTATAATATACCGTATACCCTCACATCAGGGCTGTATAATATACCGTATACCCTCACATCAGGGCTGTATAATATACCGTATACCCTCGCATCAGGGCAGTATAATATACTGTATACCCTCACATCAGGGCTATATAATATACAGTAGACCCTCACATCAGGGCTGTATAATATACCGTATATCCTCACATCAGGGCTGTATAATATACTGTATACCCTCACATCAGGGCTGTATAATATACTGTAGACCCTCACATCAGGGCTGTATAATATTACGTATACCTCACATCAGGGCTGTATAATATACCGTATACCCTCACATCGGGCTGTATAATATACGTAACCCTCACATCAGGGCTGTATAATATACCGTATACCCTCACATCAGGGCTATATAATATACAGTAGACCCTCACATCGGGCTGTATAATATACGTATACCCTCACATCAGGGCTATATAATATACTGTAGACCTCACATCAGGGCTATATAATATACTGTATACCCTCACATCAGGGCTATTAATATACTGTAGACCCTCACATCAGGGCTATATAATATACTGTAGACCCTCACATCAGGGTGTATAATATACGTATACCCTCACATCAGGGCTATATAATATACGTATACCCTCACATCAGGGCTATATAATATACAGTAGACCCTCACATCAGGGCTGTATAATATACCGTATACCCTCACATCAGGGCTATATAATATACCGTATACCCTCACATCAGGGCTATATAATATACCGTATACCCTCACATCAGGGCTGTATAATTATATCGTATACCCTCACATCAGGGCTATATAATATACCGTATACCCTCACATCAGGGCTATATAATATACCGTATACCCTCACATCAGGGCTATATAATATACCGTATACCCTCACATCAGGGCTATATATATATACTGTAGACACTCACATCAGGGCTATATAATATACCGTATACCCTCACATCAGGGCTGTATAATATACCGTATACCCTCACATCAGGGCTATATAATATACGTATACCCTCACATCAGGGCTATATAATATACGTATACCCTCACATCAGGCTATATAATATACCGTATACCCTCACATCAGGGCTATATAATATAACGTATACCCTCACATCAGGGCTATATAATATACCGTATACCCTCACATCAGGGCTGTATAATATACCGATACCCTCACATCAGGGCTTATAATATAACGTATACCTCACATCAGGGCTGTATAATATACCGTATACCCTCACATCAGGGCTGTATAATATACCGTATACCCTCACATCAAGGGCTGTATAATTATACCGTATACCCTCACATCAGGGCTGTATAATTATACCGTATACCCTCACATCAGGGCTGTATAATATACGTATACCCTCATCAGGGCTGTATAATATACCGTATACCCTCACATCAGGGCTATATAATTTACGTATACCTCACATCAGGGCTTATAATTACGTACAGTAGTATATACTACCCTCACATCAGGGCTGTATGATATACTGTAGACCCTCACATCAGGGCTGTATAATATACCGTATTACCCTCACATCAGGGCTGTATAATATACCGTATACCCTCACATCGGGCTGTATATATACCATGTATACCCTCACATCAGGGCTGTATAATATACCGTATACCCTCACATCAGGGCTGTATAATATACGTAGACCCTCACATCAGGGCTGTATAATATACCGTATACCCTCACATCAGGGCTGTATAATTACGTGTACCCTCACATCAGGGCTGTATAATATACCGTATACCCTCACATCAGGGCTGTATATATTAACTCGTATTACCCTCACATCAGGGCTGTATAATATACCGTATACCCTCACATCAGGGCTATATAATATACCGTATACCCTCACATCAGGGCTATATAATATACCGTATACCCTCACATAAGGGCTTATAATATACGTATACCCTCACATCAGGGCTATATAATATACCGTATACCCTCACATCAGGGCTGTATAATATACCGTATACCCTCACATCAGGGCTGTATAATATATCGTATACCCTCACATCAGGGCTTATAATATACCGTATACCCTCACATCAGGGCTTATAATATACCGTATACCCTCACATCAGGGCTGTATAATATACCGTATACCCTCACATCAGGGCTTATAATATACTGTAGACCACTCACATCAGGGCTTTATAATATACCGTATACCCTCACATCAGGGCTGTATAATATACAGTATACCCTCACATCAGGGCTGATATAATATACCGTATACCTCACATCAGGGCTATATAATATACCGTATACCCTCACATCACGGGTATATAATATACTGTATACCCTCACATCAGGGCTATATAATATAACGTATACCCTCACATCAGGGCTATATAATATACCGTATACCCTCACATCAGGGCTGTATAATATACCGATACCCTCACATCAGGGCTGTATAATATACCGTATACCCTCACATCAGGGCTGTATAATATACAGTAGTACCCTCACATCAGGGCTGTATAATATACCGTATACCCTCACATCAAGGGCTGTATAATATACCGTATACCCTCACATCAGGGCGTATAATATACCGTATACCCTCACATCACGGCTATATAATATACCGTATACCCTCACATAAGGGCTATATAATATAACGTATACCCTCACATCAGGGCTGTATAATATACCGTATACCCTCACATCAGGGCTGTATAATATACCGTATACCCTCACATCAGGGCTGTATAATATACCGTATACCCTCACATCAGGGCTGTATAATATACCGTATACCCTCACATCAGGGCTGTATAATATACCGTATACCCTCACATCAGGGCTGTATAATATACCGTATACCCTCACATCAAGGCTGTATAATATACCGTATACCCTCACATCAGGGCTGTATAATATACCGTATACCCTCACATCAGGGCTGTATAATATACCGTATACCCTCACATCAGGGCTTATATAATATACCGTTATACCCTCACATCAGGGCTATATAATATACAGTAGACCCTCACATCAGGGCTGTATGATATACTGTAGACCCTCACATCAGGGCTATATAATATACCGTATACCCTCACATCAGGGCTGTATAATATACCATATACCCTCACATCAGGGCTGTATAATATACCATATACCCTCACATCAGGGCTGTATAATATACCGTATACCCTCACATCGGGGCTGTATAATATACCATATACCCTCACATCAGGGCTGTATAATATACCGTATACCCTCACATCAGGGCTGTATAATATACCGTGTACCCTCACATCAGGGCTGTATAATATACCGTATACCCTCACATCAGGGCTGTATAATATACCGTATACCCTCACATCAGGGCTATATAATATACCGTAGACCCTCACATCAGGGCTGTATAATATACCGTAGACTCTCACATCGGGGCTGTATAATATACCGTATACCCTCACATCGGGGCTATATAATATACCGTATACCCTCACATCAGGGCTGTATAATATACCGTAAACCCTCACATCGGGGCTGTATAATATACCGCATACCCTCACATCAGGGCTGTATATTACCCCCATAGGTATGATGAGAAATCATCCATACCATGAAATCCGGAATCCCTCGCCACTAATCCATACATAGTCCTATAATCCATCACACCGTAAATCATGACCGCTACAGGGGGTGTCTCCAGATCAGCACAGCCCTCTCCTGAAATGCTCTGTGCTGCTTCCTCCATTCCCTATGTAAACTCTCGGTCTGTGATCTCCGAGTGTCTCTTCACCTCTGACCCTGTCCAGGTTCTCAGTGAAGGAGGGATGATCTGGAGAGTGATGAGGAGCTTAGACGGAGGGGAAGCGTCTGCCGCTGGAATGTCAGCAATGCCGCATAAGTCTATTTGTAGGAGGAGGCCCTCATTGCCGGTCTTCACGTCTCGCTCCACATTCACTGACAGCTATCAGGGTACTGTGTATAATCAGCGGTGGCTTGGACCTAGAGAAAGTGCAGGTGCTGCAGCCAGTTCAAGTAACAAACCCTGAACTACAATGTAACAAGTTTGTTTTTTCAAATCTCCTGTCTCCACGGTAACAGACTACAAACAAACCCTGTGTAGTCAGATCCTGCAGTCTAACTAAATGTCATAAATATTCTACATATGAAACATATTGGAAAATTTATCATAATGACGTCTGAGTGATTATAGGAAATCCCCGGAGTACTTACAAAAGAAATTCATCCTCCCAGCTGGGGCTGGCGCTGTGTTGTATGGCCGCAGTGGTGAATCTCTGGACGGGGTCATTGAGCTGCGCCAAGCACGTCACCATCCCTGTCGGTGGGAGCATAAAGGATAGATTCTGCGCTCAGTATATGACGATGATATTTCCATATAAAACTATAGTAATAAAGGAGCACTCCAGACAACGGCGTGAAGGGGCGGAGCGTGACACATGTCTATATTTCGTACTGTTTAAGGCTGCACTACTGAAAGAGTGGAGCTTCTGGGTCCCTTTAAGGTTATAGTAGGATGTAATCACTATAAGGTGCCCTAATACGTGGAGGCCCCCTTTAAGGGTAAAATTTACCTGAGGTCTCGACATTTCCCGTCAGCACCGCTTTGATATTGCGCACTTGAAGCTTCAGCTCGTGAGCTCGCGGGGGTTTCGGAGGACAGATTACTGGAGAATGAACGCCAGGAATGTTCTATAAATTAAAAGGAATGTGGTATATAATATCATACATGGGTGGGGGTCCGGTGTCTCCGATTACACGCACTGGTGGAGAAAATCGGAAATATGGCCGCTTGTGGGCGTTTCCTATAAAAACCTAGCCAGCCCCTGCTTAATACATCCCGCCCCTGCCTAATACATCCCGCCCCTGCTTATCAAACTCCACCCCTGCTTATCAAACCCCACCCCTGCTTATCTGGCGTCTCAGTGCTGAAGGGTGCATTAGGTCACCCCTCTGTAGGAATGAAGGCCTGCGTTAGGCGGTTTTTAGATACCTGGTATTCCTTCATGTCTGCAGGCTTGCCGCACAGGTCTACTTGAGGTCGGACACAACCCATGAGGTTCTTCAATATGTCCTCCAGAGTCTCCCTGATTGCACTCGATCCGGGGGTCTGTGAACACGACACAGAGCTCAGACATAGGGACGTACAGGTTAATATTCCCCAGGTTTATCCATTTTTTTTTTTTTTTCATTTTCCACATTCCAAATCTGAACTTGTTTTTAGGGAAACAGCCAACATGGAGGAGATAAAACAACACAACTTACTGACTGACCTCCAGCTTAGTTTTTGGTTGAACCTGAAGATCGAGATCGCAGAAGTTTCCCATGGACCACGTGACCTGGACGTCCTTTCCTGCGCTTTCTTTTATGCGAAGTTCCAACTGGAAGGAGAGAAAGGAGACGGATCGAGAAACAACTCTCACTATACAGTATGTAGTGTGTCAAGACTTCTGCTTCCTGTCAACGAATGGAAACATTACATACAAAAGGTAGGAGAGCAACTGTGAGCGTGAGACACTGACACCTGGCTTCTTAAAGGGGCGGCCTCATAAAGGCTACTCAAATCCGAACGTCCACATTCACTGACAGCAAACAAAGATCAGAGATCTTGAATAACGTAAACTATGCTTGAAAGTTACTTCCCATTGAAAAAAAAAAAAAAAAAAGAGCCTATGTAGTGATTAAGATCTACATGGAGGGCAGAAAATAAATTGGTTGGTGGGATTCACTAGTAATGGGAATAATCCCCCTTGACCAACAGATATAGGACTGGTCCCAGGACAGACTTACGTTTATATGTAGTGGTGTGATGCGGACACTGTACACCTGGCATCCTGAGTTGGCTGGAAGGGTCCGGGTAACCCGCACGGAAAATTGTAGATAGTCACCCACCACGCTGCAGCATACAACCTGAAAGAAAATCATTGACAGGTTACTGGGATATCATGATACATCTATCATATGGATTTATAAAGCCACCACAAGGGGGAGCTCACTACATAAGATCTATACAGCCACCACCACTAGGGGGAGCGCACTACATAAGATCTATTCAGCCACTACTAGGGGGAGCTCACTATATAAGATCTATACAGCCACTACTAGGGGGAGCGCACTACATAAGATCTATACAGCCACCACTAGGGGGAGCTCACTACATAAGATCTATACAGCCACCACTAGGGGGAGCGCACTACAAACTGATCTATACAGCCACCACTAGGGGGAGCTCACTACAAACTGATCTATACAGCCACCACTAGGGGGAGCTCACTACAAACTGATCTATACAGCCACCACTAGGGGGAGCTCACTACATAAGATCTATACAGCCACTACTAGGGGGAGCGCACTACAAACTGATCTATACAGCCACCACTAGGGGGAGCTCACTACATAAGATCTATACAGCCACCACTAGGGGGCGCTCACTACATACGGATCTATACAGCCACCACTAGGGGGAGCGCACTACAAACTGATCTATACAGCCACCACTAGGGGAAGCGCACTACAAACTGATCTATACAGCCACCACTAGGGGGAGCTCACTACATAAGATCTATACAGCCACCACTAGGGGGCGCTCACTACATACGGATCTATACAGCCACCACTAGGGGGAGCTCACTACATAAGATTTATACAGCCACCACTAGGGGGCGCTCACTACATACGGATCTATACAGCCACCACTAGGGGGAGCTCACTACATAAGATCTATACAGCCACTACTAGGGGGAGCGCACTACAAACTGATCTATACAGCCACCACAAGGGGGAGCTCACTACATACGGATCTATATAGCCACCACTAGGTGTACATTTTGTGCACACAGCTCCTTTGCAGACCCATGCACCTCCATACTTACAGGCAATAGAAACGGGGCCAGAGGAAACATGACAGCGGCGTCTACATAAAGTCTGCCCGCAGTCAGTTATTACAGAGACACATAAGTGTGCATGGGAGCTGTATACACACAACGGTAAGAGATGTTTCCTCCTTGGAGGAAACAGATGTCCATGTACGTCATGAAATGTCTTCGAGTTGAGGCGCCATGATTTTTTTCTTTTCAGATTCTTTGGTTGCATAAGTTTACACACTCTTGAAATAAATTATCCTGAGAATTAGAAATTGCTGCGTTTCCTGCTTAGGATGTTGCTCTGTGGTCCAGGATTTCCTGGCAGGAGATTCTTAGCACGGTTTGCTCAGTCTATAAAAACATATGTGTGAATACGCCGGGTAAACAATCCTATATAGGAGACGGCGGCGTCAGCAGCGACAAGTAATGTGACCCTGGTAGACAGAATTGGGGGGGTTTCTAGGCTTTGCAGTTTTTTAGTTTGTCATCATGTACTATGTAGGTTCCTAGTTAATGAATATAATGCCAGAACGGCGGTGGAGACTGACACTAGGGAAGGACATTAGATGAGAGGTAGCCTGGAGTTTAGCATCTCTCATGGAAGTGATCTAAACACCTGATTAAGAAAATAGATTAAAAATAACTAAAAAAAATACACATTTGAAAAATTGCAAATTATTGCAAATCCAGTTAAACTTAGGCTATGTTAAAGTCTTATAAACACTGCACTCATGGAAAAAAAGTTGCTTCAAGTGAATATTTATTGAACATATAAGGAGCAGCGACAAGTAATTTGACGTTTCGGCCTCCACTAGGCCTTGATCACAAAGTCGCTGTGAAAAACAGAAAGTGAACATTATAACAGGTGACAAAGGAGATAAATATATATACAAGAAATATATACAAAATTATATACAAGTATAGGATAATACGTAGTCCATGTCGTAGTATATGGGTGGTAAAATAATTGGCATGTGGTTCAATATAAAGCAACAAGACATGAGTAGGGGCTAGGTACAGGAGAAAAAACAGATTAGATGATACATTGAGATATCAGAACCCAAAAAGTGCATACATTTCTTTGAACACATACCCTTATTGTGTTGATGTAAAGGGGAATATTCTGGACATCCTAGCACAGGACTAGTCCGGAGGGGCAGAATATGATCCTTGTTAGAGTTACTGGAATAAATTAGGATAGAATGTATCATAGAAATCCAACATAGTATATCTCTTATATATGGTCCATAGTTATAATGGTTGTCAGA
Organism: Oophaga sylvatica; assembly: GCA_033576555.1. NCBI lineage: Eukaryota > Metazoa > Chordata > Amphibia > Anura > Dendrobatidae > Oophaga > Oophaga sylvatica. The sequence continues at coordinate 629,772,522 of JARQOD010000002.1, forward strand.
GTTATGTAGCTAGCGGATAATTAAATATAACGGTAATATGGTACCTTTAGAACACTAGACGCATATAGCACATGCTTGAAGTGTGATCCTGTAGGGGACGAGGTCAGGGTCAAGTATATATGGTCAGGGTCTTAAATATAGGACCGCTTGTAAAAGGTAGAGATCACAGAGTTATATTGTGTTCACATGGATATAGATATTGTATTGTGTATTGAACGGTATTTACCAGTAGTGAAATGATAGACCGCCAGCTGGAGAGTTTCTATACAATTGCTGCTAAACTGTAATAAGAATGCATAGAGTAAGTTGGCTCACATCAATGTATATGTATATTCCTGTGTGGCTGAGGATATTTACCGTTCGTGCAGAGATGAATGGCCAGCTATAATGCTTGTCAGCATAAGTGGTAGGCAGTAGCTGTGGGGTACATAATGGTAAGTAATGTGTAGGTACCGGTAATATTACTTATCTTAAGTTGTGGGAGCTCACATCCGTTGGCGGTGGTATGGGATCCGGTCCAGAGCATTGGTGGCTCAGTGTAAATGCTGGCACATCCGTGCCTAAGCCTGCGGGGACTGTGGTGAGCTCACAGCAGCGCTATAAGAAGCGCTTGCTAGTCACATGGCCGGATGTGACGTCACACGCCGGCGCATGCGCAGTAGGGGCCAGCACCAACGAGAAACGCCCACAGGGCAGGGAGTGCGCCGTCACCAGTCGGCGCCTGCGCAGTGAGTGTGAATGGAGATGGCACTCACTGTTAGATAAGCGCTATTAGGTGGTGGGAGTACCAAATTGGTGCCCGAGTGGTCGGGAGTGATCTAGGTGTTTATATTGGCATTGTATTATGGCGGTAGTAGTGTATAGCGGTCAGAGATAATAAATGAAAAATAAAAGATAAATCATAAATAAAAGATAAATCAAAGATAAATCATAATGCAGCGATTAAATGGTATGATGCATGAACCAAATAAATAAATAAATAAATAAATCATACAGAATAAATTAGATCATATGAGAAATAATAAAGTAGCAAAAAAGGTAAAAAATGTAAATAAATTAAAGTAAATTAAATAGATAAATTATGCAAGAAATCATAAAAGTAACAATAATGGTAGGAGTCCAAACAAAAGCAAAAATAAATAAATAATAATAAATGAGGGAAAATGAATGGGGGTATGGGTCTTACCATCTCAACTGTAGGGCAAAGCCAAATTTATGGGAACCTATGGATTGTTCTGGGGGAAGAGAAGGAAATTATGTTAGCCAGTCCATCTCCTGTTTAGACCCTTAGGATGTAGTGTATCTAGGGTATATATCCAGTATGTCTCACGTTGTTTGAGTAATTTGATGTGGTTACCACCTCGTCTGGGTCTGGGGACGCTTTCTATGACCTGGAACCTTAGTTGGGCTACGTTGTGTTTGGCCTCCTTAAAATGGACTGGCAAAGGTAGCCAAGTTTTTTCGCATCGGATAGTCGATTTGTGACTTGAAATCCGGTCCCTTATGGCCTGAGTGGTCTCACCCACGTATAGCAGGCCACAGGGACATTTGATGATATACACAACAAATCTAGATTCACAGGTGAAAAAATCCTGATGGGGAAAGACTTCCCAGTGCGGGGGTGTACCACTTCGTTGCCTCTAATGATATTAGAACAACTCATGCAGTTCAAGCAGGGGAATGTTCCTGTTCTTTTTTGTCCAGTTAAAGTTCTAGTGGTGGATTGTCTGCAGGATCCTAAATCAGCTCTAACTATTTTGTCTCGAATATTGCTGGCCCGTCTTGTACACATGAGTGGTGAGTCATGGAGAATTTGAATGTCAGGATATGCTTTGGTGAGGAGTGGCCAGTGTTTTCTTATTAGATTGTGTACCCTGCGCATGGATGGGTGATGATTGTGTACAAATGGAATACGCGGGTTTTTATAAACACTGATAGCGGTGTCAGTTGTTCCTACCTCGTCTATCGCTCTCATGGATTCTATATTGAGGAGGTCAGTGGGGTAGTTGCGCATCTTGAATTTATTGGCCATATCCTGTATTCTGGTTTCCCTGAGTTGTGGGTCAGATACAATTCTGGTAACCCTTTTGAATTGCGATCTTGGCAAACTATTCTTCATTGACTTAGGGTGACAGCTGTTGTAAAGGAGTAGACTGTTACAGTCAGTCGGTTTGGTGTAAATATCTGTGCTCAATCGACCATCCGTGCTTTTGATGACCCGGGTATCAAGGAATGTAACATTACTGATGTCATGTGTTATAGTGAAGGTTAGCTCCGGTGTGACTCTATTGATGTTGTTGAAAAATTCGAGAAGACTTGATTCATTGCCCGTCCAGATACAGAAAATGTCATCTATGTATCTGACCCACATGGTAGCGTATTGTGTGAATATGGGATTGGGGTAAACATGTTCTTGTTCGAACCGATCCATGTAGATATTTGCGTAGGCTGGCGCTACGTTCGACCCCATGGCGGTCCCACAGGTCTGTACATAGAATTCGTCGCCAAAAGGAAATAATTCTCCCTAAGGACCAGATTGAGTAGGTCTAAACATAGTTGGTTGATGTCTCTATCTACATTAGCTTCCTGTAGACTGAGTGACACAGCTCGAATGCCCTTTTCATGAGTGATGGACGTGTACAGGCTGTTCACGTCCATTGTGCATATAATGCTGTCGGGAGGGACGTTATTGATGGTACGTATTTTATTTAAAAAATCACTTGTATCCAAAATAAATGATTTAGTTGCGTGGGCATGTGGTGTTAGAAGTTTGTCAAGGAAGATAGATAAAGGGTTCAAAATTGAATCCGTGGATGCTACGATCGGGCGTCCTGGTGGGTTGTGGAGGTTTTTATGTATCTTAGGGAGGATGTATAGGATAGGGGTGACTGGATGGTGGTTGATCAAGAATGTTCTTGTTTTGCTATCAATGGTCCCCCGTTCCAGGTGGTTGTCTAGAACTGAATTGATTTTTGTCGTATGGAGCTGATTGGGTCCCTGTCGACTTTCTTATAAGTAGTGGTGTCACTGAGTTGTCTCCTATCCTATACATCCTATACAATGGACGTGAACAGCCTGTACACGTCCATCACTCATGAAAAGGGCATTCGAGCTGTGTCACTCAGTCTACAGGAAGCTAATGTAGATAGAGACATCAACCAACTATGTTTAGACCTACTCAATCTGGTCCTTAGGGAGAATTATTTCCTTTTTGGCGACGAATTCTATGTACAGACCTGTGGGACCGCCATGGGGTCGAACGTAGCGCCAGCCTACGCAAATATCTACATGGATCGGTTCGAACAAGAACATGTTTACCCCAATCCCATATTCACACAATACGCTACCATGTGGGTCAGATACATAGATGACATTTTCTGTATCTGGACGGGCAATGAATCAAGTCTTCTCGAATTTTTCAACAACATCAATAGAGTCACACCGGAGCTAACCTTCACTATAACACATGACATCAGTAATGTTACATTCCTTGATACCCGGGTCATCAAAAGCACGGATGGTCGATTGAGCACAGATATTTACACCAAACCGACTGACTGTAACAGTCTACTCCTTTACAACAGCTGTCACCCTAAGTCAATGAAGAATAGTTTGCCAAGATCGCAATTCAAAAGGGTTACCAGAATTGTATCTGACCCACAACTCAGGGAAACCAGAATACAGGATATGGCCAATAAATTCAAGATGCGCAACTACCCCACTGACCTCCTCAATATAGAATCCATGAGAGCGATAGACGAGGTAGGAACAACTGACACCACTATCAGTGTTTATAAAAACCCGCGTATTCCATTTGTACACAATCATCACCCATCCATGCGCAGGGTACACAATCTAATAAGAAAACACTGGCCACTCCTCACCAAAGCATATCCTGACATTCAAATTCTCCATGACCCACCACTCATGTGTACAAGACGGGCCAGCAATATTCGAGACAAAATAGTTAGAGCTGATTTAGGATCCTGCAGACAATCCACCACTAGAACTTTAACTGGACAAAAAAGAACAGGAACATTCCCCTGCTTGAACTGCATGAGTTGTTCTAATATCATTAGAGGCAACGAAGTGGTACACCCCCGCACTGGGAAGTCTTTCCCCATCAGGGATTTTTTCACCTGTGAATCTAGATTTGTTGTGTATATCATCAAATGTCCCTGCGGCCTGCTATACGTGGGTGAGACCACTCAGGCCATAAGGGACCGGATTTCAAGTCACAAATCGACTATCCGATGCGAAAAAACTTGGCTACCTTTGCCAGTCCATTTTAAGGAGGCCAAACACAACGTAGCCCAACTAAGGTTCCAGGTCATAGAAAGCGTCCCCAGACCCAGACGAGGTGGTAACCACATCAAATTACTCAAACAACGTGAGACATACTGGATATATACCCTAGATACACTACATCCTAAGGGTCTAAACAGGGAGATGGACTGGCTAACATAATTTCCTTCTCTTCCCCCAGAACAATCCATAGGTTCCCATAAATTTGGCTTTGCCCTACAGTTGAGATGGTAAGACCCATACCCCCATTCATTTTCCCTCATTTATTATTATTTATTTATTTTTGCTTTTGTTTGGACTCCTACCATTATTGTTACTTTTATGATTTCTTGCATAATTTATCTATTTAATTTACTTTAATTTATTTACATTTTTTACCTTTTTTGCTACTTTATTATTTCTCATATGATCTAATTTATTCTGTATGATTTATTTATTTATTTATTTATTTGGTTCATGCATCATACCATTTAATCGCTGCATTATGATTTATCTTTGATTTATCTTTTATTTATGATTCATCTTTTATTTTTCATTTATTATCTCTGACCGCTATACACTACTACCGCCATAATACAATGCCAATATAAACACCTAGATCACTCCCGACCACTCGGGCACCAATTTGGTACTCCCACCACCTAATAGCGCTTATCTAACAGTGAGTGCCATCTCCATTTACACTCACTGCGCAGGCGCCGACTGGTGACGGCGCACTCCCTGCCCTGTGGGCGTTTCTCGTTGGTGCTGGCCCCTACTGCGCATGCGCCGGCGTGTGACGTCACATCCGGCCATGTGACTAGCAAGCGCTTCTTATAGCGCTGCTGTGAGCTCACCACAGTCCCCGCAGGCTTAGGCACGGATGTGCCAGCATTTACACTGAGCCACCAATGCTCTGGACCGGATCCCATACCACCGCCAACGGATGTGAGCTCCCACAACTTAAGATAAGTAATATTACCGGTACCTACACATTACTTACCTTTATGTACCCCACAGCTACTGCCTACCACTTATGCTGACAAGCATTATAGCTGGCCATTCATCTCTGCACGAACGGTAAATATCCTCAGCCACACAGGAATATACATATACATTGATGTGAGCCAACTTACTCTATGCATTCTTATTACAGTTTAGCAGCAATTGTATAGAAACTCTCCAGCTGGCGGTCTATCATTTCACTACTGGTAAATACCGTTCAATACACAATACAATATCTATATCCATGTGAACACAATATAACTCTGTGATCTCTACCTTTTACAAGCGGTCCTATATTTAAGACCCTGACCATATATACTTGACCCTGACCTCGTCCCCTACAGGATCACACTTCAAGCATGTGCTATATGCGTCTAGTGTTCTAAAGGTACCATATTACCGTTATATTTAATTATCCGCTAGCTACATAACTCTGACAACCATTATAACTATGGACCATATATAAGAGATATACTATGTTGGATTTCTATGATACATTCTATCCTAATTTATTCCAGTAACTCTAACAAGGATCATATTCTGCCCCTCCGGACTAGTCCTGTGCTAGGATGTCCAGAATATTCCCCTTTACATCAACACAATAAGGGTATGTGTTCAAAGAAATGTATGCACTTTTTGGGTTCTGATATCTCAATGTATCATCTAATCTGTTTTTCTCCTGTACCTAGCCCCTACTCATGTCTTGTTGCTTTATATTGAACCACATGCCAATTATTTTACCACCCACATACTACGACATGGACTACGTATTATCCTATACTTGTATATAATTTTGTATATATTTCTTGTATATATATTTATCTCCTTTGTCACCTGTTATAATGTTCACTTTCTGTTTTTCACAGCGACTTTGTGATCAAGGCCTAGTGGAGGCCGAAACGTCAAATTACTTGTCGCTGCTCCTTATATGTTCAATAAATATTCACTTGAAGCAACTTTTTTTCCATGAGTGCAGTGTTTATAAGACTTTATGATTGAAGGGTTTTTTGATCCCGTTCACTTGCACCAATTCCTTATTCGAGTGCCAAACCCTCGCTGCTGAAACTTAGGCTATGTTCAGACATTGCATTTTTTAATGCAAATTTTCAGCTTCATTTTACAGTAGCAGCAAAGTCTATGAGATTTCAGAAATCTCATACACACACCTTGTTTTTTTTTGTCCTCAGTATCTTGTACAATACCTTGTTTTTTGCAGAATGCAGCATGTCACTTCTTTCAGTGTTTTTCAGTGTTTTTCACCCGTTAGAAGCATTGGGTAGTGCAAAAAGTGCCGAAAAAAAAAGAAACAAAACCGCAGCAAAAAAAAAACAACAAAAACTAAGCAAAACCTGCTTTTTTGAGGCAAGTTTCTTACTGCCAAGGGTGTTGCTTTAGAAAAAAGATGCATTAGAAATGCAATGTCTGAACGTAGCCTTAATGAGCAATAAAAGGAAAATACAAAATCAACTGTGGCCTAAAAAAGCTAACCCAAAAAAATAAACAAGCAAAAAAATAAATCTAGAAATGACCTAAAATCCTGATAAAAAATGACATTGAAAAAATTACTAAAAAAAAAAAAAGATTATTAATGACCTAAAAAAAGAACAAAAAAGGGATAAATACATAAAAAAAACTCTATAATGAAAAAAAAAAAGACATTTGAAACATTACAAAAAAAAAGTAAAGAGCAATGATGACCTAAACATAGAAGAAAAAAAAAACAAAACACAAAAATAAGTGTAGAATAATGGGGGCGTTGTCGGGGTGGGAATGACCCGGTATCAGGACACTGGAGACTTACAGTGTTAGGGAATTATATGGAGATAAATAAGTAAGTGAACCCCTGTAATTAGGGTTAATAGGATTCTTGTCGCAGGATGTTCTGGCGCTGGAGTCTCCACATAATCCACTTAAGAGGGTCTGATGAGAGCGGTTTGGTTTTCAGGGACAGATGGGCGATTAGTGGCTTGGTGGGGGCCCCGCGCTCTCCTGACGATGCGGATGTGGGCACCGTGCCCGGCACCATGGACTCACACAAATCAGTACACCCCCGGCGGCTCGTGACCAACACTCGTCACACGCTCAGAAACCTCTCTGAAATATCTCACCTTTTCCCCCCAATTAGAGACTATACCGGGACGTCACAGAAATCCCGGAAGATTTGTAATCCGTCCCTGGCGGGAAACATCAGCGGTTCCCTGGAAATGCTCCGACCATTATCATACTGGGCACCATCCCATAATAGCAGTGTCTTATGGGATTGCTATGTAGGCAGTTTTCTTATTGTCCATCTGCAGATGACCACGAAATGTGGAATGACATTGATGGCGCCCCCTATAGAAGGAGGTCCATCTTCCCGCCACTATACACAGCATACACAAATGCACAATAAGCAGATTCTTCACATACCGCTACCTCCCGTCTGAGCCCACATACATGTCGCTGACCCCATATGTGGCAGCCACAGTGCCCCCTGATCTGTGATATGGAGCAGCCATGCAGTAGGGGCGTATCCAATCACTCACGGTTTGTATGGTCTCTGTGTCAACCATTTTTAGAAGTGATTACACCACCGTAATTTGGTCCAATAACAGAGTCATATCCTGCCTAAATAATACCACGATACAGTGCTAAACAACAGGACCACACTATAAACATTTGACAGTATCATATTGGCCACATAATACTGCCATACAGTGAACATGTAACAGTTCCATACAGTGCCCACATAATACTGCCATACAGTGAACATGTAACAGTTCCATACAGTGCCCACATAATACTGCCATATAGTAAACATGTAACAGTTTTACAGTTCCCACATAATACTGCCCTAAAGAGCATATGTAACAGTAACATACAGTGGTCACATAATACTGCCATACAGTAAACATGTAACAGTTTTACACAGTTCCCACATAGTACTGCCATACAGTGAACATGTAACAGATCCATACAGTGTTCACATAATACTGCCCTAAAGAGCATATGTAACAGTACCATACAGTGCCCACATAATACTGCCATATAGTAAACATGTAACAGTTTTACACAGTTCCCACATAATACTGCCATACAGTGAACATGTAACAGATCCATACAGTGTTGACATAATACTGCCCTAAAGAGCATATGTAACAGTACCATACAGTGCCCACATAATACTGCCATAAAGTGAACATGTAACAGTACCATACAGTTTGCACATAATACTGCCATACAGTGAGCATATAACAGTTCCATACAGTTCCCACATAATACTGCCCTAAAGAGCATATGTAACAGTACCATACAGTGCCCACATAATACTGTCATACAGTGAACATGTAACAGATCCATACAGTGTTCACATAATACTGCCATATAGTGAGCATGTAACAGTACCATACAGTTCCCACATAATACTGCCCTAAAGAGCATATGTAACAGTACCATACAGTGCCCACATAATACTGTCATACAGTGAACATGTAACAGTTCCATACAGTGCCCACATAATACTGCCATACAGTAAACATGTAACAGTTCCATACAATTCCCACATAATAGTGCTATATATGCCAATATGCAATGCAATCATACATTTAAAACATCAGTATATACAGGTCCACATAATACTGCCATATAGTGAGCACATAACAGTAGTATAAAGGGTCACATAATACTGCTATATAGTAAGCACATAACAGTAGCATACAAGGCCCACATAATACTGCTATATAATAAGCATATAACAGTAGCATACAGGGCCACATAATACTGCTATATAATAAGCATATAACAGTAGTATACAGGGCCACATAATACTGCTATATAATAAGCACATAACAGTAGTATACAGGGCCACATAATACTGCCATATAATAAGCATATAACAGTAGTATACAGGGCCACATAATACTGCCATAAAGTAAGCACATAACAGTAGTATACAGGGCCCACATAATACACCCATATAGTGAGCACATAGTAGTATACAGGGCCACATAATACTGCTATATAGTGAGCACATAACAGTAGTATACAGGGCCCACATAATACTGCAATATAGTGAGCACATAACAGTAGTATACAGGGCCCACATAATACTGCAATATAGTGAGCACATAACAGTAGTATACAGAGCTCACATAATACTGCCATATAGTAAGCACATAACAGTAGTATACAGGGTCCACATAATACTGTCATATAGTGAGCACATAACAGTAGTATACAGGGCCCACATAATACTGCAATATAGTAAGCACATAACAGTAGTATACAGAGCTCACATAATACTGCCATATAGTAAGCACATAACAGTAGTATACAGGGTCCACATAATACTGCCATTTAGTAAGCACATAACAGTAGTATACAGGGCCCACATAATACTGCCATTTAGTAAGCACATAACAGTAGTATACAGGGCCCACATAATACTGCAATATAGTGAGCACATAACAGTAGTATACAGGGCCCACATAATACTGCAATATAGTGAGCACATAACAGCAGTATACAGGGCCCACATAATACTGCTATACAGTGAGCACATAACAGCAGTATACAGGGCCCACATAATACTGTCATATAGTGAGCACACAACAGTAGTATACAGGGCCCACATAATACTACTATATAGTGAGCACAAAACAGTAGTATACAGGGCCACATAACACTGCCATATAGCGAGCACATAACAGTAGTATACAGGGCCCACATAATACTGTCATATAGTGAGCACATAACAGTAGTATACAGGGCCCACATACTACTGCTATATAGTGAGCACATAACAGTAGTATACAGGGCCCATGTAATACTGCCATATAGTGAGCATATAACAGTAGTATACAGGGCTCATATAATACTACCATATAGTAAGCACATAACAGTAGTATACAGGGCCCACATAATACTGCTATATAGTAACCATATAATAGTGGTTTACCTTATCGTTATATGACTTCACGACGCTCCCCACTTTCTTCACAGACAATTCTAGAGGCCGCGGTCCATTGTCATCTTCGAATGCCAGACACAAGGATCCCTACAGGGTCAGAAAATGACACAATCACCACCTGATGTCCTCGCCTGCCTGACTAATGGCACTGTCACTACAGGATCCTTGTACCCTGATCCCCATTGATCAGCTGTAATCTGTGACGAAGCAGCGCCCCCACAGGGGAGATGAGGCATTACACAGCGCCCATTCACCTCAATGGTTTCTGTAATGTATAGAAAGCCGCACTGTTACCTTACCTGTGATTTCGGGATTCTCGGCGGCTGTGTCACTGCGAGTTTTTCAGGTTTTCTAAAACTTCATGATTACACGCTGAAAAGTTCAATGACTTTATAATACACTTTGTGCCTTAAATCAACGTTGCAATATATGTGATTGCTGCAGCTTCGGGCCCCCAATACATAATAACATGGGCCCTTTAGAACACTTTTTAGAGGGTCCATTGGGCCCATTCAGGCGGCGAGTTCTGGATATGACCTCTCCTCTCCAGCTACTGTAAAACTACAACTCCAGCAAGTCTGAGCAGCCAACGTGACGCCTTGTAGTGCACATTAACCCTCTCGTGACCGGGAGATTTTTTAATTTGTTTTTCTTATTGATCAGACTTTTAAGGGCATGACGATATTAAATACTTTTTTTTTCAAATTTCATTTTTTTAATAAATACCTTTTCTTTTTTTTTTAATTTCCCTGCTTTTTAATAAATACCGGTACCTTTTTTTAAATTATTTCCTTATCTTTGATCTGGGGGAATAAAGTGGTGATGTGAATTATATATATATATATATATATATATATATATATATATAATACTGCTTAAAAATATAAAGGGAACACTCCAATAACTCATCCTCGATCTAAATGAATGAAATATTCTCATGAATACTTTGTTCTGTACAAAGTTGAATGTGCTGACAACAAAGTCACACAAAAATCAATGGAAATCAAATTTTTGAACCAATGGAGGCCTGGATTTGGAGAGACCCCCAAAATGAAAGTGGAAACAAGTCAAAATGATGCTCAGTATTGTGTGTGGCCTCCACGTGCCTGTATGACCTCCCTACAACGCCTGGGCATGCTCCTGATGAGGCAGCAGATGGTCTTCTGATGGATCTCCTCCCAGACCTGGACTAAAGCATCCGCCAACTCCTGGACAGTCTGTGGTGCAACGTGACGTTGGTGGATGGAGTGAGACTTGATGTCCCAGATGTGCTCAATCGGATTCAGGTCTGGGGAACGGGCGGGCCAGTCCATAGCTTCAATGCCTTCATCTTGCAGGAACTGCTGACACACTCCAGCCACATGAGGTCTGGCATTGTCCTGCATTAGGAGGGAGGAACCCAGGGCCAACCGCACCAGCATATGGTCTCACAAGGGATCTGAGGATCTCATCTCGGTACCTAATGGCAGTCAGGCTACCTCTGGCGAGCACATGGAGGGCTGTGCGACCCTCCAAAGAAATGCCCCCCCACACCATTACTGACCCACTGCCAAACCGGTCATGCTGAAGGATGTTGCAGGCAGCAGGTTCACACTAAGCACATGTGACAGAGTCTGGAGACGCCGTGGAGAGCGATCTGCTGCCTGTAACATCCTTCAGCATGACCGGTGACTGCGCGTGACTTGTGAGGAAAATACACGTCACCAGGGTTGAAAATATGAAAACTGATTTTTAATATCTTGTATCTAAACTTAGATATGATCGCTTGAAGTTACAGGCCCGAAGCCTGAGGCTGCAGTACTGTGAGATTCTTTTCTGAATTTTGGTTGTCATGGAGACCTTGTTGTGCAACCAAAGCACCTCATACATCAATGTCTGACTGACCCAATTATGCTGGGACAATTCAGTCCACAAAATGGGTGCGATTAAGGCCATATCCCAAAGTGGCCATTTTGGGGTGTAGTCCCTAGCATTCATGGGAGACGAGCTAAAGAGTCATGAATTGGAGGTTCTAAACGTTGGTTGCTATGGCATCCATACACAGTTGTGATTATGTCAAGGTCGAACCCCAAGATTCAAGGGTTACCCCATCCTCCCCTAAACATTGAATTTTGAAAGGGCAGAATTTGGGGGTTAAGTATATTTTGGGTCCTATATGAGACAGGCAGGATGTAGATATTGTTGTGGAAGGTCTCTATGACAACACTGCATCTGGCGATATAAAAAAAAGGATGTTTTCAGATTCTCTCAGTAGTGCAGCTTCAGGCTTTGGCCTATAAGTTCATTCGATCATATCTCGGCCTAGAAATAACTTATTACAACCCAGTTTTCAGATTTTTAATGTACACGGAAAGGACTTTAATATATTTTTAATAATATGTCATTATTGATATGAGAGGAATATCTGGCGCAGCCCTGTAGATGAGGACACCTTTGGAAAGCAGCCACATCTGCAGAACATCCTCCACGCTGGTACAGGCCCAGGGAGATGTCTGACCTAATTACAGACAGAACACGAGGCTGATGGAGGAGGCGCTCCGTCCTTGGACGGCTCGATGGAATAGTATGGCCTGATATTTCAAATTTGTCACATTGAATGATGTCAGATCTGCTCCATGGCCCTTCTGGGCTCCCTTGGGCTTCGGCAGCCATTACTGCCCTTCGAGGGCTTGTCCGTCGTGTTTGAACGCCGTCATACTGTCTCTCCACTCCCGCCATGACAGGCTTTGCCACCAGAGATTGATATCATGATGAATTTTACCTAAGGACAATGTCAGCTCTGCTATAACAGCAGAATATAACACCCACATACCCCTGAAAGTAAATCGCCACAAGCCCACCCGGGGAAAAGCCTCAGCCTCCATCTATAGAAACGTCACCGAGTTTCCATCTATTCACTACCATTAACTAGCCAGACCGGAACTGAGTCACTACCACCCCCAACGGAGGCTGAATGGACTCCCATCAGGCTGCTCCTACACGTAGATATCATTATTAAAGGGGCTGTCCTACCAGATAAGCGGATGATGCATATATAGAAAAGGCGACAATCCGATCCTAAATACGAGCTCCTCTCTCCTTTGAGGGGGTTAATATTTCTGATAAGCCCCCCCCCGAATACTCTGTAGTCCTTATAGGGGTTAAAGGGTTATTTCATAATATCTCTGTTGGTCTAAGATGGTGAAATGGTTAAATACCTAATAGCTCTGGTAGTTTGCGGTGGTGAAAGGGTTAATCTCTCTGGAAGCCTAGCATGATGAAGAGATTAATAATACCCCCTAATATTAATGGTGGTCCAGGGTGATTAACAGGTTAGTTCCCAATATCTCCGGTGGTCTAGAGTGGAGAAAGGGTTCATTTTAATATTTCTGAAGGTCTAGGGTGGTGTAGAGGTTAATACCTAATTTCTGGTGGTCATGGCATGAAGAAAGGGTTAATTTCTAATATATCTGGTCAGTAAGGGTTGTGTAGGAGTTAATACGGTATATCAATGGAGGTCTAGCGTGGTGAAAGGGTTACATTTATTTTGTTGGGTGGTGAAAGGATTAGTGCCTAATATCGCTGGGGTGATGATTGGGTTAATTCCTAGTATTTTTGGTGGTCTAGAATGGTGAAGGGGTTAATACTCATTATAGGTGGTAGTCCATAGGAGAGAATGGACCTCGCAGAGCTTCTCCTGTATCAGGAGGTAATGGGGTGATAATATCCCTGGCAGACTTGTGTGGAGAAGGGGTTAATTCCTAATATCTATGGTGATCTGAGATGGTAAATGGGTTAATATTTAATAGATTGAGTCTGCTTGCCTAGCATCATGAAGGGGTTAAAATCTAATCTCTCTGGAAGTCATACTCTGGCCCGCAGGGTGAGCAGTATATTTGGCCCCTGAGGCCGGGCGACTCCCCCGCCCAGCATCGGGCGACTCCCCTGCCCAGCATCGCACTGTCACCTATATCTGCATCCTAGGTACCAATACAGCTGAAAGCAATGATGGAGGAGGGAGCGGCACCTGATATTCCCCTCTGCGTCTGACATCTCAGTGCAGCGGGCACGATGACGTTATCACAACGTGCCGGCTGTACTGAGGTGTGCATCAGATCTGAAGACACTGTGAAGAGACCGGAGCAGCGGGGAAATGAGGACCATTATACTGTATGTACCACTATGTGGGGCCATTATACTGTATGGAGGGCTAAGTGGGGCCCATTACACTGTATGGAGCACTATGTGGGGCCATTATACGGTATGAAGCATTATGTGGGGTCTATTATACTGTATGGAAAACTATGTGGGGTCATTTTAATGTATGGAGGACTATGTGGGGCCATTATACTGTATGGAGGGCTAAGTGAGGTCCATTATGTTGTATGGAGCGCTATGTGGGGCCATTATACTGTATGGAGCATTATGTGGGGCCATTATACTGTATGGAGCGCTATGTGGGGAAATTATACTGTATGGAGTACTATGTGGGGCCATTATACTGTATGGAGCACTATGTGGGGCCCATTATACTGTATGGAGCACTATATGAGGTCATTATATTGTATGGAGCACTATGTACGGCCCATTATACTGTATGGAGGGCTGTGTGGGGCCCATTATACTGTATGGAGCACTATATGAGGCCATTATATTGTATGGAGCACTATGTGCGGCCCATTATACTGTATGGAGCACTATGAAGGGGTTAATGCTATTATCTGAGGTTGTACATACAATTTGATACAATATCATAAAAATGGGTTAAAACCTCCATTCAGATTAATGTCATACCAAATATTTATAATGGGTGGAGCAGTTGTCTTACAAGTAGCTCCAAATCCACTTGCTTCCCTTCACACAGCCTTAGACTAATAATGGCTACCTGCAGTCACCACCAGAGGGAGCTCACTACATACAAATTTATACAGCCACCACTAGAAGGACCTCACTACATACAGATTTATACAGCCACCACTAGGGAGAGCTCACTACATATAGATTTATACAGAGACCACTAGAGGGACCTTACTATATAGATCTATACAACCACCACTAGAGGGAGCTCACTGCATACTGATTTTTCCAAGCAACATAAATAAGATCTATCTCCTTAAGTCTGCCCTATGCTGGGGATCCTGGTGCTAGGAATCACCGCGGTCCTTTTGGTCTGGACAGACATTAATAGCTGATCCTATGGTGGAAAGATGGAGTCACATCTCCAGCAATGACAGGCAGCTGTGTAGACCCAACGCTTGAATGACCAGCTGTATGATAATAAAGCTTGGCTTCTCAATACACAATACCAAGGCCAAGACGATCCTTAGAGTCCAAAAAGTAACAAATAAATCTCTCCGCCATTGATTTTTTTCTTGCTCGCTCTCGTTTTAATTCCGCTTTCTCTCTTTTAAATATTCAATTTAGGTGACAGCAGATCAATCGCTGCCCGCCTTCCCCCGTCCCGGTCTGTCAGTCTGCAGGCAATAAGCTCTCTTATACAATCATATGCGAATGATCACACGGCAGATGAAGAAGAAATACACGCTCGCCATAAATCAGGCCGGATCTCCACGTCCTTTAAATTTAATCTGACACTCAATCTCTGCTGTTAAATAAAAGCCAAATAAAAGAGGCAGCGGCAATCCGATCTGCGATCTGTCATCATAATGGACTTCACAGACGGTGGCGGCGGTGGAGCGGGGGCCGCAGTACACTTTATGGGAGTCTGCGCTGTACGATTTTAAGGGACATTTCAACCTAAAATGACCTTAAAAAGAGAAAAAAAGCCTTATTTAAGTTCCTGACAACCAATAAGGGTATGTGCACATGTTGAGTATTTGGATGCAGACATTTCAGCACCACTTCTGCATTTCTTGGCAGGAAAAACGCGGCTGCGTTTTTGGTGTGTTTTACCGCTTTTTGATGCCTTTTTTGCTGTGTTTTTTCTTGTGTTTTTGGACAGCAATGACTGCTATAGAGATAGATATTAGATAGATATAAGTAGGCAGCCAGACATATAGACAGGCGATGTGGAGTTCCCCCAATTTTTGATGACCAGCAAAGGTTAAGCAAACAGCTGCGGGCTTATATTATCAGGCTGGGAAGGCCCATGGTTATTGGGCTCTTCCCAGCCTAAAAATACCAGTCCGCAGCCACCCTAGAAGAGTGACATCACGTGAGATGCTCCAATTCTGGTGTTTTGCTTGGCTCTTCCTGATTGCCCTAGTGCGGTGGCAATCGGTCTAATGGTAGTTGGGGTTGATGTCAGCTGTGAACTGTCCAAAAACAAGCCCTGGTGTTAGTAATGGAGAGGTGTCTTCTATGACCACTTTTCAGACGTTCCTGCTCACTCTGCGCTCTGGGCTACACCGGAGCTGCGTGGGAACTTTTCTTTCTAATGAATTGGTGAACAAGGACCAGTCTGTTGTGTTTATGTCTCTCTGTTTATGTTTTTCAGGTTTCCATTTGTGGACTAGGTTGGATTCCCTGAACTACATTGAATTTGTTGGACTACATCGGATTCGGTGGGCTGCGTCAGATTACCTGGACCATGTTGGATTCGGTGGACTACGTCACACCGCATGGGAGCTTTTCTTTTTTTAATAAATTGGTGACCGAGGGAAAGTGTCAGGGAGTGTTTATTTCAATAAAGTATTTTTGTGGATTTCCTTTTGTTCCTTGGATAGTAATGGGGGTGCCTGATAAACACATTGATGCCAGCTGTGTTTTTGGACAATTCTCAGCTAACATCAACCCCAAAACCATTGCCCCGATTGCCACCACACCAGAGCAATGGGGATGAGTCAGGCAAAGCGCCAGAATTGGAGCATCTAATCTGATGTGCCAATTCTGGGGAGCCTGTCGGCTGGTACTTTTATGTTAGGAAGAGTCCAACAACCATGGATATTGTCAGCCTATTAATATAAGCCCGCAGCTCTCTGCTTTACCTTTGCTGGTTATCAAAAAATGGAGGGACTCCACGTCGCTCTTTTCATTTATTTATTTAATCATAAAAAAAAACTGTTCAACAAGCACCACAGGGTGCAATTTTATTGTACGTCAGGCGGTTGTGCAATTATATGTATATATGTCTTCCTGTATGTCTATTTATATGGCTGTCTATATGTCTGTAGCTTTTTATCTGGCTTTTGATATGTCTGTTTATATGTCTGTCTAAGTGTCTGTCTCTCTATTATCTATCTCTGTAGAATTTGCTGCTGTCTAAAAACGCATGCAAAAAAGAGGCAAAACGCTGCAAATCCGCTATAATTTTTAGACCTGCGTTTTTGACTCACTTTGTTGAAGTCAATGGGTGAAAAAATGCTGCAAAAACGCTGAAAGAATTGATATCCTGAAGATTTAAATCTGCAAGGAAAAAGTAAGCAAAGTGTCATAATAGAAAAACACCTTCCTTGTGCCATTTATAATTATGGGGTCTTCTTGAGACTGATTCAAAAGGGCACACAGGTGGAACTACTACCTCTGCACCCCCTATAATACACCCTTGCATACCCCATATCCATGGTAATGTCTTACAAGTCAAGCAATTTAATATTTCACTTGTAAGATTTTGCATTTTTTTGCTGCACCTACAAAATTGTATTGGCTTTACTGCTGCTGCCTGACATTGAGTGCTCAGCTTCATTTTCATATAACAGAAAGACACCTACCCCTCTTTTCCCGGCCTCTTCGTTGAGGGCAGCTATCCAAGCCTTCAGCCATTGACTCCTCCAGCTATTCAATGATAAAATCCAGGACAGTAGAGAGTCGGCCTCACTCTGCGCTCCAGAAAATGGCGTCTTTGTTTTACGTTTCCAACGACCGTTCAGGACGTACTGGACGAGATATACCGCAATGGTCACCAAGGAGGCAAAAAAAAGGGTCACCAGGCAGAACCACTGAAATTCTCCAAACCAAGACATGGCTCCAAGAGACTCCGAGCTTCATGAAATGATAGATTGTAATCCCTAAGATGCTACGGTTCCCCTGTAAGGGATCTCAGAAGGGTCAAAAATAGTAAAACGGAAAGTGGGGGACGTGTTCCATGTCCAAGCGACAGGGACCGGAGAACAGAAGATGGGTTCACCTCAACTGTAAGACTCCAAGGTGGAGAGAATCTGGAATTCCCGAGCGGAATGAGTCAGAACAAGTGGAAAGTGGACTGGAATTTTCCCCAGCATCCCTGGTCCCAGAAAGCAGAGGTGGCAAGACGAGCGCTGGCATAGACCCAACGAAAAATTTTCCCGGCCTCAGACCTGTTGGAGGAACATGGTCTCCTCCTGTGTCGTAGCTTGAGGGTAGACGTGAAGAACAAACGAGCCCATTCTCTCCTCTCCAGCTGCACCTCGCTGCTGTCGGATGTATCTGGGAAAGTCGCCTCCTTCCAGGAATAGTGGAGTTTCCCTTTAATTCCACTGAAGACAGCAGCTCGGGACTTTCATCGTTAAAGTCACAGCGGCGCCCGGAAGAAGCGGCTACGGGGGAAGAGATCACATCGTTAGCGAACCTTCAATAAACAGAACATATCCCGTCAGCTGAGAGCGCAGAGGGTGTTTTGGCAGAAGCCATCAGATGCCGAAAGCACACGCCCCGACAACTCAGAATCAAAACAGGCCTTATACACAAAGATTAGACAAACATGGCCGCTTTCCACCAAAAACAGCGCCACACCTGGCTACAGGTCGTGTGTGGTATTGCAGCTCAACCCCAATTTGCTTCAATGGATCCAAGTTGCAATACCAAATACAACCTAAAAAAAACGGGTGGCGCTGCTTCTGGAAGAAAAGAGGCATATTTTTCTAATAATGGACAACCCCTTTAAGTATAGTCTTGTAAAACTTGCACAAAGTTATTTTGTGGCACCTATAAACATAAAAAAAAGCAAAAAAAAAGCAACAGTGCCTTTTCTATGCTTGGGAGTCAAGTGGGCGGTCCTACTCAGTGATTTATGTATAGACTTGTTAGAAACAAACTGTTGCTTTCCTTGCTTAGGAGTCCAGTGGACGGTCCTACTTGATAGAGATGGTTGTTGAGTTGAGATAGTTGTTACTGAGTAGGACCGCCCACTGGACTCCTAAGCATAGAAAGAATAATTGCCTTTTCCCACAAGTTTATATATCAGTTACTGAATTGTCTCCTAAGCACAGAAAGAACAGTGGTCTTTTCCTAAAATCACTGAGTAGGACCACCCAGAGGACTCCTGAGCATAGAAAGGGCAGTACTTTTTCTATAAATCTATATATCACTGAGTAGGACCGCCCACTGGACTCCTAAGCTTAGATAGAGCAGAAATCTATTCTCATAAATCTATATATCACTGAGTAGGACCGCCCACTGGACTCCCAAGCCTATAAAGGGCAGTAATCATTTCTATAAATCTATATATCACTGAGTAGGACCGCCCACTGGACTCCTAAGCTTAGAAAGGGCAGTAATCTTTTTCTATAAATCTATACATCACTGAGTAGGACCGCCCACTGGACTCCTAAGCTTAGAAAGGGCAGTAATCTTTTTCTATAAATCTATATATTACTGAGTAGGACCGCCCACTGGACTCCCAAGCATATAAAGGACAGTAATCATTTCTATAAATCTATATATCACTGAGTAGGACCGCCCACTGGACTCCTAAGCTTAGAAAGGGCAGTAATCTTTTTCTATAAATCTATACATCACTGAGTAGGACCGCCCACTGGACTCCTAAGCTTAGAAAGGACAGTAATCATTTTCTATAAATCTATATATCACTGAGTAGGACCGCCCACTGGACTCCTAAGCCTATAAAGGGCAGTAATCTTTTTCTATAAATCTATACATCACTGAGTAGGACCGCCCACTGGACTCCCAAGCATATAAAGGGCAGTAATCTTTTCCCATAAATCTATATATTAAATACTGAATCTAACCACCTACTAGACCCCTAAGCATAGAAATGGGGTAAAAATCTTTTCCAACAAATTTATATGTCAATCACTAATTAGGACCGCCCACTTGACTCTAGAACATTTAAAGAGGCAATGATCTCTTTGTAGAAATCTATATATCTGCTCAGCTCCTACGCCTCCTCTATATCCCGCTGCTCACGGGTCAGGAGGCATGTCTGGCGTATCAGGGGCCCTTTTGGGTGGTCCTAAACCCACATATTTGAGGACGGCATAGCATTCCTGCCCTGAAAATCTGTCAGCAGAACATAGGCTGCTATTACAGCCTGTACTCTGCTACTGGGAGTCGCTTTCTTTGCCTCATGATCGGGATACACTGGAGACAAGTAATAATTGGGGAATTGTTATTTAGGCAATTTCCTATGTTCTCAGAGGAGGTTTTGTGTTGACAGCATTGATTATTTCGTTTTCAGATCTGAATACAATCTCGCCTTCTCCCTTCCTTTCCCCGCACCTTACGCCGAGGGTTTTGTTGATTCAGTTGCTCTCTATTTATAGGGAAATACTTATCTGCATTGTTCGTTTTGTGCATCGAGTTTCCATGACAACCCGGTAAACTCCACTGTGCGCTCACCTAGGTCGGTCTTTGTTTTAACCAAAGGGGGGTCACTTATTTTTTATTATTTCACGAATACTTCCTTAAATATTTTTTCTTTGTTAAAGGGAACCTCCATATTTTTAAAAAGAAAAAAATGTGCATGGGCCCTTTAAGAGGCATTCTGTTCAGGGTTGTTACACACCTACACAGGGCAGGTAGTGTAAATAGTGATTTCCTGTCCTTCTCTGGCAGCTACGCCCTGGTGTATGCAGTGTACACACAAGTGTGGGTGGTAAAGAAATAGCAAACTCGCGTTTCATCCAGCGTATAAGGGCAGTCACCTCAAACAAATAGATTACGGTTATTTAGCATTCCATTTTTAGTACACTGGCCCTTTAAGGCACACTTAAAGGGGACTAGTCACTTGCCATAAATATGTATTTTTTTTTACCTGGTGTAAACGCCGCTGTTCTCCTGAATACGGCGTAGTTTTTATTTTATTCCTGCGCCTCTCCGTTCCTGAGATATGACTCCCTCTTCCTTATATGTAAATTTAGTCTCGTCACCTAACTGGGAGTGGTCATCAAGAACACGCCCACAGACATTATGATGACCACGCCCAGTTGGCTAACAAGCCTAGAATCATCTACCTAGAAAAGGGGGTCATATCTCAGGAACGGAGAGGCGCAGGAACAAAAGAAAAACAACGCCGGATTCAGGAGAACAGCGGCATTTACACCAGATATAGAAATTATATATTCATAGCAAGTATCAGGTTCTATTTAAAGGGAAGTCCAGTTTTATAATGGAAGTCTTGACATTTTTATGCACATTTTCCTAGTAATATAAGGTTTCATATCATTTCCTTCTCTTCTATCAAAGACTGTATCCACTCAGCTCTCCCAGGTTTCGGAATGGTACATTTGCCTAGTCATACAGTCATCCACCCTTAAAGGGGATGTACATAATTCCATAAATAGCACCTTAGCTCTCCACATGTGGTATAACAGCTTAGTCCCATTCACTTCAATGTAGCTAAGCTGCAATACCAGACACAACCTGTTGACAGGCGTGGTGCTGTTTCTGTGGGGAAAAAAAAAACAGCACTAAAACACTAAGTAATGGCAGCCATGTTGGTTTTCACCCAGCTATCACAAAAACAAACATACGGTAATTATCAAACTATTTATTCAAGGAGGTAACTTTGCTTTCCTGGTGATTTTCCCATGCAACAATTTACTAATTTCCTCATTAAATATTTGGAAATTAATAAAGAGATAATGACTGATTTCTAAAACACTTTGATTGAGATTGAACCCTCACATAGGATCTGACAGACTCATCACTTTCTTTTAACCCGTCTTCCTAAATATCTTAAAATTCCATTCCCTCCCCTCGGGGGAGGAGACTTCTACCTTCTCCTTAACTATTGGCTGACAATGACCTGGGCTGAACTCCCCTCCCCTGAGGAACTTCACAGCATACAAAAAGATGGGGAATTGGCCCAAGATTCATGGAGGGGGCAAACAAACTGCAACCTCCCCGTACGTTGGGTGGGCCCCCATCTTAGCAGTATAATTGGGGGCCACAAGTAGCTATCCTGTAAAACAGCCTAGAAGCAGGAAACCTCTGAGCTAGTGAACACTTTTATATTGATGACCTGTCCTAAGGTCCTGTATATGAGGGAGTCCGGAGAGATGGCTGAACCAGTAGTGTATGGTTTGCTTTAGACTCGGAGAACCCTTTTAAACCAACATGCCCAATCCTTCATATTTTTTGGCATCTTCTAACCTAGGGGAGCCCGGACATATACCCACTAAATATTGACAGGTTTGACCATCTTTCATCTAAAGTCACTCCTAAATAAAAACTTGGGATTGAAGCGCGGGTCGTTCGAGTGCGCCCATATCTCATGAATTGGTTAATACGAACCTTCGCATTGCAAGAGTCGGAATCTCATCCGGACGTGACTACTCCCATCAGTGCGCTCAAAGGTGAATAGATAAGATACAAAAAGGCGGTGATCTACTAAGACAATACGTAGGGAGGGGAGCAGCCATTACTGGGGAAGGTATGAAGGCCGGGCGCACAGCATGAAGGATCGCCCTACGACCTGCACCGATTCATTACCAGGCTGATGAAAATTACATAGCTGTCAGCCCTAAATTATCTCCATCCTCTATAGGATCCGGCAATAAAACGATGACAGGAGCTTCCAGGCACCATAATTAAGCGGTAATAGACATCAATAAAAGTGCACGAGATAGCAGCATATACCACGGCGCAGCCCGTAAAGGGAGGAAGAGGGGAATGATAGGAGGACTCCACCTCGTAAAAAGCATTAAAGAGTATACACAGGAAAAAAAGAATCATGTGATGTACATAAGGGTGCCCTAAAATGTAGGTCCCCGGGAGCTGATCTTGGGGGTCATGACTGGACGGGTCAGTCACTAACAGATGAAGAGACTAGCACTGATTATATACGACAGGTCTTGTGGGGTGTTCCCGGTATACAGCAGGTCTTGTGGGGTGTTCACGGTATACAGCAGGTCTTGTGGGGTGGTCCCCATATACAGCAGGTCTTGTGGGGTGTTCTTGGTATATGACAGGTCTTGTGGGGTGTTCCCAGTATATGGCGGGTCTTGTGGGGTGTTCCTGGTGTACGGCAGGTCTTGTGGGGTGGTTCCCATATACAGCAGGTCTTGTGGGGTGTTCTTGGTATATGACAGATCTTCTGGGGTGTTCCCGGTGTACGGCGGGTCTTGTGGGGTGTTCCCGGTGTATGGCAGGTCTTGTGGGGTGTTCCCTGCATACGGCAGGTCTTGTGGGGTGTTCCCTGTATACGGCGGGTCTTGTGGGGTGTTCCCTGTATACGGCGGGTCTTTGTGGGTGTTCCCTGTATAGGCGGGTCTTGGGTGTTCCCTGTATACGGCAGGTCTTGTGGGGTGTTCCCTGTATACGGCAGGTCTTGTGGGGTGTTCCCTGTATACGGCGGGTCTTGTGGGGTGTACCCAGTATACAGCGGGTCTTGTGGGGTGTTCCCTGTATACGGCAGGTCTTGTGGGGTGTTCCCTGTATACGGCAGGTCTTGTGGGGTGTTCCCTGTATACGGCGGGTCTTGTGGGGTGTACCCACTATACAGCGGGTCTTGTGGGGTGTTCCCTGTATACGGCAGGTCTTGTGGGGTGTTCCCTGTATACGGCGGGTCTTGTGGGGTGTTCCCAACATATCCAAGTCAATGAGTCATTGTCTTCTGCTGAGTGAAAAAGTCGTCTTTAGTTCTGTTTCTGGGAAAGATGGGTGACCACCAATAAGGCCACCAATGCTGCGCTGGAAGTTGTCACCCAGTTTTTAACCGAACGACATAAATCAAATCCGGTGAATAAAAGCTAACGACGGCCCTGTCTGTCGCGGTTGTGGCAGTCATATGGGACATCACCCAACTTTCCCAGGAGGAGAAATGAGAGGATTTTTAACAATTCAGTCACAGAAGAAAACATCTGGGTTCTTCAAGGTAAAAAGTTTTGTAGTTTGTAAAGTTCAAAAGAAAGTGAAAGGGGTCGTAAAACAAAAGCACAAGAAGAGGAGGAGGAGGAGGGGAGATGTCACCATTGTGAGGAGCCCTGGGAGCTTTTCTTACTTCCTGGTGAAACAAACAGGAACTGAAGTCTCATTGTCACAAAGCTGCAGCAGAAGAAGTCACATCCACATAGTATGAATAGGGTCAGCCTGCGGATAACCCCTTGTGTGCCAGCGCAATGCAACGATTAGACGTCGCCATCTCCGCTGACTTCTATATGGGTCGTGACAAGTCTGCAAAAATAAAAAGTGCGGCAAAGTACGTGAATTGGCGCACAGTCCTGTCCCTGGTAGCGCTCAGCCCACCCCGGTGACGATCAGCTTCCGTGCCCACGAATGGGACACTGTCCTACTTATCCGTCCTCCGCTCGCCGGTCTACTCAAGGGCACGGCTATGGCACCCCGTCTTGTGCCAGTGCACCCGACCCTGTCCTACCTGCTCCTGTGACTCAGCAGACCCCCAGGCCTTGTGATCCCACACTGCAGGAGCCCAGCACCCGGCTGCTGCTGGCCATAGGAAAAGCCCAATACCAGGAGGCGTGGCCAGGACGTCAGATTTGCATAATGAGGGCCTCCCATAATGCCTGCAAGTGAGTGTGACTGGAGGAGGCTGCAGGGGAGGCAGCAGCGCACGCTTAACCCTATAGTGGCTGCAATGCCTCTCCCAGAGAGTAACATATTCAGAATTGAGAGTCCTCAGTGGTTGATACCTTTTAATGGCTAACTGAAAAGATGGTAACAAATTGCAAGCTTTCCAGACTACTCAGGTCTCTTCATCAGGCAAAGACTAATACAACATCTGAAGAATCACATATTTATACACAACACAGCACAGAAACAATGCAATAGATAAGACAAGATCTCCCGGAGAATCTGGAAATTATAGTGTTAACTGCACTCCTCACTAGAATTGCCCTTTTTTACCCTTTCCTTCCCAGAGCTTTTTCCTCTTTTCTTTTACCCACTTACCCCCTGGTCTGACTGCTGCCTGTGCTCATTGATCCAGCACATATTAGACGTCCCTCCATTCCAGCTGGAGAGAGGACTACAAATCCCATGATGCAATGGGACATGGTGGACATTAAAAAAAAAAAAAAAAGGCTAAATGCTGCCGGACAGTGGAGATCTTGTGCAATTACAACGCTTTGTAAGAGCAGAAAATAAGGACTCCCCCTCTCAGAGGCATAAAAAGCCGGGATGCCCCCTAACGTGCTCAGAGGGGACTGTCGGCTGCCGGTGCCCCGGACTCTGAGCTGTGACTGCGGAGGATGCACAGGAGGCGGCAGCTGCAGACCAGCGACTCTACACATGGTGTCAACCTTCTGACTTTCAGGCTCCATATCTCACCCACCGTCCACTTCTGCTTCGTACGTGAGACCACCATCATGTTATAGAAAATCATCTTGGCTATCTCATACATAAATGTGACTTGCAGCCATTTAGCATGTGATTAGCTCTGCAGATTCTCGTCACGTCGCTGCATTGTTACTGTTTTGCTCCTAAAAATCTACATTTTAATTGTTTTGTAAATCCCCCTTTTGGCTTTCAGCCAGAATCCTTCTGCTCTCGATTACAACCAAACATGTCTTGAGCGACATCTGACCCCAGGTCTCTTCTACACGTTCCCCATGTTGGTGCACACTGGTCGCCTCACTTGGGTCTGTATACAGCTTATTCTTCACCTCTCTCTACCCAGGCTGGGGACAATCCAGCCCCTCCACTTCATTGTGACTGAACCATTCCTTCTCCAATCTCGACGTATACTTCAGGACGCTGTCATGCTGGAACATTGTGTCGTCCTTCTCATACCCATAGCACTCCAGTGTACGGAGTCACTCATCTTGTAGGACACTCACATACAGCTCAGCATTTAGACCACCATCGATCCTGGTCAAGTATCCAACGCCTTTGGCTGTGAGACAACCTCATATCATCAGGCTTCCTCCACCGAACTTGACATTTCCTTCAATTTCTCTCTCCATTAGCCACTTTTTCCTTGGTTTCTTCGAGACCCATTTGCACCCATCAGAGCCGTCTATTGACTTTCGTGTCACCGCTCCAAATCCCCCGTTTCCAATCTTCTACGGTCCACGTTTTGTACTTTTTGCAAACTTCAGCCGACGCTTCTTATGACGATACTGAAGTTGAGGCTTCTTCACCTTTTTTCGGGCCACCACCAGACTTGTGTAACATGTGTCGCGCGGTGCTGCCATGGACGCCTGTGATCTCACTATTACGAAGCCTACGAGCCTCCTCCACTGCCGTGTTTGTCTCCAGGACTGATAGAGCTTGTGATGAGCCGACTTGTTGACTCCTGGACGTCCACCTCTTGGCTTCTGAATGCATGGATGGACTTCACTTCATATTCTTCCAGCTGTCATGGCGCTCATGTAGGATCCCGAGCAGGAACGCGGGATGCATTGACGAGCAGGAGGCAGAGCAAGAGTTAACGGGTTTCTTTTTATGAAGAATATTATAACGGTGAATACTCCACACAGGGAGAGAATAAAAAAAAGTATGTGAGTGAACAAGAATATGCAATTATATCACGGTAATGGAAGTGCAAATAACAGGTTAACTTATCAGTCTGCAGCTCCCGGATGAAGGAGGCTGGAAAATCCCGCAATGGCGCCGCAGGTAACGGGAGCAGTCTCTGAATTGGTCGCGAAGAAAAGTGAGGCACTGTTTCTTTACGGTTGCGACATATCCTGGTCTCCTCAGACGTATTTGGTCTTGGAACGGGGTGCTACACGAGAGGATGCGTGAGGGACCACTGAAGGTATACAAAGTCCCGCAGTACAGGCCGCGGTCACAGTACCTGAATCAACGTGCACCGCCTGGTGAATCCCGTGTAGCGCGCCAGTCACCGTCAGCAGTACGGAGCGGTTAGACTGACTGGAGTCAGAAGCAAAAGGAGTAACAGTCCCTGGCGATACATGGTCTGTATGCACGGGGAATGGACAAGTACAGTGCGGGCCTGTTAGCTGGCGTTGGACTGCGGGGAGCGAGTCAACCTTCTCCTGTCGCACACGCCAAAGGCCCCGTTCTGGCGCGCTCGGTCCCCTTTATATCCGACCCGCCCCCCACAGTCAGGTGCAAAAGTCCATTCCAGTCAGAAAGTCCTTCCGCCGGCAACAATGGTGACAGCCCCGATGGTTCCGGCCCCGACACGAGAGAAATATCACTAGCCCGGTCCATCTCCCTACACTCACATGATGCAGTTTGGCAATTTTCTTGGCCAAGAGACCATTATCGATGAACTGGATGATGCGGTTTCTCTTTTCTTGGGAAATCTTCATGGCTGCTCCTCGATTCAAACCAGTGACCTTTCGTTTGGGAATCAACCTAATAACACACTGATCTGTTAGGGAATGTGAGGACAGGTTGTATTTTGTAGTATTCAGGAAGAAAAAGATGTTTTCACCACCAGGAGCAAAACAGTAACAATGCAGTGACCTGACGAGAATCTGCAGAACTAATCATATGCTAAAGTCAAATTTATGTATGAGATAGCCGAGAGGATGGTCTACAAAATGATGGCAGTGTAATGTGGATGGTGAGATATGGAGCCCGAAAGTTAAAAGTTCAAAACATTGTTACCCTTTTGCTCGTCAGTGTAACTTCCTGTTAGAGGAGCAGAGAACAAAGCGCAACCATGGAAGGGATAGTGTAGTATTATTGGGCAACTATGACTGGTAAATGTCTGTCTATAGACTCCCTTTTTAAGTAGAAGAAGAAGGAGGAGTACAACCCCAAGAACACCATACCAGTCGTGAAGCATGGTGGAGGAAACATCATTCTTTGAGGGTGCTTTTCTGCAAAGGGCTCAGGATGACTGCACCGTATTGAAGGGAGGATAGATGGGGTCATGTATCGCGAGATTTTGGCCAACAACCTTCGTCCCTCAGTAAGAGCACTGAAGATGGGTCATGGCTGAGTCTTCCAGCATGATAATGACCCAAAACACACAGCCAGGACAACTAAGGAGCGGCTCCATAAGAAGCATGTCAAGGTCCTGGAGTGGACTGACCAGTCTCCAGACCTCAACCCAATAGAACATCTTTGGGGGGAGCGGAACTAAATGTTTTTTTGATTTTCTAGTTTTTATTTTTAGATTCTGTCTCTCACAGGTGAAGTGTACCTACGATAAAAATTACAGACCTCTCCATTCTTTTGTAGGTGGGAAAACTTGCAAAACCGGTAGTGTATCAAATACTTATTTTCTCCACTGTATATTCGCATCCACTCTACAGACTTCTCTTTCATGATTTCAGGTTTACAATATAAAGGGCAGAAAATCTAACACTAAAAACAGCCTTAAACTGATGGGAGGAGGAGAGCACAGTCATCTATGGGGGCAGACACCACTGTTTTCAAAAGTTACCATGGTGCGGAGCAAAACAGCAATGAAGATCTGTCCTCTTCAGTGACGAGTCCCACTTTTGTCTTGGATGCAATGATAGTCAGAGCTTGGTCTGAAGACCAAGTGGGCATCGTCATGAAAAGGCCTTCAGGAGGGAACGCGAAAGTGACCTAGGAGCAGTTTTTCAACACCATGGCAGTCCGCATGTTGCTGGTGGTACTTAACTTGCTCCCATGGCTGCAGCGTCTCCAGACGTCTCCCATCGAGCACATCTGGGACGTCACTGGTCGGCAATTACACAGGAGCTGCCAGCAGCAAATCTTGATGATTTTCTTGTCCAAGAGCAGAACGTTCCTTAGACGACCATTAATGATCTCAGTGACAGCACCCAAGGCTGAGAGTGCGGGGATTTCTGCGTTCTCATACTGAATAAATCAAGAGTTATTGATAATTTGTTTTCCATTGTTTGCAGATCAGTAATGCCTCCATCCTGGGATTTTCATCATTCCATGACTTTTCCTTCTTGGTGTTGTAATTTCAATGTTGAGGAGTATACATCTCACATCTATCAGGATGACAAGGGGTTACACGCACAATAATAAATGACTGGCCTGTAGATGACGGCAGCTGTCAGTGGATTAATTCCAGGGGAACGTGTCCATAAGGAATGAAGCTCCTAATAATTAGACAGACGGTCATTAATGAGGAAAAGGTGACAATTCTACTCTTGGGTTTAGAAGGAGAAGAAACGTTACATTGCAGATATTTAGTAATCACAGGTGGGCGCCCGATTATTAATACTCGCGGCAAGGAATCCATCTTCACGAGTTATGAGCAGAGGTTAGTGTCGAGGAGAGCAGCTGAACACGTGTTGTAAGACCAACCTCCTATATTATGATTACTTTTTAGTGCAAATAGCCACATTCTTTGATCATCCCTTTTTTTCCATATATAACGTGCTAAACAACAGCCCCCAAAAAACTAATAAAAAAGAATTGCAGAGCAGTAAAAACTTGTTGGCTGCCAACTGTCACCACTAGAGGGAGCTCACTGTGTGAATAGTGTACAGTGGGCTCCTGAGCTCCCTCTAGTGGTGGCTGCAGGTATCCAGTAAGATATTCTTTATATCTATGTCTCTGTATGAGAAAAAACAACAACCGTGAAACCTATAAAGTATATAATGCTGAATTGAAAATACTTTTTTTGGTCTCCAACTTTAAAGTTTGATTGGCACTGTGCTGTGCAAAAGAAGAAAGGCCTGCATTGTTTATTCATAAGGATTCTCGAGGCTTAGGTGGAGAACTTGACATACAATGTAGGTACAATTGTAAGCGCTGAACATAGCAGGGTGGGGCAATAAAAAGTTTCACTAAGGCATGAGTAAACCCCGAAGTATCAGGAATTACACATCTTGATCCTTGTTAATTTCCCAGGAGATAAGCCACCGTCATAGCAGCAGGTTTCTCCCATTAAAACATGTTGCTTCGCGGGCAGAACGCTCTCCCATGGCCTGCAGGGTCTCTGGACTTGTCTCCCATCGGGCACGTCTGGGACATAAGTCCCGGTCCTAGGAAACTTTTGGTTTTATGAAGGAGAAACACTCACTCATCATGTAAAACGGATTATTGGAGTGATCGCAGAGGCGAGACCACCAGGAATCACACATTGATGGTCTTTCTTACAGAGATGCCATATATCCCCCTGTAAGGTATCGCAGTATAAGCGCACGTGGGTAATGAGGTCACGGCAGCCAGGATTCCTTCATGTAGCGGTCGAGGATGATAAAACGTTCAGGAACTCCAGGCACGCGGCACGTGCAAGCGCTCAAACACAGAGCAGAAAGATGGAGGCACGTCATGTGGAAGAACATACCGTAGGGTGGTAGCACCAAGCATGAAGAGGAGCATGGACCCCGGATTATTTCTATCCGCATAATCCCATATACAGCATGCCTGTGAATGCCTAACATACAGTGATTCGAAAAAAATATTCATACCCCGTGAACTTTTCCACATTTTTTTTCACGTTACATCCACAAACTTCAAAGGAAATGACACAGGGTTTTCTAAATATTTTAAAAATATAAATCTAAAAATCGATGTGCATTTGTATTCAGCCCCCGAGTCAATACTTTGTAGGACCACCTTTCGCTGAACTCGCTGCTGCAGTCTTTTGGGGTCTGTCTCTCCCAGTTTTGCACATCTAGAGGTGACGTTTTGTCCCCCCTTCTTTGCACACTCGCTCAGTGAGATTGGATGGAGACGTCTGTGATCAGCGATTTACAAGTCTTGTCACAGATTCTCAATGAGATTTCTGTCTGGACTGTGACATTCACACACATGAATATGTTTTCATCTAAACTCTCCATTGTAGCGCTGGCAGGATGTTTAGGGTCGTTGTCCTGCTAGAAGGTGAAACTACGCCCCAGTCTTAGGTCTTTTGCTGCCTCTAACAGATTTTCCTCCAGGACTGTCCTGTATTTAGCTCCATCCATCTTCCCATCAACTCTAACCAGCTTCCCTGCCCCTGCTTAAGAAAAGTCTCCCCACAGCATGATTCTGCCAACACCATGTGTGACGTTGGGGATGGCGTTTCCAGGGTGATGTGCAGTGTTAGTTTTCTGCCACACATAGCGCTTTGCATTAAAGGGAACCTGTCACCACTTTTCTGTCCTACCAGCTAAAAATATCATTTTATTCAGTGTCAGCTATGCATTCCCTAAATACTTATGTAACCCCCAACTCCTCATGTATCACCCATAAAAAAAACTTTTATATTTCTCCTGCGATGTATACTAATAGGGTCCGATTGGCGTGGCTTCGGTTCACTTACTCCACCCCTCTCCTTGGCTGCTGCACAGTCCTTGACGTGGATGACGCAGATCGTTGTGCGATATCGCACTTGCACAGTTGAATGTATAGTCGACACTGAATAAAACTGAATTTTTAGCTGGTAGGACAGAAAAGTGGTGACAGGTTCCCTTTAAGCCCAAAAAGTTCTCCTTTGGTCTCATCTAACAGGAGCTCCTTCTTCCACTTGCTAGCTCTGTCCCCTACATGAGTTTATGCAAACGAGACTTATCACTTGCTTTCAAACATGGTCTTCTTCTTGCCACTCTTCTATAAAGACCAGATTTGTGGAGTATACAACAGTTGTCCTGTGGACAGATTCTCCTACCTGAGCTGTGGCTCTCAGCAGATCCTCCAGAGTGACCATGGGCCTCTTGGCTGCTTTGCTAATTAGTGCTCTCCTTGCTTGGGATCTCAGTTTAGGTGGTCGGCCATGTCTTGGTAGGTTTGCAGTTGTACCATACTCCATTCTTAGATGATGGATCGAACAGTGGCTTTGTGAGATGTTCAGAGCTTGGGCTATTTTTTTTTTTTTTTTTTTATAATCTAACCCCGCTTTAGTCTTCTCCACAACTTTATCCCTGACCTGTCTGTTGTGTTCCTTGGTTTTCATTATGTCGTTTGATCCACAATATTCTCAAACCTTTTAGGCCTTCACAGAACAGTGGTAGTTATACTGAGAAGAAATTACACACAGGTAGACTCAATTTACTAATTATGTGCCTCCTGGAGGTGATTGGTCACTCAAGATTTAGGGGCTGAATACAAACGCATCTCACAATTTTCAGAGTAATGTTTTTAAAATAATTAAAAACCGTGTATCATTTCCTTTGCAACGTCACAAACACTTGCTACTTTGCGTATAGAACAAGCAGGAGAAAACTTTTGGAATGAAGGAAAAATACAAAACAAATAGAACAAATAAAATTCCTTAATTTTTGTTTTATTCAAACGAGTTAATTACAAAATAGTTTCGTTAACCGGGAAATTCTGAACAATTAGGTGATATTAATTTGTTTAATATAAACCTGATAGATCAATATTTGCACAAATACAAACATATAGATTATAGAATCACCGGGAAGAGGTCTAGCATGATACATAACTTATCCAGTTCAATTTAGAAAAGGTGGGACCTTTGTGTGTTTTTTTTTTTATTGTTAAGTTTACTACTTTGCAATGGTTACTTCTGCTGGCTCTGGGTACTAATCCGGCCTCAAGTCTTTTATGAGAGAGGAGGAGGGTTATGGGACAACACTATCAATTCTAGCTGACATCTTTTAGCCTAATTATGGAGCTGCCCTTTAAGGTGTTTTTTTTTTTTATATATATATATCATCCACTTCTGTTTGCAACATTCACTGCAATTATGGAGATCAGTACTATCAGTCTACTATAAACCTTCTCGGGTCAGTAATCTTGGTA
The DNA here is from genome assembly GCA_033576555.1 of Oophaga sylvatica. NCBI lineage: Eukaryota > Metazoa > Chordata > Amphibia > Anura > Dendrobatidae > Oophaga > Oophaga sylvatica. Next base: position 629,805,433 of record JARQOD010000002.1, read on the forward strand.
AAGGAGCATTCACACGGCCACAAAGCAGTTGTATTTTCCCGTATTAAGGCCAACCACAAAAAAAAGTCGAAGGAAATTTTTATCCTCTTTAAAAAAAAAAAAAAAAATTATATCTCTCACATAAAAGGTAGATCATAAAATACGGGCACTATACAATCATGTACGCTAAGGCCAAGTTCACACGTTGCAGAAACGCAAGAAAGTACAAGCATATGTTTGGGTTTTTTTTCCCCCAAATCCCAGTCACATGATGCAGAAAAAAAAAATCTGCATGACGTTGAAAGCATTAGTGCGAATATCAAATCTGCAGTATTTTCATTTTCGTGCAAATTTTCTTTGCGGCTTTCACCCTACTCAATGCTTCTTGAACAGAGCAGGGTGAAATCCTAAGCCAAATCTGCAACGAAATCCGCTAGGAACAAGTGCAGAGTCCTGCATTGTTTTCGCAATATGTGAACACAGCCTTAAGAGGTGGTAACTTAGCTTTTTGTTTAGTGTCGGTCCTTAAAACCAGCTTGTCCATCGAGAGTGCATCCCTACAGGGGGGGCTTATTCCTGCACCAGAGGACCAATTTTATCAAACCGCATGAATACATAAAGTGGAGCCCCCCTTCCCCCCATAAATCTGAAGGGTATTAAAAAAAAAAGTTAATTCAGAGAATTAAAGTCTGGTATCATTAAAACAAATCTACGACTGGTCCTCCGGTGCAGTCCTACAAACCAACTCAACGTAACATTTCATTATAACAGGTGAGCTAAGTGGGAATTAAAAGAAGCAAGTCAGAAGAAGACAAGGCATCTCCGTAAGGGCCGCTATGAAGTGCAATTACTCGTCACGAAGGATTTGTGCCAGTCCCGTATTTTAGGAGGACGGCTCGTCTTAATGACTGCCACAATACTTCTTCCTCAAACAAAATCAGCTGATCGCCTTCGCAGTTTTTTTTTTAAATGGTGCTCATTAGACAATACCTTCAAGTGCAATGGGGCTTCCTAGGTTCACCTCCACATCTGGGCATACATATTAAGATAGCCGGCAGCCAACGAATAGATCGGTTCCCAGCTATCGATCCCGATTCCCCGTACACAGGAACACTCGGCTCGGCCGATCACTAAGAGCCGCTGTCAGAATCATCTTTTTTTAGTTTGGACGACATAATTCCAACCTTATATTCCCTCGAAAAAGGTGTCTCATAAGTAAGGAGGACAACCCGAGTCACATAGTGGCCAATCCCACCATAATCAGCCAACTTCTATGTACAGGCACCTTTAGGGGCGAGTTGGAGATGGATTAGAGTATCAATATGGGCACTTACTGTAGCCCCTTTTGCCTCCCAAAAATGCCACATGGGTTTTTTTTTTCTGTCGCTCGGTCACGTTGCACCGTGTGTACGAGGCGTTTATTCCTATACTAGTTGGATATCACTTTTTTTTTGTTTGTTTGTTTCAGGAATTCTACTAGAACAACTTGCTTTCTTCTACACTAGAGTCAGCCATTACTGCCTCATACCCACGGTCGGCCAAGCCTTACATAAATTTTGTTAATGGAAAAGAACCCTCAGTGATCTGCCTTCTTCATTCTGCATAAAATGGTTAATTCAATCCACAGGATATGCCATTAATGTCCGATAGAGGAGAGGGCTGTGCACTGTCGATTGCGGGTCTCAGTAGGGGGACCGCCTCTATCGGACTTTCATGGCGTATCCTGTGGACCCCCTTTAATCTACCAACGCTCTGCAGGGAACAGGAGTTGAGATTGCCAACGGAGACCGTTCCATAATCGTCTCTACCTATAAAAAGACACCAGTTCTGAAGAGTAATTCTTGTAAGGACCAGGAGATAGAAATAAGGCCACATATGTGAGGAATACGACCAAGTCTCGAATGTTAATTCCCAGCACTGCCGCCGGCCTCGGGAGTGGAGCGAGCGGCTCTATGTATTGCTAAGCGGCCGCACGCTCCACTCCCGAGGTCGTATTCCTCGCATGTGTGATCCCGGCCTAAATGCGAGTCTATTTTCAAGAAGCAGATGGCTTCGCCTTCATCCGTGTCACCAGCCTGCACTGCAATGAATATGGCCTCACAATTCAGAACCCTTGAAACGATTTTTTTTCGAGCACGGCGCCGTGGGCTACCATTAAACATCCTCCTAAATTTACCAGCTTTTGCTACACAAAGAATCTTGCCTATGGCGATAACGAGGGTCCTGCTTTTCATGTCTTCGACAAATTGGAACAATTCTGAAACATTTTTTATTGAAAGTTTTGATTATTGAACTTCTAGAAGAAAACCTATCTCGTTTCCAACCTATTCAAAAGAAAATCATCTTCCAGTAGTCATTGGCATGTATTTAACTAGAATCTAGTAAAAAAAAAAAAAATTGGAAGGAAAACCTTCAAAATATTGTGCTTTTCTAGATTTTGCCTCCATGACTCAATTTTTAAGGAGAAAACTCAATTCCAGTTCTGAAATTTCTTCCATAAAACAAAAAAAAGCAGTAGAACATTCACACATGGCAAAGTCATTTGGCCTGATCAAAGTCCCCCCGGTGGGAATATGAAGATTGTAAATTGTGCTATGGGAAAAAAAAACAAAAAAAACCAACAACTTTGATGTCAGAGAAATGCGAAACCGCTGCTGTTCTGTCAATTGACCTGGAATTTCAGCTACGGAAAAAAAATACAACTATTTTCGAAAGCAAATGTTTTCTCACAGAAGTCTTCTTGTACAAAGTTTACAGTAAAAGGAAGACCTTTGTTCTCGTCTATCACAAAGGCCGACTACAAAACGAAGCGCCACCATTGTATTGGTCAGTTACAACGATCTAGGTTCGGTCACACTAAACTACTATCAACGCTAACCTAAGAGGCATCCAGCCACCTCCAACAATTATTTTAGGACAAATTTGTCCTGTCTGAAGTGAGGTTCCTTTATTGATTATTGCTAAATAAGGTAACAGATCGGGTCATTGTCCGTAACCAGTTCATCAAAATTAGTTCCAGTAAAGAGATATTCACAAAAGTCAAAACCAAAGTCTCCGAAAGAAAAAAAGATGAAACTCGAAAACTTTTATGATCGAGTAGGAGGATCACATGCCAATCGAAAAGGGTATCCAAATCGAAAGGGGAAGATAAAAGATGTATTGATGGACTTCAGGCCATGTAACGGGAGTATGAGAATCAGGGATTAAAGTCTTTTATGAACACGACTAGAGATAGATACCTAGTGTCTTATTTCAGCTAGGAATGGTAAGCCCACCCCACCAGAAAACAAAATAAAAAATGCGTGACTTTATTCTAGCACCAAAGATTCAGTTGTGTGTCTGCTCATGACTCCATAAACTGAAGGCGGTTTTAAAGGTCCTGTGACACAGTTTACACATGAACTGTCGCTTAAAAGTAAGGGCCGACAGGGGTGGAGCGTGATAGAAAAGTGTATCCGACTCCTGGGGAGCAAACATTTTTTCTACGGGGCTTGACTTCTCGACTTTGAATCGCTCCGGTTCTACGTGGTGCATTTTGAGAGGAGGTGGAGGTGGTAGCGTTGCGGGAGGAGGAGGAGGTAGTGGTGGAGGCGGTGGGGGTGGTGGAGGCGGTGGGGATGGAGAGCTTACGGGAGCACCCCTTTCTGGTTCTTTGAAAGCCGATTCTTCTCCCTGCGCCATATGAGACTGAAAGTGACTCCAAAGTCGAAAATTCGTCCTGAAGGCTTTGTTGCATATGTGGCAGATGAAAGGTTTGACTGAGCACAGGAGTTCTTGATGACGCTCCAGTTGCTTGTGAACTGTAAAGATTTTGCCACATTTTTCACAACGACCACACGCCATGCTCGGGGGTGGTCGCATCTTCTTTCTGATCGTACAGGACTTCTGAGCAGTCTTCCATTTCATCTGAAGGTTCTTCCTTGATCTTAACATTGAATTGCTTAGAAACACTGAGATCTTCAGGAATACAGTTGGAGTCCTCTGAATCGTAGTTGATGTGTTCAGAAGAGTCGCTATAGACACCGTCATCCTTTGATGTGAGAAAGTCATTTCCATGACTGGGTTCGGGTAAAGGCTGCAGCCTCGGAGTACTGTTGATATCACCATTGTGGTCAATCATTGGTAATGAAAAGTTTTCTGTTGGGGCCATTGTGTTTTGGTTGTGAACTTCCACTTGATGACGCCAAATACTAAAAGAAGACTTAAATGTTCTCATACACTCTAGACATGTAAGCTTCTTATACTCGCACTTTGTGTCGTGTTCATTTTTAAGTTCTGGAGTAGCGAATCGAAGGCTGCAGTACGGACAAAGCGTCGCGTTTCTACACATTCTCTCGTGATTTCCCTGTTCAATAAATGAAGACAACTTTAGGTTGCAATGCCTGCATCGAAATATCTCTTTACTTTCTTCGGGACTCTTTGGACGCGATGGTGCTATGGGCCTAAGGTGTTTGCTGCCGTATGGAGATTTCTCCCCCGGATGCATTTTGCAGTGCTGCTTGAACTGAGATAAGAAACGATACGACTTCCCGCAGTAGTTGCAGGTGTAAGCCGATTTGGTTCTTGATCTGAGGCTTCGTTTCAGGGCTTGTGCTTGACTGCTTGCCAATCCGGGAAAGCTTGTTTTGCTTCTTCGCAGTTTATACATGAGTGCTTTTTTAATTTCCCTTTCTCTTACAATGTCTATTAGCTTCCTTTGGAATTTTTCATCTAGAACGGTCTGTGTGCTCGAAGCGGGCGACGGGTTCTTCACTATCCCGTGCTGTGTCTGACAGTGGGTCCACACTTTAAAGTTAGTGTGGAACCTTTTAAAGCAAATGTCGCAAGAGTAAGGTTTCTCGGGATTGTGGTACATGTTCATGTGACGGTTCAGACCGGCGGTCGACCGGAAAACTTTAAGGCAATGTTTGCATTTGAACTTTTTGTCATGGTGCATTTCTGGTAACGCGATGCTCATTTCGTGGCTATCGTCGGAATCGGAAAAAGCGATCGACTGCTGTGGTTCCAGGTAACATGTTACTGTCCAGCTCTAGAGAATTACTTTCTTTCAGTTTTATTCTTCTGGGCACGAGTCTCCTATCGCCTTGGAACTTTCTTTTATTAAGCCTGCTTATAGGGGATGGCTCCTCTGGGATAACATGTCTATTTTGTGCTTGATCCCCCACTGTAACCTGAAATATCTCTGACTGCTCCGACACAGGGCTACCGGGCTCGGCTTTTATGTGAATATCTTTTTCCAGATCGTTCACCATGGGATATGTTGCGTTGGGCCTTACGAGATCTAAAGATTTCTCCTTGCCTCTATCAACGATTCCTTTTAATATGTGCCTACGGGACATCCCACTTGGTACCTCCTCTTTTGAGGTCGCTTAAGACTGGTTGTCTCTTTAGAGGAGTGAAAATCGGCGGCTTGTGAGTAAGCCGGAACAGGGCTATCCATAGAAAGCGATCTTCTCAGGAGACTTTTAACAAGAGGACCGCTGCGATCAATCTGTTGTTTTGAAGGGATAACAGGAGGCGCTGAAGCCCGTTGATAATAAATCATGTCATCTTCTTCCTCTTTAATTTGTGGACTCTCAGTTTCCGTTTTTGGTATCGAAAAAGAAGACTCTGTTGAGCTGAGAGATGGCGTCGCGGTTTTTCTCTTGAACAACTCCGTCAGACTGCCCCTTGATATGCCAGAAGGGGAAGGGTGGTCTTCATTACTGTCGTCATTATCTTCAAAAGTTTTTTGGTGCGGAAAGCCTTTTCTCCTTGACGAACCAGTTTGCTCCCCTGAGTTGGAAGCCCCGTGCCACCGCCGTTCAGAAGCCAAAAGTGAATCGGAGGTTCGCAAATGATGTCTAGCAGAACTCGATCTTCCCGAAGAAAACGACGGCCTTGACACCTGGGTTTTATCATGGTGTAGACTACCAGTGTCTTTATTTTGTGTCTCTTTATTCTGACAGACTATGACGCTTCTTTGCTGGGCTCCGTTATCATCTTCTTCGTAGTGCCCTGGCTTTCTGCGAGAAGAAAATGGAGCTTGAGGAGTTTTGGAAAGGATGTTTGTCAGAAAGCTGATGCCCAAACTGTAGCCTAGTTCTTGAATGGCTGCGAGACTTTCTTTCTCCGCAAACAATGAGGAGGAGTAAATGTAGTTCAACACGGTGTCGAAAGCGTCAGCCTCACAGAAGTCCAGCTGAAAGACATTTTGAGCCTCGTTGTTTTTATCCATGAAGAGGCTGTGGAAATATTCACTGCTGGCAGCCAAGACATTTTTATGGGCTCGAAATTTTTGGTCCCCGACAATCAGAAGAACGTCGCAGAGTTGACCTTTTAGACGCTCTTCGTTTAAAGCGCTCAGTAAAGAGATGGAGTGAGCTGGATTTATGTAATGTAAGAGTCTGTCCATGGTCAAGACTGACCTGAAAAGGAAAACAAAAAACAAAAATCAGATTGGCATATGGATTTCCACCAGCAATTCTAAGGTCACAGTAAACTATATAAAGGGATCATCAGACACCACTCACTTCCCGATGTGCAAATTGCATATAGAGATGTCAGCCAGAACATGAGACATAGTTTAAGGCCGCTCCTGTCTAAAGGCCACGTTACACTAAGCGAGATCGCTAGCGAGATCGCTGAAACGTCACCGATTTTGTGACGTAGCAGCGACCTAGCCAGCGATCTCGCTTAGTGTGAAACTCAGCGACGATCAGCCCCCTGCTGGGTGTCGCTGATCGTCGCTGAATGTCCTGGACCATTTTTTGATCGCTGGTCTCCCGCTGGCCAGCGCGCATCGCTGCGTGGAGGGACCAGCGATCAGCCAGCCGGAGCTGGTAACCAAGGTAAACATCGGGTTTCCAGGCGCTGGACGGCGCCTGGGAACCCAATGTGTACGATAGATACCAGCGCGCTGGTGCAGGGGAGCTGGTAACCAAGGTACACAGCGGGTTTCTAAGCTCCGAGCGGCGCCTGGAAACCCGATGTGTACCTTGGTTACCAGCTCCCTGCACCAGGGCGCTGGTATCTAAGGTACACTGCCGATAACTAAGCGACGTGCGTCGCTTGTTACCGGCATAGTCGCTGTCCTGATCGCTGCCTGTTTGGCAGCTCAGCAGCGATCATGTAGCGACTCACCAGCGATCCTGACAAGTGCATATCGTTGTCGGGATCGCTGGTGAGTCGCTATGTGTAACGGGACCCTTAGACATTTGTGGGAGTTTTAGAGTCGCGGGCTGGAAACCATTACTCTCTAGTAATAAAATCTGGCCAATTTTAATTTTTGATGGCGTTGGACCATACTTGGAAGAAAAAACGATTTTTCGGGTCAAGAAAACTGGGTGAACTAATTGTCCCCTCGCATTCTGACAGGTGTCTATAATGGAACTTGGAATAATATACAACCCAAGAAAGTTTGCTACTGTCCATCTTACACTGCATAATGGATGCTTCTACATTGATAATACACGTCACATATTTGCCTATGGAAGAAAAAAAATCCACAAGCCCTTACAAAAAGAGGCACATAGCGAACGTGCAATGGATGAGCATGAGGCTCGGTCCCGTAAAAGGAGGCCAAACTGTGTTTGCGTGCGTTTCCTCCAGGTTCCTCCCACATTCCAAAGACATACGGATACGGAATTTAGATTGTAAACCTCAATGGGGACAGCAATGACATGGTATGTAAAGCACTGCGGAATAAGATAGCGCTATATAGCAAAGCATAATAAATAAACCGCAAAAACAATGAACAGGTTTATTCTTCTCATGGATAAATTATTCTACATGATGCAGCGAACAAAAAGAAAAAAAAACTAGGTACAACACTCCATGGCAGGCAATCAGTGGAGAGGCGATGCTCACTGGTGCGATGCAGACCAGGGCTGTGGAGTCGGTGTCCATTTTGGTGGAGTCGGTAAAAAATGGACCGACTCAGACGATATATATATATAATAAATTGGTCGTTCAGTGCCTGATGTGTCGTAAATGTTTTCAGAAGTATTTGGGAAAGTTATGAAATGTTTGTTCTGTTCCTGGTGATCTAAGGATCTGGGCTGCACAATATGCACATGCTCAGTAGTGACCAGTGCTGTGGAGTCGGAGTCAGGGAAATTGAGGAGTCGGGAGGTTTGGCTTAACGACTCCACAGCCCTGGTCAGAACCCCACTCATCTGATACAGATTTCTTATCTTAAGTAATGATTATCAATATCAAAGTCTGAGAAAACCTCTAATCTGTGAACTCCCCCCCAAACAGCTACAGTATACTGTACAATAAATAAATATAGATTTAACTGGGAGAAAACCTTTTTTAGAATTTCATTTAATATATTAATATTACATATTTTTTATTTGTTTGCAAATGGAAAAAAATATATTTCCATTTATACTATTAATGCAAAGAAAAAATATACTATACATATATATTTTTTTCTGTCAGTAGTATAACTGAGAAAAAAAACTTTTTATGGTTTCAAAGATTTAAAAAATATTTTTGTTAATTATATTTTTTATGGTTGCAAAGAGATAAAAATATATTTTTTTTACTCTTTGAAACGATAAAAAGGGCTTTTTCTCAATTATGCTACTAAGAAAAAAAATGCATTTTTTTCTTTGTGTTAATAGTATAAATTTGAAAAAAAAACCTTTTCATGGTTTCAGTGTATAGAGATTAAAATAATTCCCATTACAAATGTACTTACATCTATATATTTATAATATACAAAACGACTGCAAAAAAAAAGTTGACTATTTTCTAGTATTGTGTTGTAGCTGTCCCTTTAAATACACGTGCGCTCCATACGCGACAAGGTCTATAGAACTGTCTAGAAGCCCCGCCTCCTTCTGGAAAAACTGTGGCGCTTTACGACCTGCTGGGCGCCGCAGCATTAACAAGCTGCCGCCATTTTTTAGAAGACAAAACGTAATAAGAACGTAAAGGAACAGGCGTCGCCAAAATGGCACCACAGCCAATCAGAACACAAAGTTTAGCGTCACATGACAAAGAATGGCTTCCAGTAAGCGCCCACAACGACCTAAGGCTAATGCGCAGGCGCAAACGGCAGACTTTTTTTTTTCTCTTTCGCTAGCAGAAGCTGCGCATGCGCAATAACTGTTCTAGCAACAGAAGGGTGTGTGGTGGGGGAAAAGGAGGCTGGCGAGCTGACGGCTGGTGAGGAGGGCGGGAGGCGCACAGGCAGCTCGGAGAGAGGGGAGAAGAAGAGGCAAGATGGAGAAACCACCTCAGAGTTACGTCAGGGAGACGACGGCAGCCTGAGAAAGGGTGTAGATACACTTACCGTTACTCCGCGACTCCGGAAAAGCCTATCTGCGGCGGCTCCGGACCGTGGAATTCGCAAAATGTCATCGGCGCTCTCCTGCCGCCGTGATTCCATCCATCTTGAATTTGACGTCATCCCACACCAGAGATGAGGTCATCGCACGGAGCGCTCGTCACGTGTGCGGCGCTCTGATTGGCTGCGGCTGCCGTGGGCGGGAGAGCAGGGGGCGTGGTCAGCAGTGAAGTGGGCGGGGCTGGACGCTGCTCTGAGGAGAGTGATGATTGTTATTGTCATCGGCGGCCGCCATGTCTGCGGGAGCGGAGGAGGAGCTCCGGCCTAAGGACGGCTGGGACTTGTGGTCCTACCAGACCCCTCCATGTCTGCGGGAGCGGAGGAGGAGCTCCGGCCTAAGGACGGCTGGGACTTGTGGTCCTACCAGACCCCTCCATGTCTGCGGGAGCGGAGGGGGCGCTCAGGGCCGGGGGGGCTGGGACTTGTGGTCCTACCAGACCCCTCCATGTCTGCGGGAGCGGAGGGGGCGCTCAGGGCCGGGGGGGCTGGGACTTGTGGTCCTACCAGACCCCTCCATGTCTGCGGGAGCGGAGGGGGCGCTCAGGGCCGGGAGGGCTGGGACTTGTGGTCCTACCAGACTCCTCCATGTCTGGGGAGCTCAGGACCGGGAGTGCTGGGACTTGTGGTCCTACCAGACTCCTCCATGTCTGCGGGAGCGAGGGGGCGCTCAGGGCTGGGACTTGTGGTCCTACCAGTCTCCTCCATGTCTGGGGAATCTCAGGACCGGGAGGGCTGAGACTTGTGGTCCTACCAGACTCCTCCATATCTGGGGAGCTCAGGACCGGGAGTGCTGGGACTTGTGGTCCTACCAGACCTCTCCAAGTCTAAGAGAGGGGAGCTCAGGACCGGGAGGGCTGGGACTTGTGGTCCTACCAGACTCCTCCATGTCTGGGGAGCTCAGGACCGGGAGGGCTGAGACTTGTGGTCCTACCAGACTCCTCCATGTCTGGGGAGCTCAGGACTGGGAGGGCTGGGACTTGTGGTCCTACCAGACTCCTCCATGTCTGGGGAAACTCAGGACCGTGAGGGCTGGGACTTGTGGTCCTACCAGACTCCTCCATCTCTACGGAGCTCAGGACCGTGAGGGCTGGGACTTGTGGTCCTACCAGACTCCTCCATCTCTACGGAGCTCAGGACCGGGAGGGCTGGGACTTGTGGTCCTACCAGACTCCTCCATGTCTGGGGGAACTCAGGGCTGGGACTTGTGGTCCTACCAGACTCCTCCATCTCTGGGGAGCTCAGGACTGGGAGGGCTGGGACTTGTGGTCCTACCAGACTCCTCCATGTCTGGGGAGCTCTGGACCGGGAGGGCTGGGACTTGTCCTACCAGACCTCTCCAAGTCTAAGGGAGGGGGAGCTCAGGACCGGGAGGGCTGGGACTTGTGGTCGTACCAGACTCCTCCATGTCTGGGGAGCTCAGGACCGGGAGTGCTGGGTCTTGTGGTCCTACCAGATTCCTCCATGTCTGGGGACTCAGGACCGGGAGGGCTGGAACTTGTGGTCCTACCTGACTCCATGTCTACGGAGCTCAGGACCGGGAGTGCTGGGACTTGTGGTCCTACCAGACTCCTCCATGTCTACGGAGCTCAGGACCTGGAGTGCTGGGACTTGTGGTCCTACCAGATTCCTCCATGTCTACGGAGCTCAGGACCGGGAGTGCTGGGACTTGTGGTCCTACCAGACTCCTCCATGTCTACGGAATTCGGGATCGGGAGTGCTGGGACTTGTGGCCCTACCTGACTCCTCCATGTCTGGGGAGCTCAGGATCGGGAGTGCTGGGATTTGTGGTCCTACCAGACTCCTCCATGTCTGGGAGCTCAGGACCAGGAGTGCTAGGACTTGTGGTTCTACCAGACTCCTCCATGTCTACGGAGCTCAGGACCGGGAGTGCTAGGACTTGTGGCCCTACCAGACTCCTACATGTCTGGGAAGCTCAGGACCAGGAGTGCTGGGACTTGTGGTCCTACCAGACTCCTCCATGTCTGGGGATCTCAGGACCTGGAGTGCTGGTACTTGTGGTCCTACCAGACCCCTCGATGTCTGCGGAGGGGGAGCTCAGGACTGGGACTTGTGGCCCTACTAGACCCCTCAGTGTATGCATGAGCGGAGGGGGAGCTCCGGCCTCAGCACTCTAGGCTTAAGTTGGTTGTCAGTTTCTTATTCTGCAATTTTTTCTTTTCTGTTTTTTTTTATAGGTTTAACAACAAAAAATAATCATCACAATAATAACATAAATGCAGCGATGAGCCTGATGGGAATACACTGAACAGCTACAAAAATTATGAAACTGGAACAAAAATGAGCATCGAAGGGCGTTAATGAAGGGGTTCAATGACTTTGGGCCACTGATCTCACACTGCAAACATATAGAGCGTCAGTTACTGATTCACATCTGTGAAAATCGTCCGTTTCCCACTTTGATGCCAATTCTGATGCCCAGAACTCACTATGACATTCACTTCCAGTATCACATGACTATGACCTTTATTTGCGGTATCACTATGATATCATTAACTCCCCGTATCCCTATGACATCATACTCCCGTTATCACTATGACATTCACACCTGGTATCACTGACATCACACTCCTGGTATCATTATGACATCACACTCCCGTTGTAACTATGACATCATACTCCCATTATAACTATGACATCACACTCCCGTTGTAATTATAGCATCACACTCCCGGTATCACTATGACCGCACTCCCGGTATCACTATGACATCACACTCCCGGTATCACTATGACATCACACTCCCGGTATCACTATGACATCACACTCCCGTTCTCACTGACATCACACTCCCGGTATCACTATGACATCACACTCCCGGTATCACTATGACATCATACTCCCGGTATCACTATGACATCACACTCCCGGTATCACTATGACATCATACTCCCGTTGTAACTATAGTATCACACTCTTGGCATCACACTCCCATTATAACTATGACATCACACTCCCGTTATCACTATGACATCACACTCCCGGTATCACTATGGCATCACACTCCCGGTATCAATATGACATCACAATCCCGCTGTCACTATGACATCACACTCCCGGTATCACTATGGCATCACACTCCCGGTATCACTATGGCATCACACTCCCGGTATCACTATGACATCACACTCCCGGTATCACTGACATCACACTCCCGGTATCACTATGACATCACACTCCCGGTATCACTATGGCATCACACTCCCGGTGTCACTATGACGTCCCACTCCCGGTATCACTATGACATCATACTCCCGGTATCACTATGACATCACACTCCCGGTATCACTATGACATCATACTCCCGTTGTAACTATAGTATCACACTCTTGGCATCACACTCCCATTATAACTATGACATCACACTCCCGTTATCACTATGACATCACACTCCCGGTATCACTATGGCATCACACTCCCGGTATCAATATGACATCACAATCCCGCTGTCACTATGATATCACACTCCCATTATAACTATGACATCACACTCCCGTTATCACTATGGCATCACACTCCCGGTATCACTATGGCATCACACTCCCGGTATCACTATGGCATCACACTCCCGGTATCACTATGACATCACACTCCCGGTATCACTATGACATCACACTCCCATTATAACTATGACATCACACTCCCGGTATCACTATGGCATCACACTCCCGGTATCACTGACATCACACTCCCGGTATCACTATGACATCACACTCCCGGTATCACTATGACATCACACTCCGGTATCACTATGGCGTCACACTCCGGTATCACTATGACGTCCCACTCCCGGTATCACTATGACATCACACTCCCGGTATCACTATGACATCACACTCCCGTTATCACTGACATCACACTCCCGTTATCACTGACATCACACTCCTGTTATCACTATGACATCACACTCCCGGTATCACTATGACATCACACTCCCGGTATCACTATGGCATCACACTCCCGGTATCACTATGACGTCACACTCCCGGTATCACTATGACATCACACTCCCGCTATCACTATGACATCACACTCCCGTTATCACTGACATCACACTCCTGTTATCACTATGACGTCCCACTCCGGTATCACTATGACGTCACACTCCCGGTATCACTATGACATCACACTCCCGTTATCACTATGACATCACACTCCCGTTATCACTGACATCACACTCCTGTTATCACTATGACATCACACTCCCGGTATCACTGACATCATTCACTCCCGGTATCACATTTTTTTTTTTTACTTCCCAAAGCGATAACTGTATTTGATCTTTTTATCCATCGCCATCTGACGATGAGTTTTGTTAGGAACAATGGCGGGGGGAAATGTCATAGGGGGAGAAATTATTAAAAAAATAAATGCCTCTGTCAGTCTGTGGGAATAGAGCGATACTCAATTTACATTTTTTGTATATTTTATTGTTTATAAAAATTCAGTTTGAGGTCTTGTGGGACTAAAACGGTGTAAAAATATTTAGGCAGTTAAAAGGAAAAAAGTATTAATGTTTATAATATATATATATATATATATATATATATATATATTAATCAAAACTAATCAGATAAAAAAAAAAATTTTTTTAACTTTTGGACACATCCTTTGAACTCCTTTACCCCCAAGGCTGTTTTCACCTTCCTGACCAGAGCAAATTTTACACTTTTATGTGGTAATAACTCTGGAACGCTGCTACTGCGCTGGTGGTGCCATTTTACTAGAGGAAAAAAAATTTGGTCTCCACCAAAGATGGTGCCTAATCAGAACTCCTTATGAAGCCCCGCCCACAGCCCCGCCCGGAGCACAAGCATATTATTAACTCAAAACTGAAGAAAAAGATTAAACAACAACCACAAGACGGATTTCATCATCAGGTATCACTGTAATCAGTATAACGGCGCCGACCTGACGCTGTGTGTAGGTTACTGTGCACAATCCTGCTGACCGGTTCACAAAAGAGATGATAATTCTGCATAAAAGATAGAGTATTAAGGCTAAACGATGACCTGTTAGGGTATACAGACAAAGATGGGAAGAATCCATGAGTATCGCCACTCACCAGTGTGGCTTCATCAGGGGTAATGGTGTAGCTGAATGGCCTATATTGTCATATATATATATACCTAAATTTGTTCCAGCCGGGGAGGGCGGTAATCAGAGTCATGCTCTGGACCAGGGGTGGGCAATTAATTTTGCCAGGGGGCCGCATGAGAAATTGGGATGGTTTTAGAGGGCCGGACTAATATAATTAACTCCGTTCTACCCAATACTGTATATATACATATGCTATCTTTTCATAAACAAACAGTATGTTAAACAATGCAAAGACTAGGGGATCTCTCCACCCGGATACTAAGGGAACCCCTAGCAATATACATAGATCAATCCTATACCTAAAGAAACCCTAAACCCCCAAACAAAGAAAAATATTAAAAACAAAGTGAAGAAACACATTTGGCAGAATATGGCATTTAAATCATGAAGCGAGATGATCTTTCCATGCACCAGGTCTGTTATAAAAAATACTATATTCAAGGAAAAAAATCCTCCCAAGTTCCACTTTTCAACTGACCTGAGTCCAATCAATTTGCACGCATAAGGTCAGTTATTTAGACCCTTAACAAACAAGATGTATAAAACGTGCAATTCATTAGAAAGATATTCAGATCACATCAAGGTCTCAGTTGCTAGATATATATAAAACCCTTAACAGGGTAATACTGTTGTTCCTCAACGGTGCACCCAGCACCTAATGCCACAGTATATAAGTAAATGCTTGCCACCATATCCGGTAGCGAGGGGACACCACCGACCCCTTTTATACGACCAAATGATTATCAAACATGACCAAATGATGATCCATCAACTGATGTATTATTGGTACTCATCTGCCAACTGCCCATCAAAATTACCGCCTCAACACGTTTTGCCTCTCTTGGCTCATCAGGAGGCCCGATATAGCAACATCACGTGTCTTGGTGTGAGATGATATGAACGCCGATACCTTATCCCTCCTTTTAAATATTGCCAGGATACATCCTTCCTGCGTCCCGGATCGGAAGTTCCCAACTGCGCAATAGCACCATGAAGAAGTTCAAACACGCATGCCCAGGTTGAAACGCACATTTATTTCTCTCTCTCATGTCCGGTATCTCCCTCCTGCGTCCTGATAGGAAGTACACACTGAGCTAGAGCGCATCACTTTCACTTCCGGTATTAATTGAATTGCTTCCGGGTGACAGATAAACAATATAACACAGGAGCAGATAGTCTACTGCGCATGCCCCGGCTGGAACGCATATAGATAGCGTTCAGCGCGCCGCCGATTCCGGGTAGCGCTTGTATGGTGTGACTTCTGAAATACTGCGCCGACTCAGACCTCAGACAAGGTGAGATCATGCATCCTTGCTGATCTGCCGGAGCGCCTCCGCGAGCCGCAGTGGCGTAGCAACTGTTTGTGGCGCCCGGGGCGGCAAATTTTAGGCCACACCCCTAGCCACACCCATTTCACTGGTCACACCCATATCCACGCCCTGACCACACCCACTTAGCACTGCTGATCACACTGTTTCATAAACAATAATTATAAACACATACCTCTCAACTGTCCCGGTTTCAGCGGGACAGTCCCGATTTCGGGACCCTGTCCGCTGTCCCGGCCAGGCGGTTTACTTTCCGCATTAGAATCGTACATACAGAAACCCCGGGGACCTCCCACACATTCTGGCAGCCACAAGTCACATTCCATCGCTGACTTCATTTCCCCAGGATGTGGGTATCTCACCAGCTATGAGGCGCTCCATTCAATACCCAGCTCTCACTGAGCGAGACAGGCAGGATCTGGGGATCTCTTCATCTGTTGAACAGATCCCATGTTGAGATCCCCACATCCTGCTTGTCTCGCTCAGTGAGAGTCGGGTATTGTATGCAGCGGTCCGTACAATACCCGGCTCTCACTCCAACAGATCCAGCGGCTTGATGCATCGCCGTTCTGAAGACTCTCCCGAGAACGAGTTACAGTACCTGCTGCTGTAAGCTGACCGCCGGAAATGAGGTCAGCGGTCATTTCCAGCGTTCAGCTGATTTACAGCACGTCACCTCCGGTGGAACGTGACATGTGGCTGCCAGAACGTGTGGGAGGTCCCCGGGTTTCCGCATGTACGATTCTAATGCGGGAAAGTAAACCTCCCGGCCAGGACAGCGGGACAGGGACCCAGCCCTACACAGATAACAGCATTCGCTCCGTCCCCACGCAGACCCATGCACATAATGGCACCCCTCCTTCCCCCCTGCAGCCCCCAAGCACACAGATCCCGCAAGTAACAGGACCCTTGTACATGCGCGGCTCCGCTCTTTGTGGCCCTGTACACACACGGCTCTGCTCCACACACCTCACACGCACAAGGCTCCGCTCCGTACACCTCATACACACACGGCTTCGCTCCGTACACCTCGTACACACACGGCTCCGCTCCGTACACCTCGTACACACGGCTCCGCTCCGTACACCTCGTACACACACGGCTCCGCTCCGTACACCTCGTACACACACGGCTCCGCTCCGTACACCTCGTACACACACGGCTCCGCTCCGTACACCTCGTACACACGGCTCCGCTCCGTACACCTCGTACACACACGGCTCCGCTCCGTACACCTTATACACACGGCTCCGCTCCGTACACCTCGTACACACGGCTCCGCACACACACGGCTCCGCTCTGTACACGGCTCCGCACACCTTGTACACACACGGCTCTGCTCCGTACACCTCGTACACACACGGCTCTGCTCCGTACACTCGTACACACACGGCTCTGCTACATCCACACTGTAAACCCGAGTCCCGACCCCCACACACATACACAAACTTACCCTAATCCAGCACCATGACAACATCACAGCAGTCTTGCACACAAGGAGGACACTGATCATCTGACCCCTGACTCCTCCCCTCCTGTGACCTCATCACAGGTCCTGTGGGCACAGAAGACTACAGCAATAGCAGCGTCATTGCTAGCTGCTGTGAGGCTAATGCTGTAGAGACGGAGGGCAAGGAAAGGGTGCCGCCCCCACACACACGTGCCGCCTGGGGCGGACCGCCCCTCCCCACGCTACGCCACTGGCGGGCCGGTCACTGACAGCCGACGGGCCGGATGCGGCCCGCGGGCCGCCCCTTGCCCGGGTCTGCTCTGGACACTGCTGACAGACACACAGGCTTGCATTGATGTGCCATCCTGGATGAGCTGTGCTACCTGAGCAACTTCTGTGGTTTGTAGACACCGCCTCATGCTACTGTACCTCTAGGGGTGAGAGCATTGACACTACTGGAACATAGAAACACGACGATAGAGGTAGGCCCTCAACAGGGCTCCTCATGTGAAAGGTAAATCAGAGGAGCAGGCCGGTCCACACGAGCGACCTGTGATGTAAAAATGTGTGCAGGATTCTGCTCTTTTCTGGCTGAATCCTGCATCTCAGTTCCCTTGTGATCTGTCCAAAATAAATCTTGAGACACTCGCAGATTATGGAAAATGCAACCTGAATTCTGAAGCGCAACTTTAGCTGGAATAGATAGTGGACACCGTATCACTTTTGACAAGCCCCTGACATGCCAAAACAGAAGAAACCCCCACAAGTGACCCCATTTTACAAACTACACCTCTCAATGAATACATCTAGGGGTGCAGTGATCATATTGACTCCACGGGTGTGTCACAAAATTATACTATTGTGCAGTGAAGAAAAAATAATTACATTTTTACAACAAAAATTTGTTTTAGCTCCAGATTTGACATTTTTACACTGGGAAATGAGTAAAAATGGCACCAGAATTTGTCCCACAGTTTCTACTGAACGTAGCAATACCCCATATGTGGCTGTACAGTACTGATTAGCCATACGGAGAGACTCGTGAGGGACGGAGCGCTATTTGACTCTTCGAGAACAAATTATTATAGAATACTTTGCAGACTACATATACAAAGCCCCTAATTGCTAGAAGAGCAGAATCCCTCCCTCAAGTGACCCCATTTTGCAAGTTACACCCTTTTGGGAATTTATATACAGATATAGTGACGATTTTGATTCCATGGGTGTTTTTGCAGAAATAAGCAGCAGTGGATGTTGCTGAGTGAAAATTGCAAATCTGCTATTGCAGTGACCAGTACGTTGTAGTGACCAGTATATTGTGCTCAGCTTCTGGAGACATGCATCAGTAAATTAGGCGGGCTCTCATCACTACAGAAATGCCAAACATGTGGACGCTATATGTGGTTTAGGCACACTGGGGCTCAGAAAGGAGGGGGACATTCAGTTCAGGAGCGCAAAATTCGCTGAATTTCTTTTGTGGAGAGAAGAACCATTTCCCTTTTCCAGAGCCTTTGTGCTATCAGATACGTGGAAGCCCCCTATATTTCCGTTAACAGATGACTGACCTGAGTGGAGGCTTGATTTTTTTTGTGGATTGAGTTGAAAATTTTGTTGGGAATATTTTACATAACATTTAGGATCACATTTATCCTGCACTCTACGTTGAGCACTTACATTGGAGTTTCTATCTAAATCTCTGAGTGATGTGACTGATGAAACTCCTGAAAGATCCATTCACAATAATGAGGCAGCAGAGTTACTCTGGACTCCGTCTGGCCTCTGTTCAGTAGTGTGTTGTGAATACTCTGGAGGCGACTTCTGACCTGGAGCTCCCTCCGGTGGTTGCTGAGGGTAATGAACTAATTGCTGAATGGCCTTCAGCTGGCTCTGAATGGTCTGATATAAGTGACCTGAACTCCCTTCAGCCTTGCCGGTAATCAATTGTTCTTCCACGTCTTGCTTGGAGCTCAGCTTGCATTCCTGCTCTCATTCAGATAAGTGATTTGCTGTTTTTTTTTCCTCTGGTTGGATTTTCTTGCTTGTTTGCTGCTTAGCAGTAGACTTCAGCCTGGTCCCCTTTTGGGGCCTGGCTCTGCAATTGTGCTCAGTTTGTGTTTGCACTTTTGTGCCTATGTCACTTTTTATTTGCTGAATTGCTGTGTGTTACACCAGAGATCTGATTTAGATGGTAGAGATCGTGTGATCTCAGGTTTTTTTGTTAATCAGAAGTGTTGGTATTTTTGTCAGGGTTTTTTTGGGTTGCGGTCAGAATTCTTTCCTATACTTTTCTATCTAGACAGATTGGGCCCCAGCGTTTGCTCATTCTATTTTCTGTCTGTGTTCGTATTTTCTTCTGGTCTAACCGCCATTACATGTTTGGGGGCTTCCTATTTCTTTGGGGGTTCTGCTACAGGGCAGTTAGTTTTCATCTTTCTGCCTTTAGGTGTAGCTATCTCTCCGGCTGTGACGAGGCGTCTAGGATCACCATAGGTACGCTCAACGGCTACTTCTAGTGTGGCGGTTAGTTTAGGGTCCTGCAATCCAATAGTTTCCAGCCTCTCTGGTGTATTGCTTTTTTGGCTATTTTTGCAATCTCTCCTCAGCTACCGAAACATAACAGTAGTGTCCTTCTTTTCAGACATGCACAAAACTGTGGCCGACGGCACTTTTATGCACGCCTAAAAAGATGGGCACCACTGGATCATAGGCCAGACGGCATCCACAGTGCCTCCATCTGCCTCATTATAGTGAATCTTCCTCTGGTGATACCGTCTTAATCATGTAATTCAGAGAGTTACATGTGTACGCGCTCAGCGTAGAGCGCAGAATAAATGTGCGCTGAGCCTTACTGTGATCTTTGGGAGGCAGAATGAACAAATCAACAGCAGGTGAAGAATTGGTTTTATTTTTTACGAAGTTCCTCGTGTGATATAAGTGATTAGATGACTTTATTCTTCGGGTCGGTGCGATTACAGCAACACCAGATTTATATGTTTTTTTGTGATTGGCAGCGGTCACACACTAAAAGACTTTTTATTGCAAAAAATAGTTTTTGCATCACCACATTTTGAGAGCTATAATTTTTCCATATTTTGGACGACAGAGTCATATGAGGGCTTGTTTTTTTACTGGACGAGTTACCGTTTTTATTGATCGCTTTGTATTCAGATTTTGGGAGGCAGAATGAACAAAAACCTGCAATTCAGGAACAGTTTTTTTTTATTTATTTTTTAATGCTGTTCACTGTGTTGTAAAATTGATAAGGCATCCTTATTCTTGGGTTTAGTATGATTACAGCAATACCACATTTATATAATTTTGTTTTTTCTGCTGATGGAGCTGTATGGCGCTTTGTTTCTAGCTGGACAAGATGATGTTTTCAGTGATACCATTTTTATTTGCATTCGACTTTTTGATTAGCGGTATGATGAAAAAGCATAGTTGTTTGCCACTTTTTCAGTTTTTCATTTTTAATAAATTTGCAAAAATTTCTACATTTCTGTTTTTTTCAGTCAAGATGGGGTGCAGAGTGCACATTAATGAGAAAAAAATGAACTTTTTTGCATTTACCAAATGGCTGCAATGAAACAAAGAGTGAGAAATTTAAAGGGGTCTGAATACTTTCCGTTCCCACTGTATGTGTACTTTATTTGTTTATTTTTGCTTTAACACAAATAAATGTATTTATTGGATTAATAATTTTTCATTTTTTTTCTTTATTGTGTTTTTTTATATTTTTAAAACTTTATTTGTTTTACGTTATTGCATAATGAGACTGCCCTGATTGCTGATCTAATGCTCTACAATGCTTTTGCACTGCAGGGCATTAAATCAGTGTATCACACACAGGGAGGAGGCGTCAGGTGCTGCTCTGAGCAGGAGCTTACAGGCCACCGTACCTGGGCTGCTCTGAGAAGGAGCTTACAGGCCACCGTACCTGGGCTGCTCTGAGAAGGAGCTTACAGGCCACCGTACCTGGGTGACCCTGCGGCAATCGTGTTGTGCCGATGGGAGCAGAGAGGGAGCTCCCTCCCTCTGCGATGCCGATCGATGTCGCTGTCACTATTGACAGTGGCATCAAAGGAGTTAAACGCTCGCAATCAGCGCTAGCACCGATCAGGGGCATTTAGAGCTGACACCCGCGTTTGATCACACCAGCGCTCAAAGTGAGTCTACACGATCGTCACACCGTACATGTACAGCGGATCGCGAGAACGCACCTCTTGTAGCGCCGTACATGTACGGCAGATATCGTGAAGGGGTTAATAAAAAAAATCTGATCCTTAATGGCATCGCTGCGTCCGTAATGACCCAAACATTATACAATGATCACATTTTAGCACAGTAAATGGAGTATTAAAAAAAATAATGAGCAGCGTTTCCAGAATTGCTGTTTTTTATCAATTCCGCTTCACCCGAAAAGTGATTGAAGGAAAAAAAAGTGAGTAACATGTTGTATGTTACCCAAAATGGTCTTAATGAAAAATACGTCTTATCCGCAAAAATAAATAAAAAAATGCAATTCCGCAATTGTTTTTGGGGGGTTTTCTCTTTATAGTCTTCACTGTGCAGTAAAAATGACCCAGAAACACGATTCTCCAGATCAGGGCGAATATGACAACACTAAACTACAGGTTTTTTTTACTTTTTAAAGTGGCGAAAAAAAATTATTTTTTTCTCCATTTCTAAGATCTGTAGCATTTTTATTTTTTTGTCCATGGAGCTGTGGATTTTTTTTTGCACCTGACAGTTTTAATGATATCGGTTTGGGGTACATATGATACTTTTATTGCAGTTTTGTAAGGAGATATGCAAACCGAAAAGTCACAATTTTGCCTTATTTATTTTTTACTGGGTAATTAACTTTATATTTTGATAGATCAGACTTTTACAGATGAGCCCATACAAATTACAGTTATTTTTTAAAATGTCCTTATTTTTAATGGGAAAAAGTGAGATTTGAATTTTTATTAAACATATTATATATATATAATATATATATTTTACACGGTATATCTGTTTAAAACCTCAACAGTGGTCATCAGTATGTTCTCAACAAGTGTCCTAAGTAGGTCCTCAACAGGGGTCATCAGTAGGTCCTCAACAGGGGTTCTCAGTAGGTCCTCAAAACGGCTACTCAGTTGGTTCTCAACAGGGGTCCTTAGTAGGTCCTCAACAGGAGTCCTCAGTAGGTCCGCAGCTGGGGTTCTCAGGTGGTCCTCAAGAGGGGTCCCCAGTAGGTCCTCAACAAGGGTCCTAAGTAGGTCATCAACAGGGGTCCTCAGTAGGTCCTCACCAGGCGTCCTCAGTAGGTCCTCAGCAGGGGTCCTCAGTAGGCGCTCAACAGAGGTCTTCAGTAGGTCCTCAACAGGGGTCCTCTGTAGGTCCTCAACAGGAGTTCTCAGTAGGCACCTGGCTGCTACAGTGTCACATCGGTAATCGAATTGCAGAAGCTAATGAAAGCCGGTGCACACTCACACAGGCAACTGCTCCATATGAATGCCGCTGTCAGAGAATGCTAGTGGCATCAAAATACGTCTATGTCAGAGATCAGAGTTCAGCTTTGGTGCATGCTGTTAGATGCCGGTGATCAGCGCAAGCAGGGGACAATGATGAGAGTTATAGTAAAGTCAGAAAGATGGCAGCAGGTGTCGGATGATGGGACTAATAGTCACAAAAGCCCCCACCTGCGTCCATCTTTCTGACATTCCTATAAGGCCGGAGTCACACTACCGTATAATATGGACGAGTGCTAGGCGATAAAACATTGCATAGCACTCGTCCCCATGTTAATCTATGTGGCAGCTCCCATCATCCGATTTTTTTCTCGTCCGTTTTATACGTGTGAGTAAAATCGCAGCATGCTGCGATCGTACATGTATCTCGGCAGAGAATCGCCAATGCAAGTCTATGGGTGCGTGAGAACATTGGATTACACACGGACCACATGTGTTACTTGCGAGAAATACGCACTGGTGTCCTTTAGAAAAACCGGCAATTCTTCCCCAGCGATACTTTAAAATCACACTGACAGGTTTAATAAAGAATGGAAAGAATAGATATATACACATAGAATACATATATATATATACATGTCACTGTGACATATATATATATTTATAGTTCATACACTTCTACATAGTATAATAGCCGCTAATTCAATTGCCGGCTTCTGTAAAATCATTACAGAACCCGACATGAAATGACACATGGTTTACATACAGTAAACCATTTCATTTCATGCAGTTTGATATATGGTTTTCACTAATAATTTGATGAGTGTATGTGTGCAAAATTTCATACATGTAGGTTTTAATTTAATGTGTAATTTCGTTTGAAAAAAATTCATGGGCTCCCTCTGTATTTTCTCCACCAGACAGGGAAAGCCAGTGACTGAAGACAGATAATAATAGCCTAGGGAGTGAGCATTGTTTTTGTGCCCCCCCGGCTACTAACATCTGCCCCCAGCCACCCCAGAAAAGGCACATCTATTATTAGATGCGCCTTTTCTGGTACTTAGCCCGTCTATGGGGTGGCTGGGGGCAGATGTTAGTAGCCAGGGGGGCCCAAAAACAATGATCCCTCTCAGGGCTACTAATATCTGGTTTTCCCTGTCTGGTCGAGAAAATACCATGGGAGCCCACGCATTTTTTTTTTACAACGAAATTACACATTAAATTTTGCACACATACACTCATATAATTGTTAATCAAAACCATATATCAAACTACATGAAATGACATGGTTTACTGTATGTAAACCATGTGTTATTTAATGTCGGGTTCTGTAATGATTTTACAGAAGCCGGCAATTGAATTAGCGGCTATTCTGCTATGTAGGAGTGTATGAACTATAAAGATATACAGTATATGTATTCTATGTGTGTATATCTATACTTTCTTTTGTGATTTAAAAACTATCATTTGGATCCATTATATGTCGGTTTTGCAAGCCAGTGAGAAAATCTCACCGTACGGATGCTATACAGGTGTCACACGGATCCTTAGATGCGAGGAAATCGCATCATGGCATCTAAAAACGGATTACATACGGATCAACATACGGAAAACAGTTGTGCGATTATCGCATTACAAAATCGGACCAATTTTTTACACATTGTGTGTGACTCCAGCCTAACTCTCATCATTCTCTCCTGCTCGCACTGATCGCCAGTAGAGCAGAGAAGAATGCTGAGATCTGTCTTCAGCACCTGCCGCTTACAGTAGCCGCTTCTTCCCCGGCGGCCATCCGTGTCTTTTGCTTCCTCCCCTGCCCAGGAGCTGTGGTATAGCACATGGGGTACACAGGTCAAAGAAGAGATCACATGAGAGGAGAAGACTGCAGTTGGGTTAGAAAGAAAGCGCACAGGGGTGAGACAGCTCAAACGAGACAGCGCATGAGGGGAGAACACAGGAAGGAGAGAGACAGCAGACAAGGGGGACAGCACATGGGGTAGACAGGTCAAAGTAGAGAGCACAGACGGGAGAAGTCAGCAGATGGGGAAAGAGAGAGTGGATAGGTGGGTGAGCACATGTGGGGGAGAGATTCTCAACCCTGCAAAGCCTGCCCCCATCGTGACATTACCACCCTCCCGATGTGATAGCATCCGGCCTCCATCTAGCATATATATGTATCTCACTGACATATATACATATGTTTTGACAAATATTTCAGCCCATGGATCAGTTAAATGTCCGTTTTGCAAGGGTGCGAGAAAATCTTGCTATACGGATGCCATACGGATGACACACGGATACTTTTATGTGAGGAAATCGCATACTCGCATTGAAAACGGATTACATACGGATCACTGTTCATGAAACATTGATGCGATTCTCGGCCGTAAAAAAACAGACAGATTTTTATACATTATGTGTGACGCCGGCCTAGTATCATCTCCCTCTCATAACATGAGTGTCACACACAAAGAAAAAGAGAATCTGCAGCATCATCTCCCTCCTCCCTCTCACAGCATGAGGGTCACAATGTGAAACAGAGTTTGCAGCATCATCTCCCTACTCCGCTGTCCTCTCAGTTACTGTAGAGAAGCTGTTACTGTTTTAAGCCCCAAAGTTGTAATATTAGTTTTGCTTTACAGTCACGTGTCCTTTTAACCCTTTGCTGCTTCTCTGCACCCTGTTTCTAATTCCGTTCTCCTTTTCTCGCGCCCGCTGTTCTCTATTTGCCCTGATTATCTCCACAGCTGCCTTCAGACCTGTACAGGTGGTGATTATATCCTCGCCACTGCCTGGTTCCCCCAGGTAACCGATCCCGTCATTACACACGAGTCGTGCATGCAGGAGGAAAAACAAGTTAATAGGGAGCCCAGGGACCTGCCTTTATGAGGTGCGTGTAGAGGGCTTGTCACAGCTTCTCTACACCGAGATCGGCACACTCTCCTGAAATACTCTGTGCTGCTGAGAACCCTGCTTTTTCCACAATGTAACTCAACCTGTGATCAGCCTGCTCTTCTCTCTTTAAATACCATACAGAGCAGTTCCTTTCCTCTTTGTGACTCTCAGTCTGCAGCTTCCCCATAATGCTCCTCTCCTGAAATACTTTGTGCTGCTGTGGATCCCGTTCATTCATCATGTAGCTCCAAGTTGACATATGAACGCTTACATTGAGTATTATGCCCTGTAACGTGAATGGAGGTTAATAGACCCTCTTGGTGGAGCCTTTGATGACTATAAGGGGCAAACGGCGCTTCTGCTACTTATTATAAACCTGTAAATCCAAAGGGAAGACAAAGAATGAAAAAAAGAGAATTTAATTAAGAAAGTCTCCAGGGAGCCATGACACCGGGTTGCCCACAACACTGCCGCTCATCGGAAGTGTCAATCTCCGAGCTCTCCGCGTCTGACATCTATAAGACACGCTGCTGTCAGCTTTGAGTTGAGCAGCTAAGTCTTTTACGTTATCCTGGTTGCTATGGAGATGCCACCTAAGGACCAAATTTTGTTTTCAAGGAGTAACATGTCCTTATCAACCAGGCCGACTTCAATTACTGGGGGTCTTCAGAAAAAATTTACAACTGGTAGAAAGATGATTGTTCTATTCACTGTTCCAGCGTCAAAGTGTGACTGTCCTTTCAGAACTTCCAGCGGAATGTCTGTGTGATCTTCTACCTCCTCCCTCCATAGAATGTCTGTGTGATCTTCTACCTCCTCCCTCCATACAATGTCTGTGTGTTCCTCTAGCTCCTCCCCTCCATAGAATGTCTGTGTGATCTTCTACCTCCTCCCTCCATAGAATGTCTGTGTGATCTTCTACCTCCTCCCTCCATAGAATGTCTGTGTGTTCCTCTAGCTCCTCCCCCTCCATAGAATGTCTATGTGTTCCTCTATATCCTCCCCCTCCATAGAATGTCTGTGTGTTCCTCTAGCTCCTCCCCCTCCATAGAATGTCTGTGTGTTCCTCTAGCTCCTCCCCTCCATAGAATGTCTGTGTTCCTCTATATCCTCCCCCTCCATAGAATGTCTGTGTGTTCCTCTAGCTCCTCCTCCCCTTCATAGAATGTCTGTGTGTTCCTCTAGCTCCTCCTCCCCTTCATAGAATGCCTGCGTCCACCTCTAGCTCTTCCCCCTCCATAGAATGTCTGTGTGTTTCTCTATATCCTCCCTCCATAGAATGTCTGTGTTCCTCTTGCTCCTCCAGATCAATAGAATGTCTGTGTGTTCCTCTAGCTCCTCCCTCTCCATAGAATGTCTGTGTGTTCCTCTAGCTCCTCCCTCTCCATAGAATGTCTGTGTGTTCCTCTAGCTCCTCCCCTCCATAGAATGTCTGTGTGCTCCTCTAGCTCCTCCCCTCCATAGAATGTCTGTGTTCCTCTAGCTCCTCCTCTCCATAGAATGTCTGTGTTCCTCTAGCTCCTCCCCTCCATAGAATGTCTGTGTGTGCCTCTAGCTCCTCCTCTCCATACAATGTCTGTGTGTTCCTCTAGCTCCTCCCCTCCATTGAATGTCTGTGTGCTCCTCTAGCTCCTCCTCTCCATAGAATGTCTGTGTTCCTCTAGCTCCTCCCTCTCCATAGAATGTCTGTGTGTTCCTCTAGCTCCTCCCCTCCATAAAATGTCTGTGTGTTCCTCTAGCTCCTCCCTCTCCATAGAATGTCTGTGTCTGCCTCTAGCTCCTCCCCTCCATAGAATGTCTGTGTGCTCCTCTAGCTCCTCCCCTCCATAGAATGTCTGTGTTCCTCTAGCTCCTCCCATGCATAAAATGTCTGTGTGCTCCTCTAGCTCCTCCCCTTCATAGAATGTCTGTGTTCCTCTAGCTCCTCCCCTCCATAGAATGTCTGAGTGCTCCTCTAGCTCCTCACCTCTATAGAATGTCTGTGTTCCTCTAGCTCCTCCTCCCCTTCATAGAATGTGTGTTCCTCTATATCCTCCCCCTACATAGAATGTCTGTGTTCCTCTAGCTTCTCCCTCTCCATAGAATGTCTGTGTGTTCCTCTAGCTCCTCCCCTTCATAGAATGTCTGTGTGTTCCTCTAGCTCCTCCTCTCCATAGAATGTCTGTGTGTTCCTCTAGCTCCTCCCCTTCATAGAATGTCTGTGTTCCTCTAGCTCCTCCTCCCCTTCATAGAATGTGTGTTCCTCTATATCCTCCCCCTACATAGAATGTCTGTGTTCCTCTAGCTCCTCCTCTCCATAGAATGTCTGTGTGTTCCTCTAGCTCCTCCCCTTCATAGAATGTCTGTGTTCCTCTAGCTCCTCCCCTCCATAGAATGTCTGTGTGTTCTTCTAGCTCCTCCCCTTCTTAGAATGTCTGTGTGTTCCTCTAGCTCCTCCCCTTCATAGAATGTCTGTGTGTTCCTCTAGCTCCTCCCCTTCATAGAATGTCTGTGTTCCTCTAGCTCCTCCCTCTCCATACAATGTCTGTGTGTTCCTCTAGCTCCTCCCCTCCATTGAATGTCTGTGTGCTCCTCTAGCTCCTCCTCTCCATAGAATGTCTGTGTTCCTCTAGCTCCTCCCTCTCCATAGAATGTCTGTGTGTTCCTCTAGCTCCTCCCCTCCATAAAATGTCTGTGTGTTCCTCTAGCTCCTCCCTCTCCATAGAATGTCTGTGTCTGCCTCTAGCTCCTCCCCTCCATAGAATGTCTGTGTGCTCCTCTAGCTCCTCCCCTCCATAGAATGTCTGTGTTCCTCTAGCTCCTCCCATGCATAAAATGTCTGTGTGCTCCTCTAGCTCCTCCCCTTCATAGAATGTCTGTGTTCCTCTAGCTCCTCCCCTCCATAGAATGTCTGAGTGCTCCTCTAGCTCCTCACCTCTATAGAATGTCTGTGTTCCTCTAGCTCCTCCTCCCCTTCATAGAATGTGTGTTCCTCTATATCCTCCCCCTACATAGAATGTCTGTGTTCCTCTAGCTTCTCCCTCTCCATAGAATGTCTGTGTGTTCCTCTAGCTCCTCCCCTTCATAGAATGTCTGTGTGTTCCTCTAGCTCCTCCTCTCCATAGAATGTCTGTGTGTTCCTCTAGCTCCTCCCCTTCATAGAATGTCTGTGTTCCTCTAGCTCCTCCTCCCCTTCATAGAATGTGTGTTCCTCTATATCCTCCCCCTACATAGAATGTCTGTGTTCCTCTAGCTCCTCCTCTCCATAGAATGTCTGTGTGTTCCTCTAGCTCCTCCCCTTCATAGAATGTCTGTGTTCCTCTAGCTCCTCCCCTCCATAGAATGTCTGTGTGTTCTTCTAGCTCCTCCCCTTCTTAGAATGTCTGTGTGTTCCTCTAGCTCCTCCCCTTCATAGAATGTCTGTGTGTTCCTCTAGCTCCTCCCCTTCATAGAATGTCTGTGTTCCTCTAGCTCCTCCCCTCCATAGAATGCCTGTGTGTTCTTCTAGCTCCTCCCCTCCATAGAATGTCTGTGTTCCTCTAGCTCCTCCCTTCATAGAACTTGATGAGCACCAACTATGATCTTTGTAAGAGGATTGTCTGTCTCCATGAAATACAGATTTTATCTATAAATTGAGATTGAAATGTCATTCCAGGAGGAGAAAGAAGAAGATATCTTATCTCGGATAAGATATATTACAAACTTGATTATATTCACGTATATTATTGATTTATAAAAAAATATGAAACCGATAGCTACTGTTTAAATATGAAGCAACTTTACATCGTGTTTCCACGGTAACAGACTACAAACAAACCGGGTGTAGTCTGATCCTTGCTGCAGTCACAATCCCTTCCATCTGTCGTCCACTTTACCTTTATAATATTATCAAATTTGTTATTAATTAAATGAAAATATTCACATTTGCCAGGATCTGATTTTTTTGTGATTCCATTTTGGTAAATTCCTGCCGGCAGCCATTTTCCTGGATTTTGGAAGTGGTTAAAAACAAAAGGATGCTACACTTACCTCTCCTCCTCATATCCTCTCCGTACCTCTCCTGCTGTTGCAGGTCCTCCGATCGGAGAAAGAATCAGAGGCCCGAGGGTGGTAGGGGAGATAATGGAAGGGGTCTCACAGACTGCACACCACTCCCGTTAATGGAGGAGCGTGCGACCACACCTGTCCGTAACCCTCCGCCAAGTCAGTGACACAAATCACGTCCTCGACACATCTGTCATCCTAAAACATAAAGTGTCCAGCCCCCTCTCAGGAACAGATGACGACTTCGGAATCCGACTACGCTTACTTTGTTCGTAGTCTGTTACCGTGGAGACACATCATTCTACATAAAAGCTATAAAAACATCTTTAGGACATTTTTTTAAAATAAATTCTACTTGTAACGTTGCTTAATTTTTCATTTTAGCTTCGCTGGAACAATAAGAATAAACTGATCGAGGAGGACGACAAAGGGCGGAAAACAAAATTCAGCAGAAGCCCCCGGGACGGACTGAATAATGATGTATCCCACCATATACTGATATGTAGAGGGCAGCCATTACTGTATATTCAGAAGTCATTGCCCCTCCATCGATTTATATGTGGTCGGGTGGGCTCAGGGTCTAGAACCCCCAGAAATGGGGGTATGCATTATTTTTTACTGACATACTCCCGTTTTTGGGTCCATCCCCATCATTGCCCCTTGAATGTTCATCTGCAAAGAAGGAGGCAGAGACGTCTCACCAAGGGGCCCATCTTATGTGATGGCATGGGGCCCCTGCTACAGATGTCACAGACGCTCCTTGTCATACTTCTGCTTCCTCGCTGTGACATCTCCTCACTTCCATGCTCGTGGAGCGAGAGCCTCAGGTGTTTGGAGGGGGTTGTGCCAAGTACATGATATTAATGAGACCTCACGGTATGCCCAGTGGATCTCCCCTGCTGACTCCAGTCTTTCACATCGACAAGGCAAGAAACACAAATCTCCGTCCGTTTCCCCGAGCTGTAGGATTTCATTTCTAAATTTCATTATTTCCATCAGCGAGGAAGTGCGGGGGGTCGGATGGGCGAGAAGGCTATCCTCTACCTGGCCCTCGTGGGCATGGCCGCAGGCCTGGGCAGTGCACAGATGCTCGGTGAGTCATTGGGGAGGATCGTTATTAAGCACATACAGCAGATTCCAGAGCTGGAGGGTTTTGGGATCCTTTATTTTTCTTTATAACTTATTGGAAATTAGGGTGAAAAATTGAAAAATTGCGGTAAGATTTGTACCCTCCCGAGAAATCCTGCCTCAACCAAGGTCAATCTTTTTCTGTATTTCTTCTTAAAGGTGGTTCTCTCTTTATATAGACCCAAAATGGTGTGGGCCTAAAAGGGGTGCGGGTCGACTCCAGGTTTATGTGAGCCCCTTCTTTCGCTTTTGAGCTCTTCTCCTCCTCACCTTTCATGGTCTGTCATTTTTGGGGTGATATGAGCCATAGATTTATAAGACTTTGTGACCTCTATTTATTCTGCATTGTTAGAGTGACTGAAAAAACAGCGACTTGGATATTTGCATTTTTCTTTTTAGTTTTTCTTGGCATTCACAATCTGCCATAAATATTCTGACATTTTATCAGTTTGGACAGTTGCACCCGCTGCCGTACCAAAAATGTTTTTTTTGTTACATTTTATTTTAATTTCTGAACTTTTATGTACCGTAATTTTATAAATATTTGTATTTATTTTGAAAATATTTTGTCTTAGTTATTCCCCTCGGGGGACTCAAAACTGCGTTTTGGGTGCGTTTTTTTGCTTCCGCAGGAAAAACCTGCTCTCTTGGCAGTAAGAAACTTTCTGCAAAAAAACAGGTTTTGCTTTGTTTTTGTTGCTTTTTTTCCCCTGCGTTTTTTGTCATTGCTATATTTGTCTCTTGTGCACACTGATGAAGTTTAGTGCCCCCCCCTTCATCAGGTTTTGGCACCAAAAACCCTGCAAAACATGACACCTTTAAGCGTTTTTTTCACCACCCAATGGGTGAAATACGCTGAAAATTTCTGAAAGAAGTGACCGGCTGCATTCTACAAAACCTCGGGTTTTGCATAAAATGCTGAGGACAGAAAAAACAAGCTGTGCGCATGAGACTTCTGAAATCTCAGATATAGCCGGTACTGTAAAACGCAGCTAAAATTAGCATAAAAAATGCATAAAAAAAGCACCAAAAACGCAACGTGTGCACATACCCTTAAATGTTCCTTTTCCAACCTCTTAAATGCCGTTGTCACAGTTGTCAGAGGCATCTCAGGGGGTTAACAGCTGCAATTGGAGCAATTAGACTATGGTGGCAGCTGTACAACACGGAGGGCACCTGTGCTATACGATGCTGAGCCCGCTCCATACATGCAATGCACACAGTGCCGAGTGGGCCCCCCAGACGCAGCGTGCTCTGGCCCTAACCACGGTTGGGGGCGATTAGACAGGTGGAGTTGAATGATGCCGATAGGTCGCACATGCTCCCTGCCGCCTAAGTCTGTGGCACTGCAGATACTCGGAGACGGCCAAGGAGTTTCTTCATCATTGTCATAGTCTTGATTGGAAAGATGGTAGAAATGCACAGAAGACCCCTCGTCTGGGTTTCAGTGGGCTCTCAGAGGTAGAACCCACATCAAACAAATCTATCCATTGGATAGGTGATCACTTGTTTAGGCTGGAATACCCCTTTAATGACCATTGGAATTTTTCACCATTCCATGTACTGGTTCAATGGCTATAATTTTTATTTTTTATTTTTTAGGTTATTACAGTAATTTTTCAGATTTTTTTTTCGTTCATTATTTGTGACAATTTGGTCTGTAATTTTGTAAAAAAAAATTTAACAAAAGAAAAAAAATTGTTTTAATGTTTTAAAAAGGCAGAAATATATATATATAGTTTTTTGTACATTGCGAGATTTATACTTTTAGGTAATACTTCAGCTAGCCAGGGCTTTGTATATGATTGCCAGGCTTTGTAAAAACATCCAAAAATAATAATAATAATAATAAAAAAGTTAAATAAGTTAAATTATTAATAAAACTTGGCTGCTTTTCTCTGGAAACAGCGCCACACCTGTGGACAGGTTGTGCTAGGCATTGCAGCTCAGAAAATGTGAACGTAACGTCCTGATGTTTTGCATCATCCGATGGGGATTTATCTAACTGGTGGATTGTCAAGTTCAGTTTTTCTCCCTAAAGTACCAAAGCTGCCAACTGTTACTATTTTGCATGAAAAAATAAGGCTGCGGCTCTATTAATCCTCCCCCTATGACGGCATTCGCATTGTGCAGGCTTAAGAGCTGAGCCCACACTTGAAGGAGTGGATTTAAGCTACAACATACAGCTAACACACTGCTTGTTGCTTGAGATTTCCAAGGTCAAGGCCAGTATCATTCCAGACCTCTTAACCTCCTAGATGCTATCGTCTATAGTGATTGCAGCATCTAAGTGGTTGACAGAGGGAGGTATATCCTTCGTTACACATCTCTGGGGTGCCGATGGTTGCTTTGGCACCCAGAGACCTAACAGAATCAAGATATAAAAGGCTAGGCGGTAGTGTAAAACTTCTATATTACATTGATAAGACCCTACGGTCTATAGTGACTGCAGCATCTAAGTGGTTGATAGAGAGAGGTAGCTCCTTCAGTACACACCTCTGGGTTGCAGATGGTTGCTTTGGCACCCAGAGACCTAATAGCAGCAAAATCTTAAAGGCTAGGTATTAGGCCGGCGTCACACTGGCGACAGAATCGGACGACTGCAATGCGATGAAAAATCGCATTGCAGTCGGACCTATGTTAATCTATGGAGCAGCTCCCAGTATCTGATTTTTTGTGGTCCGTTTTAAACGTCCGTGTACAATCGCAGCATGCTGCGATTGTCACCGATTGTGGGTCGACTATCGCCAATGCAAGTCTATGGGAGCGATGAAAAATCGGATTACAAACGGACCACACTGTGTGACTTGCGATGAAATCGCATCGGTGTCCTTTAGAAAAGCCAGCAATTCATCCCCGGCTATACTGTAAAATCACACTGACAGCTTTAATAAAGACTAGAAAGAATAGATATATACACATAGAACACATATATATATATATATATATACATGTCATTGTGACATGTATATATACATATATTTATAGTTCCTAGACTTCTACATACTGTAATAGCCGCTAATTCAATTGCCGGGTTTTGTGAAATCACAGAAGCCGACATGAAATGATACATTGTTTCCACACATTTAACCATGTAATTTCATGTATTTTTATATATGTTTGAAACATACAATTACATGAGTATATGTGTGCTAAATTTCAGACATGTAGGGGTTAATTAAAGGTGTAAATTCGTTGAAAAAAAAATGCGTGGGCTCCCGCTGTATTTTCTCCACCAGACAGACAAAGCAAGCGAGTGGGGGCAGATAATAATAGCCTAGGGAGGGTACATTTTTTTTGTGCCCCCCCTGGCTACTAACATCTGCCCCCAGACACCCCAGAAAGGGCAAATCTCTAATTAGATTCGCCCTTTCTGGCACTTTGCCCGTCTATTCCCATTGCCCTGTAGCGGTGGCGAATGGGTTAATAATCTGGCGTTAATGTCACCTTAGTATTGAAAGGTGACCTTAAGGCAGGTTAATAATTGATAGCTGTCAATTAGACAACTATCAATTATTAATCCTATTGTATGAAAGAAAAATCAAACACACACAGTTTAATAAAAAATAAGTTTAATTAAATAATCACACAGTTTTTTACCATATTTTATTTTCCTGCTAAAACCATTTCCTGTAATAAAAATAAAATAAAAAAGCAAAATTATACTTACCAATCCGATGTACAGTCAGGTCCCACGGTGTAATCCTTCAGAAAGGGTTAACAGGTTACAGGTCGCAGAGAGCTAATAATGCTGTCTCAGACCTGTATTCCCCTGAATGAATAAGTTCCTCTCCCAGCGAAAGTAGAGGAATAGATTCATGATGGAGCTTACAATAATTGGCAGTAACTTTAGCTGACCGACTAAGGCAGTCGAACTGCAATCAATGCTCATGCAGACACCCTGCCTACCACGTTGTCGCGGAGGAATATACATTCAGGAGTCATTTGAGCTGAAGCTGTGGATTACTGCGACTAGCTGAGACGTCAAAGTAGTTACCTTCATGAAGATTACAGCGTTGGAAGAGTAGACATGATCAGAGAATGTGAGAATAATGTGTTTATTTTTTTTTCTTTAATTAGATATCAATGCTTCGCGTAGGTTAAGTTTTAGATAATAACTAATGATTAATTTACACATGTACTGGTTATGATTATTTTAGATTACACATTAATTTTTTTTATATTTACAATTTGTCTGTTTGAATTTACTTTTTAATTAAAAGGAAAATTATATAATTGATAATTTGTCTATATTGAATGCTTTAAACTCAATTAATTAACTGCTTAAGGTACATTCATATAAAGGTGACTTAACCCAGAATAACCCATCGCCACCGTACAGGGCAATGGGAATAGACAGAAATGAGTAAAGGGCGAATCTATTAGATTGCCCTTTTCTGGGGTCTGGGGCAGAGTTAGTATCCAGGGGCGACAAAAAAATGCCTCCCATAGGTATAAAATTACTGCCCCCACTCCTTTTATCTCCCTTGCTGGGAAATACAGCGGGACACAGCCCATTTTTTCAACGAATTTACACTTTAATTAACCCTACATCTGATTTGCAAATTATCCAGTAATGGAGTGTTTCAAACCTTAATCAAATCATGAAATTACATGGTAATTGGACACTAATGTTACTATTCATGGTCCTTCGTTATCACTGGAAGCCATGGTAATTTGACCGGCTAACAAAGTCAGTAGTAAATGTTAGGAATTATAAAAATTTCTATATTAATTCAAATGACTTATTATAGTTACATGTGCTCTAGTGTATTATCTATTCTTTCTTTTGGCATTGAAATCGCTCTTGGATCCATTATTTCAGTTTGCAGCCTGCGAGAAATTCGCAAGCGGATGAAATCTGTTTTACAAGGTTACGCACATATGCGATTAAACGTCTTTGAAGAAATCGATGCCAGAAGGCAGTGTGTGTTATCTATTTTGGCCGATTGTCGACCGTTGAAAAACCGACGATTTTTGTATGTGTTATCGGCCTTAGTGTCAACTTCTATTGCATGATCGGCACACTTAATGGTTCAATGGCAGTAAGTTAATTATAAAAAAAATAAAAAAAAAAAAGTTTTCATTTTTTTTATTTTGAAAAATGAAAAAAATAAATATTACATTTTGGAATTCTGTGTGTACAGTGCGCTCTCCACGATGTGCGGATTAATCCGATTGCGCTGGTTTTTTAAGCGATTCCTTTATTGAAGATAGTGATTTAACACGAAACACTTAAATGTAAATGAGCTAAGATCTAGGGGCCGGACTTAGATCTTCCTGAGAATCCCCTCCAGGAATTATTATAAATAAAAGTGGATGCTACCAGTGTGAGACTGTCAGTTATTACATGTCTCACACTGGTAACTCCCCCTTTCATTTATAATAATCTCTGGAGGCAGATTCTCAGGAAGATCTACGTCCGGCCCATAGATCTAAACAGCTCATTTACATATTAAGAAAAATGTGGATTTCTCTTGTATTATAAGACATCATATCGCAGATATCACTGTATCATTTTATTTAGTTTCCCATAACCTACATGTCCATAAAGACGGCCTAGGAAATTGATCCTATTGATAGTTTCCCTTTAATATCGTTATCTTTGAAAAAAAATTTAAATAATTTCTCTAATTTTATAGCGGTGGTCTGTTTGTTGTTTCTGTGCACTTCTTTTATTTCTGTAGTTGATTTTGTCTCAATATATTTTGTCTTCGTCATGACATGTTTTGTCCAGTAGGTGTCGATACCGGACCATTTTTCGGAGAATAGCTTCTGTTATTTCATTTAGGCTATGTGCACACGTTGCGGAATTGCCATGGAAATTTCCGCGGCAATTCCGCACCTCCCTGCCGTGGGAAATCCGCATATTATAGGTATGCGTATTCCCGCTAAACACTAGCGTTTTGCAAGCGGAATTAGCTTGCAGAATGCTAGCTTTTACAAGCGATCTGACAGTTGGTCACACGAGTCAAACAAGTGTTTGACTCGTTACACTGCTTAGACAAATTGCTTCAGTTTATGCATCAGAAAAATTTCTCTTTTTTTTTTTTTTTAATTTTTTTTTTCTAATCTGTTAAATGTATATTCCAGTATTTGGACTATAGGTATTATAGAGATAGGGTTTGGTTGGTAAGGGTGGAATGAGGTGCTGTGTCTCCATACACTGTGTTTCATACATTTCTTCTTTATATTTGATCTGTGGTTGTTTAGTCTGTTTTTTTTGCGTCTGTATGGTTCTACCTATATATCACATGGCACAGCAAGCAGCTATAAATATAGCCTGCTGCTTAAAGGGAATTTGTCATCAGGTTTTGCGATGTAATCTAAGAGCCCTATAATGTAGAGGCAGATACCCTGATTCCAGTGATATGCCACTTATTAGGCTTTGTGCCGTAGTGTCAATACAATCAGAAGATTATCACTGTAGGACTAGGTGTCCTGTGCCAGGCAGTCCTGCTAATCTGTGTAACCCCACCCCCACCACTGATTGGTAGCTTTCTGTGTACACTGTATGCCAGCTGCCAATCAGTGGGGTGAGTGGGGTTATACAGAGCTCAGCATTCCGAGCACTGCTACTTCTACAGCAGAGAAAACAGGGATTCTATCTTAACTGCACCAAGCAGCCCAGTAAGTGACACATCACTGGAATTGGGGTCTCTGCCTCTACATCATGTTGCTTTCAGGTTACATAGCAAAAACCTGCTGACAGGTTCCTTTTAATAAAAGAAATAAAAAAACAATGCCAAAACTGCTGCTTATGGGCTCCTCGCCTTGGAAAAATTGAATACAAAAATGAAACAAAAAATGTTACTAACAAAAACGCTCCGGTCCCGAGTGCCGGCGGCAGTGCCTGGTATCGAGGCGAGAGACTCGCGTGAGTTTCTCGCATTGCACTCGCAAGTGTGACTCCGGCCTAAAAAAGTAAGTTTCTGAAAGTTTTTTTCAAAGTGTGAAATATTACTGCTAAACTTGCAAGCTGTTGAACATCTCAAAAAATAATTGGATAAAAAAAATTGTCAACATAAAGTAGATACAGGGTAAATGTTAATTATTAACTATTTTTGTGTGGTATGAGTATGTTTAGGGGCAGAGACAATAAAAGTTTGAACACTGCAAATATTTCCAATTTTCTTAGTAAATTTATTTTTGTAAAGTTTTTTTTAATAAACTCAAAATATATCATCTTAAGTTTACAATTATTGTAAAGTAAAATGTGTCACAAAAAAACAATAGAATAAGTAAAAACATTCCAAAGTTATTGCCATTCTTGATGGGGATGCATCCTATTGCCCCAAAAATGTGTTTAGCTGTAGATGACAAGTGGAGCATAGGTACTCCCCACACACAGCCCCTCGCCATAATGCTCCCCACACATAGCCTCTCTCTATAATGCTCCCCACACACAGCCCCTCACCATAATGCTCCCCACACACAGCCCCTCGCCATAATCCTCCCCACACAGAGCCCCTCGCCATAATGCTCCCCACACACAGCCCCTCGCGATAATGCTCCCCACACACAGCCCTTCTCCATAATGCTCCCCACACACAGCCCCTCGCCATAATGCTCTCCACACACAGCTCCTCGCCATAATGCTTTCCACACACAGCCCCTCGCCATAATGCTCCCCACACACAGCCCCTCGCCATAATGCTCCCCACACACAGCCCCTCTCCATAATGTTCCCCACAACCTCTCTCCATAATTCTCCCCACACACAGCCCCTCACCATAATGCTCCCCACACACAGCCCTTCTCCATAATGCTTCCCACACACAGCCCCTCGCCATAATGCTCTCCACACACAGCCCCTCGCCATAATGCTTTCCACACACAGCCCCTCGCCATAATGCTCCCCACACACAGCCCCTCGCCATAATGCTCCCCACACACAGCCCAACTCCATAATGCTCCCCACAACCTCTCTCCATAATGCTCCCCACACACAGCCCCTCACCATAATGCTCCCCACACACAGCCTCTCTCCATAATGCTCCCCACACACAGCCCTCACCATAATGCTCCCCACACACAGCCCTCGCCATAATGCTCCCCACACACAACACCTCACCATAATGCTCCCCACACACAGCCTCTCTCCATAATGCTCCCCACTCACAGCCCCTCACCATAATGCTCCCCACACACAGCCCCTCACCATAATGCTCCCCACACAGCCTCTCTCCTTAATGCTCCCCACTCACAGCCCCTCACCATAATGCTCCCCCACACAGCCCATCACCATAATGCTCCCCACACAGCCTCGCTCCATAATGCTCCCCACACACAGCCCCTCTCCATAATGCTCTCCACACAGAGCCCTTCTCCATAATGCTCCCCACACACAGCCCCTCGCCATAATGCTCTCCACACACAGCCCCTCGCCATAATTCTCTCCACATACAGCCCCTCGCCATAATTCTCCCCACACACAGCCCCTCGCCATAATGCTCTCCACACACAGCCCCTCGCCATAATGCTCTCCACATACAGCCCCTCGCCATAATTCTCCCCACACACAGCCCCTCGCCATAATGCTCCCCACACACAGCCCCTCTCCATAATGCTCCCACAACCTCTCTCCATAATGCTCCCCACACACAGCCCCTCACCATAATGCTCCCCACACACAGCCCCTCGCCATAATGCTCCCCACATACAGCCCCTCACCATAATGCTCCCCCCACACAGCCCCTCACCATAATGCACCCCACACAGCCTCTCTCCATAATGCTCCCCACACACAGCACCCCACCATAATGCTCCCCACACACAGCCCCTCACCATAATGCTCCCCACACAGAACCTCCCACCATAATGCTCCCCACACGGCCTCTCTCCATAATGCTCCCCACTCACAGCCCCTCACCATAATGCTTCGCCCACACAGCCCCTCACCATAATGCTCCCCACACAGCCTCTATCCATAATGCTCCCCACACACAGCACCCCACCATAATGCTCCCCCCACAAGCCCCTCTCCATAATGCTCCCCACACACAGCCCCTCACCATAATGCTACCCACACACAGCCTCTCTCCATAATGCTCCCCACACACAGCACCTCACCATAATGCTCCCCACAAACACAGCCCCTCTCCATAATGCCCCCACACACACACCTCACCATAATGCTCCCCACACATAGCCTCTCTCTATAATGCTCCCCACACACAGCACCTCACCATAATGCTCCCCACACTTAGCCTCTCTCTATAATGCTCCCCACACACACAGCCCCTCTCCATAATGCTCCCCACACACACACCTCACCATAATGCTCCTCACACATAGCCTCTCTCTATAATACTCCCCACTCACAGCACCTCACCATAATGCTCCCCACACATAGCCTCTCTCTATAATGCTCCCCACACACAGCACCTCACCATAATGCTCCCCACACTTAGCCTCTCTCTATAATGCTCCCCACACACACAGCCCCTCTCCATAATGCTCCCCACACACACACCTCACCATAATGCTCCTCACACATAGCCTCTCTCTATAATGCTCCCCACACACAGCCCTCTCCATAATGCTCTCCACACACAGCCCCTCACCATAATGCTCCCCACACGGCTTCTCTCCATAATGCTCCCCACTCACAGCCCCTCACCATAATGCTCCCCCCACACAGCCCCTCTCCATAATGCTCCCCACACACACACCTCACCATAATGCTCCTCACACATAGCCTCTCTCTATAATGCTCCCCACACACAGCCCCTCTCCATAATGCTCTCCACACACAGCCCCTCACCATAATGCTCCCCACACGGCTTCTCTCCATAATGCTCCCCACTCACAGCCCCTCACCATAACGCTCCCCCCACACAGCCCCTCACCATAATGCTCCCACACACACAGCCTCTCTCCATAATGCTCCCCACACACAGCACCCACCATAATGCTCCCCCCACACAGCCCCTCTCTATAATGCTCCCCACACACCAGCCCCTCACCATAATGCTACCCACACACAGCCTCTCTCCATAATGCTCCCCACACACAGCCCCTCTTCATAATGCTCCCCACACACAGCACCTCACAATAATGCTCCCCACACACACAGCCCCTCTCCATAATGCTCCCCACACACAGCACCTCACCATAATGCTCCCCACACATAGCCTCTCTCTATAATACTCCCCACTCACAGCACCTCACCATAATGCTCCCCAACATAGCCTCTCTCTATAATGCTCCCCACACACAGCACCTCACCATAATGCTCCCCACACTTAGCCTCTCTCTATAATGCTCCCCACACACAGCCCCTCTCCATAATGCTCCCCACACACACACCTCACCATAATGCTCCTCACACATAGCCTCTCTCTATAATGCTCCCCACACACAGCCCCTCTCCATAATGCTCTCCACACACAGCCCCTCACCATAATGCTCCCCACACGGCTTCTCTCCATAATGCTCCCCACTCACAGCCCTCACCATAACGCTCCCCCCACACAGCCCCTCACCATAATGCTCCCCACACACAGCCTCTCTCCATAATGCTCCCCACACACAGCACCCACCATAATGCTCCCCCCACACAGCCCCTCTCTATAATGCTCCCCACACACCAGCCCCTCACCATAATGCTACCCACACACAGCCTCTCTCCATAATGCTCCCCACACACAGCCCCTCTTCATAATGCTCCCCACACACAGCACCTCACCATAATGCTCCCCACACACACAGCCCCTCTCCATAAGCTCCCACACACAGCACCTCACCATAATGCTCCCCACACAAGCCTCTCTCTATAATACTCCCCACTCACAGCACCTCACCATAATGCTCCCCACACATAGTGTGTAGCCCTGGTATGTAAGGCACACATTATCCTGGAGGATGCGTGGAAAGGTAATGGTTTAATGCTTGATATCCATTCACTCCATCACACACTTGGACACACCCATAGGGTATATAAGGTAGTGACAGGTCAGACAGAGTGTAGTCTGGACTTGGAGGGAGGAAGGAGTTCAGTCAAGCCTTGGGTGGCTCAGGAGTGAGTCATCCCACCAGTGTGCAGTCTGTACAGGAGGAGAGGAGATCAGATTGCATTTTCCTGTCAGAGCTCTGGGTGAGCTAAAGTCAGACAGACGGAGACAGCTTTGGAGAAAGGGAAGTTTGCAGCAGAAACTTCAGTCGCCTTTCCCAAGGACAGTGAAGTTCAGTTGATGTTTCCTGAACTAGGAGAATACTGAGAATCTGTCAGCGAGCTCCAAGGAAGAAGTAAGAAAGGATTGACTTGTACTACCATAGGAAGTGTGGAGTGCTTATGTTAAGAGCGCGAGCAGGGCGAAGGGCGCAGTGGAAGGAATTAGAGCAGTGCCTTAGGTATAGGATTACCTGCACAATTTACCCGGTCACTGGGGACCGAAGTGTTGTTTACGCTTCACGCATAGTAACGGAACAACCAGAGTCTTACTGGACCTTAGGTCGCAGAAAGCAGCCCTTGAAGTGTCGGTACGTAACCGGAGTCAGGTGGAACAGGGACTTTGAGCTAGGCCAAGCAAAAGTAAGGACTTAGTTCCATCACATAGAAGGCTTCACCACAATGCTGACCGGGCAGTACAGCTATGGAGTTAGCTGGAGTATTCGGAGTTAACTTAGCTTCATGCAAGTTGGACTCATCATATTGAAAGTAAAGGAGGCCTCTAACCTGCTCAGCGGTTACCCTGAAGCGCATCCTCCAACCACCCCGACAGTTTCCCGGGACCTGCCTAAACAACTTGAAAGTAAAAGGTATGGAAAGAAACTTTATTGTCTGAGACTGTGTCATTACCCACACCTCCGTACTACAACCACCATAGACTCAGAGGGACAGTCCCACCTGTGGGGACCCAACACCTAGCTGCCACAACATCCCCTCAGAGATCTACTGCAGCGCTGGTCTCTAGTGACTAGAAAACTACAGGTGGCGTCACGAACTGTTATATACCAATCCCCTGTAAATAAACCCTTTAACGCCTGACCGCCAGGGACACGGAACGAGCCACGCTACCAGTGACATCCCCCATAGAAATCTACAGGCTCGGCTCCGAGTACCCCATAGCCCTGGTAACCCACAATTGTGGTGCGGTGTCAAACAAAAACTTGGCGTCACGAACAGGATGCGAAAACTTGCAAGATTGTGAGTCCTGTGTGCCTGTGAAGTGTTTTGGTGAAAAAGACTGTTTGTGCTTTTGGCGCCAAATACCGCCATATTTGCTGCCATATTCGCGCCCTGAGACGCTGGTGAAGAAGGTGGGCGTACCTTCGTGGGCGTGTACCCCTCTGAAGCGCGAAAAGTTATGGCCGCCCTCTCCAAGGCCTATTACAATGTGAGATCCAGCCCCACTGCTAAAGAAATCCGCCTCCTCTTCATCCTCTATGCGAAGAGGAGGAGACGCAAATCCCGCCTCCACGGAAAGGACCAGAATGCTTCCTGTTGGATACCACAGTGAGACCTGGGACGAGGTGGCAGAAGGACAAGAGCAGCTATGCAGTGGAGCACAGGCTCTGCTCCCCGGAGAAGCTGTTGTTTGAACCAGAGCCATTCCTAAATACAGAAACTTCAACAAACTATGCTGGAGCTGCAGAGGGAGAATGCGTGCTCAGAAGATTAATCCAGCGTCATGCAGACTTGCAGGAGACAGAGAGACGCTGGCGTGCCCAGATACAGCGGCTGCTGTGGGACGCAGTGCTCTCTCCCACAAGCATAATGCCGTCACCTGCTTTTCCAAGGTCCCTGCTGAGGAAAGCTGAAGGAAAACCAGAGGCCGCCCCCAAAAGTGCTGTACCTGATCCCACCGATGGAGAGGTGGAAGCGAAGGAGGCTGAGGAGGTCCTGCCTGTTCCAGAGTACCAGCCAGGCAAGGAGGCCGCAGCAGATTACAGATCCCCGGTAGGGACACCGGAGGAAACCCAGCCGTCTGTGATGGAGCAGCGACAGCAGCAGGTTAGTGCGTCCCCAACTGAGCCATTGCGCACACCTGCTTCCTGCTCTGTATCACACCAGCATTGTGCGACCTACTCTGCATCGCCCCCTGCATACTCATCGGCGACCTATTCTCCATCGCAATCTACGACGCGATCGGCATCGCTACCTGCTCGCATTTCTTCACCCAAGTCTTCCTTTTATCGCAAACTGCGGTTAAATTTGAATCGCTACCTGCAACGCAAATTGAGACGCAATCGGCGTCTCACAAGGAGAAAGTACCCGGCATGCCCCAAGCGGTTCGCACAAGGACAGTAGCGACCCAAACCCTGATAGCAGGTCACGACCTGTTTGTCATGTGCTCTAAGGAGCATTGCATTGTTCCAGCCCCCGGGGTGGAAAATGTAGTTGAAGTAATTAAAAAGTAAAGACCGGTAGGATCCAGAAAGGGGTCTACCGCATGTAACGTTGTAGAAAGTTTGAGAATTTTTGCCAGATTTGCACTTTATTGCCAAATGTATGATGATGAGATATATCTATGTTTTCTATAATAAGTAGAAAACCCGGCTGGGTACAAGAATGAAAATTTGAAAAAGTTGAGTGCATGGTTTTGCATCAAATACCCTGGTTGGGTAAAGTGAAATTAAAGTTAAAACAAGTATATATATAGATATATAATGTAAATATTGAAGTGAAATGTACGTATGTGTTTTTAACCATGTCATGGACTGAGAGGCTGAGGACTGTGCCAGCCCAGAACTTATCCTGTAAATAGTTGCGCTTCGGTGCACTATATTGGTTTTACACGAAGCCACTATTACACATCAGTCTTGACTTACCTCTGAACATAAAACCCGTATGGTGTGGCACTAAGTGAGGTCTGCAGTTAGAAGTCCTGCAGCCCACCCAGGACCCACGTTGAAGGTTTGGTGCGGGTCCTTCACAAGAATACTATGTGTATTTATATGAAAATGTCTTAATACTTTTGTATTTTACTAATGACCATTGTATACAATGCAACGTTTTAAGAATTTCTCACCTCCCTGCTGGGAAGAGTTTGATGTTAAATGTTTAAATGCAAAACAAAATTCTTTCTTTGTCTATTTTACAGCCCGGGAGTGCT
Organism: Oophaga sylvatica; assembly: GCA_033576555.1. Taxonomy (NCBI): domain Eukaryota; kingdom Metazoa; phylum Chordata; class Amphibia; order Anura; family Dendrobatidae; genus Oophaga; species Oophaga sylvatica. The sequence continues at coordinate 629,850,207 of JARQOD010000002.1, forward strand.
GTATTTTACCAAGGGGGGATGTGTAGCCCTGGTATGTAAGGCACACATTATCCTGGAGGATGCGTGGAAAGGTAATGGTTTAATGCTTGATATCCATTCACTCCATCACACACTTGGACACACCCATAGGGTATATAAGGTAGTGACGGTCAGACAGAGTGTAGTCTGGATTTGGAGGGAGGAAGGAGTTCAGTCAAGCCTTGGGTGGCTCAGGAGTGAGTCATCCCACCAGTGTGCAGTCTGTACAGGAGGAGAGGAGATCAGATTGCATTTTCCTGTCAGAGCTCTGGGTGAGCTAAAGTCAGACAGACGGAGACAGCTTTGGAGAAAGGGAAGTTTGCAGCAGAAACTTCAGTCGCCTGTCCCAAGGACAGTGAAGTTCAGTTGATGTGTTCCTGAACTAGGAGAATACTGAGAATCTGTCAGCGAGCTCCAAGGAAGAAGTAAGAAAGGATTGACTTGTACTACCATAGGAAGTGTGGAGTGCTTATGTTAAGAGCGCGAGCAGGGCAAAGGGCGCAGTGGAAGGAATTAGAGCAGTGCCTTAGGTATAGGATTACCTGCACAATTTACCCGGTCACTGGGGACCGAAGTGTTGCTGTCGCTTCACGCATAGTAACGGAACAACCAGAGTCTTACTGGACCTTAGGTCGCAGAAAGCAGCCCTTGAAGTGTCGGTACGTAACCGGAGTCAGGTGGAACAGGGACTTTGAGCTAGGCCAAGCAAAAGTAAGGACTTAGTTCCATCACATAGAAGGCTTCACCACAATGCTGACCGGGCAGTACAGCTATGGAGTTAGCTGGAGTATTCGGAGTTAACTTAGCTTCATGCAAGTTGGACTCATCATATTGAAAGTAAGGAGGCCTCTAACCTGCTCAGCCGTTACCCTGAAGCGCATCCTCCAACCACCCTGACAGTTTCCCGGGACCTGCCTAAACAACTTGAAAGTAAAAGGTATGGAAAGAAACTTTATTGTCTGAGACTGTGTCATTACCCACACCTCCGTACTACAACCACCATAGACTCAGAGGGACAGTCCCACCTGTGGGGGACCCAACACCTAGCTGCCACAACATCCCCTCAGAGTTCTATTCAGCAGCGCTGGTCTCTAGTGACTAGAAAACTACAGGTGGCGTCACGAACTGTTATCTACCAAATCCCCTGTAAATAAACCCTTTAACGCCTGACCGCCAGGGTCACGGAACGAGCCACGCTACCAGTGACAACCCCCATAGAAATCTACAGGCTCGGCTCCGAGTACCCCATAGCCCTGGTAACCCACAATTGTGGTGCGGTGTCAAACAATAGCCTCTCTCTATAATGCTCCCCACACACAGCACCTCACCATAATGCTCCCCACACTTAGCCTCTCTCTATAATGCTCCCCACACACACAGCCCCTCTCCATAATGCTCCCCACACACACACCTCACCATAATGCTCCTCACACATAGCCTCTCTCTATAATGCTCCCCACACACAGCCCCTCTCCATAATGCTCTCCACACACAGCCCCTCACCATAATGCTCCCCACACGGCTTCTCTCCATAATGCTCCCCACTCACAGCCCCTCACCATAACGCTCCCCCACACAGCACCTCACCATAATGCTCCCCACACACACAGCCCCTCTCCATAATGCTCCCCACACACACACCTCACCATAATGCTCCTCACACATAGCCTCTCTCTATAATGCTCCCCACACACAGCCCCTCTCCATAATGCTCTCCACACACAGCCCCTCACCATAATGCTCCCCACATGGCTTCTCTCCATAATGCTCCCCACTCACAGCCCCTCACCATAACGCTCCCCCCACACAGCCCCTCACCATAATGCTCCCCACACACAGCCCTCTCCATAATGCTCCCCACACACAGCACCCACCATAATGCTCCCCCACACAGCCCTCTCTATAATGCTCCCCACACACAGCCCCTCACCATAATGCTACCCACACACAGCCCTCATCCATAATGCTCCCACACACAGCCCCTCTCATAATGCTCCCCACAAAGCACCTCACCATAATGCTCCCCACACAACAGCCCTCTCCATAATGCTCCCAACACAGCCCTCACATAATGCTCCCCACACATAGCCTCTCTCTATAATACTCCCCACTCACAGCACCTACACCATAATGCTCCCCACACATAGCCTCTCTCTATAATGCTCCCCACACACAGCACCTCACCATAATGCTCCCCACACTTAGCCTCTCTCTATAATGCTCCCCACACACACAGCCCCTCTCCATAATGCTCCCCACACACAGCACCTCACCATAATGCTCCCCACACATAGCCTCTCTCTATAATCTCCCCACCACAACACCTCACCATAATGCTCCCACACATAGCCTCTCTCTATAATGCTCCCCACACACAGCACCTCACCATAATGCTCCCCACACATAGCCTCTCTCCATAATGCTCCCCACACACAGCACCTCACCATAATGCTCCCCCACACAGCCCCTCTCTCATAATGCTCCCCACACACACAGCCCCTCACCATAATGCTCCCACACACAGCCTCTCTCCATAATGCTCCCCACACACAAGCCCCTCTCCATAATGCTCCCCACACACAGCACCTCACCATAATGCTCCCCACCACATAGCCCTCTCCATAATGCTCCCCACACACAGCACCTCACCATAATGCTCCCCACACAGCCCCTCACCATAATGCTACCCACACACAGCATCTCTCCATAATGCTCCCCACACACAGCCCCTCTCCATAATGCTCCCCACACACAGCCCTCACCATAATGCTCCCACACACACACGCAGCCCTCTCCATAATGCTCCCCACACACAGCACCTCACCATAATGCTCCCCACACACAGCCCTCTCCATAATGCTCCCCACTCACAGCACCTCACCATAATGCTCCCCACACATAGCCTCCTCTACATAATGCTCCCACACACAGCACCTCCCATAATGCTCCCCACACTAGCCCTCTCTATAATGCTCCCCACACACACAGCCCCTCATCTCTAATGCTCCCCACACACAGCACCTCACCATAATGCTCCCCACCATAGCACCTCACCATAATGCTCCCACACATAGCCTCTCTCTATAATGCTCCCCACACACACAAGCACCTCACCATAATGCTCCCCACACACAGACCCCTCCATAATGCTCTCCACACACAGCCCCTCTCCATAATGCTCCCCACACACAGCCCTCTTCCATAATGCTCCCCACACACAGCCCTCACCATAATGCTCCCCACACACATAGCCCTCTCCATAATGCTCCCCACACACAGCACCTCACCATAATGCTCCCCACACATAGCCTCTCTCTATAATACTCCCCACTCACAGCACCTCACCATAATGCTCCCCACACATAGCCTCTCTCTATAATGCTCCCCACACACAGCACCTCACCATAATGCTCCCCACACTTAGCCTCTCTCTATAATGCTCCCCCACCACAGCCCCTCTCCATAATGCTCCCCACACACAGCACCTCACCATAATGCTCCCACACATAGCCTCTCTCTATAATGCTCCCCACACACAGCTCCTTTCCATAATGCTCCCCAAACACAGCCCTCACCATAATGCTCCCCACTCATAGCACCTCACCATAATGCTCCCCACACATAGCCTCTCTCTATAATGCTCCCACACACAGCTCCTTTCCATAATGCTCCCCACAAACACAGCACCTCACCATAATGCTTCCCACTCATAGCACCTCACCATAATGCTCCCACACATAGCCTCTCTCTTAATGCTCCCACACACAGCACTCTCCATAATGCTCTCCCACACACAGCCCCTCCCATAATGCTCCCCACCACATAGCCTCTCTCCATATTGCTCCCCACACACAGCACCTCACCATAATGCTCCCCACACATAGCCCTCACCATAATGCTCCCCACACACAGCACCTCACCATAATGCTCCCACACATAGCCTCTCTCTATAATGCTCCCCACACACAGCACCTCACCATAATGCTCCCCACCATAGCACCTCACCATAATGCTCCCACACATAGCCTCTCTCTATAATGCTCCCCACACACAGCACCTCACCGATAATGCTGCCCACACACAGACCCTTTCCATAATGCTCCCCACACACAGCCCCTCTCCATAATGCTCCCCACACAAGCACCCACAAAGCCCCTCACCATAATGCTCCCCAACACACAGCACCTCTCCATAATGCTCCCACACATGCCCTCTCCTATAATGCTCCCCACACACAGCACCTCTCCATAATGCTCCCCACACACAGCCCCTCCCATAATGCTCCCCACACACAGCCCCTCTCCATAATGCTCCCACACATAGCCTCTCTCTATAATGCTCCCCACACACAGCACCTCACCATAATGCTCCCACACACAGACCCTCTCCATAATGCTCCCCACACACAGCCCCTTTCCATAATGCTCCCCACAACAGCCCCTCACCATAATGCTCCCCACACACACAGCTCCTTTCCATAATGCTCCCACACATAGCCTCTCTCTATAATGCTCCCCACACACAGCACCGCACCATAATGCTCCCCACACACAGACCCTCTCCATAATGCTCCCCACACACAGCCCTCTCCATAATGCTCCCCACACACAGCCCCTCGCCATAATGCTCCCACACACAGCCCCTTTCCATAATGCTCCCCACACACAGCCCCTTTCTATAATATCTCCACACACAGCTCCTCTCCATAATACTCCCCACAAAGGACAGATAAAGGGTGACATTAAAGGTGGAAAAAGTTCTGAAATGATTTTTCTTGGTAGGGCTTTTATGTAACATAAAGCTAACATTTTAACAGGGGTGTGTAGACTTTTTTATATCTACTTTATATTCATTGATAGACTTGGGTAGAAATTGGTTAATACCTGGTGGTCTAAGGTTGATGATGAATTATTAATTGATTGTTTGATTGTAATGTAATGAATGTCCTCTTCTTGGTGAGGTGATTAGGGGTTAATAATATATTCCCTGGTAGCCTAGAGTATACCATGGGGCTAATACCTGGGGGTCCAGTAATCTAGGTTAGAAAAGAGGGTTAATACCTGGTGGTCAGTGGTACAATTAGGGTTAATAATATATACCCTGGTAGTATAGGGCAAAAAAGAGAATTACTAGTGACACCTTTGGAGGCTAGGGAGCAGAACTATGAGATACTGATGGAAGATATTGTGACAATAAAAGACCTAACAGGTTCCTTTTAAAGGGGTTGTCCGGGATTTATATTTCCCCATAGATTGCAGACATAGAAGATAAGAAACACAAAAATACTCACCTTCCCCAGGTCCAGTGATGCATCTTTGTTGCTGCTGCAGTTTCTTCTTGACAGGTGACAGCGGTGATATCACTACTGCAGCGCACATGACCACTGCAGCCAATCACTCGGCTTAACATTGAGGCCAATGTAGATGGCACATCTTTTTAGGGGAATATACTTCTCTTTCCGCTTTTATGACACCACTTCTCCTCTCTCTGACTTCTGAACTCCTCAATCATTCTGAAAAATAGCTAAAATAATCTTACTAGAAACAAGGGATTGTAATCTCACTGAAGGACCAGATTACAGCTTCCTTCTAAAGTGTTTGGACAGGGAAAGGTGGTGACACACAGACAGATAATGGTGCTCTTTTTTTGTGTTTTATCTCACTCCAGTGCTGGACTCACAGCTACGCTGCTCATTCCTGCTGTATAATGCTGCTGCTGCTACTTCTGAATATGCTACATAGAGACAGGGGAGAAGGAATCCCTCATCTCTGTGTGTGCTGTGTATGGGAGACATCATGGCAGCTAGTCTCCACCCAGCAGCTCGAGACAACTGAAGATTAGCAATAAAGCCTGTAAAGGGGAAAAATACAAATAATGACCAGAAATAGTATTATTCCTCATACACACACACACTGTGTACTTACCATCGGATATTACGGAATTTTTAAGCACCCATTGTAATACAAATTAGCATAAACTTTGCCCCTTTTGTGGTCCGGATTGCAAGAAAAGTTATCTCTCCTGTAGGAAACTTTGCATTTCATGTTTTTTTTCTTCTTACCTTTCAGGTGACATTATTTCTCCCTGGAGTTATCACATCTGCAACCAAACAGTGACGGTAAATGTCTCCAAGATGGTGGAGTTTCAGAAACCGCGAGAAGAGCCGGCCTGGTGCATGTCCTGGATCCCATGGAAGCTGTGTACCAGAACCACGTATCAAAGCGAATACCGGACGATCTATGTAGTAGAGACCTCTACGGTGCGGCGCTGCTGTGAGGGCTACCAACCTGTGGGACACTACTGTGCCCTGTGTAAATAATACTTTTTCCTATTTTTTTCCTCCATCTACTCAGTTGAATGCAATCTATAGCTCCCTGTTATCAGCCAAGACCGTAGCTGTATTACTGACTGTGGGGAAGTATCTCATTTATCTTCCTCTTCTGGTTTCTCACTGCGGAGGACCCATGCGATTGATTTCAATCGTACCATTGTAATTCCTCAATTCTCCTGCGGGAGTGCTGCAGGGAAACTGAAAACTCGCTGTTCCTGCACAGATTACTGCTGATCGCTGGGATTTTTTTGTAATTAGCTTATAAACTAAGGTTTCTTGCAAGGCTTGGTTCACATCTTACCGCCGTGGTGCCTTTTGTGCTGCAATATTATGAAATCGCTGCAAAAATAACAATGATTTTGGCGTTTGAACCAAACCAAACAAATTCAAAGGATTGTGAAAGTGAACAAGTCTTTTAAGGGGGATTTTAAGAGTTAGAAAAAGAGCATGCTTAATTTCAGAAACAGCATTTCCACACGCAGTCCATGGACAGGGGTGGCGCTATTTCTGAAAATATGCATTACCTTTTCTTAAGTGTTGTACAACCACAGAAATCGTGGTTTGATCTGAATATTTTACATTATTTTGATCCGACTACAGCTCTGAAGGATTCCCATGCCGCACGACCAGGGATCTGTCCTGAAAGAGAAGACAGAAAACACAGCTCCGAGTGTAGATTCGACTATGACTGTCCAGGACTGCAGAAATGCTGCTTATCTTCCAATGGATCTTTCTGTGTCTCTCCTGCTCCTCCAGGTCAGTGCTGCTTCTATAATACCAAACTCCACGACTACGACAACAATAACCTCCTGCCCTGACACTGCAGCTCAAGTAGACGGGACTGAGCTGCAGTACCAGGCACAGCCACTACAACAATATGGCGCTATACCTGGTCAACAGCAAGGCAGTCAGGTTGTCCAGTGGTAGGAAAAGGGGAAAGTTGAACGCCCACCAATCTGATATTGGTGGTGTGTTATAAGGATAGAGAAACAGTTTTATGTTCTTGTAAAAACTTAAATAATCTATGTGCAATCATTTATACATTTTTAACCTCATTTTCTTTTATTCAAGCTCTAGACAGGAAAACAATTAAATATTGGTACAATGGTACAATCATCGTAAAAATGGGCTACGATCAGCTGATCAAATTGGATGAAGGTCTCGTTAATCACACCAGATTGTTACACTCAATGGTTTGTACAAGAATATAACTACTATAATACTTCCCCCCTATGTACAAGAATATAACTACTATAATACTGCCCCTATGTACAAGAATATAACTACTATAATACTTCCCCCCTATGTACAAGAATATAACTACTATAATACTGCCCCTATGTACAAGAATATAACTACTATAATACTGCCCCTATGTACAAGAATATAACTACTATAATACTGCTCCTAATACAAGAATATAACTACTATAATACTGCCCCTATGTACAAGAATATAACTACTATAATACTGCCCCTATGTACAAGAATATAACTACTATAATACTGCCCCTATGTACAAGAATATAACTACTATAATACTGCTCCTATGTACAAGAATATAACTACTATAATACTGCCCCCTATGTACAAGAATATAACTACTATAATACTGCCCTATGTACAAGAATATAACTACTATAATACTGCCCCTATATACAAGAATATAACTACTATAATACTGCTTCTATGTACAAGAATATAACTGCTATAATACTACCCCCTATGTACAAGAATATTACTGGATAATACTGGTCCCTATGTACAAGAATATAACTACTATAATACTGTCCCATGTGCAAGAATATAACTACTATAATACTGCCCCTATGTACAAGAATATAACTACTATAATACTGCTCCTATATACAAGAGTATAACTACTATAATACTGCTCCTATGTACAAGAATATAACTACTATAATACTGCTCCTATGTACAAGAATATAACTACTATAAATACTGCTCCTATATACAAGAGTATAACTACTATAATACTGCTCCTATGTACAAGAATATAACTACTATAATACTGCTCCTATGTACAAGAATATAACTACTATAATACTGTCCCTATGTACAAGAATATAACTACTATAATACTGCTCCTATGTTTAAGAATATAACTACTATAATACTGCCCCTATGTACAAGAATATAACTACTATAATACTGCCCCTATGTACAAGAATATAACTACTACAATACTGCTCCTATGTACAAGAATACAACTACTATAATACTGCCCCCTATGTACAAGAATATAACTACTATAATACTGCCCCTATGTACAAGAATATAACTACTATAATACTGCTCCTATGTACAAGTATATAACTACTATAATACTGCCCCCTATGTACAAGAATATAACTACTATAATACTGCCCCTATGTACAAGAAAATAACTACTATAATACTGCCCCTATATACAAGAATATAACTACTATAATACTGCTTCTATGTACAAGAATATAACTGCTATAATACTACCCCCTATGTACAAGAATATTACTGGTATAATACTGGTCCCTATGTACAAGAATATAACTACTATAATACTGTCCCATGTGCAAGAATATAACTACTATAATACTGCCCCTATGTACAAGAATATAACTACTATAATACTGCTCCTATATACAAGAGTATAACTACTATAATACTGCTCCTATGTACAAGAATATAACTACTATAATACTGCTCCTATGTACAAGAATATAACTACTATAATACTGCTCCTATATACAAGAGTATAACTACTATAATACTGCTCCTATGTACAAGAATATAACTACTATAATACTGCTCCTATGTGCAAGAATATAATTACTATAATACTGCCCCTATGTACAAGAATATAACTGCTATAATACTGCTCCTATGTACAAGAATACAACTACTATAATACTGCTCCTATGTACAGGAATATAACTACTATAATACTGATCCTATGTACAAGAATATAACTACTATAATACTGCTCCTATGTACAAGTATATAACTACTAAAATACTGCTCCTATGTACAAGAATACAACTACTATAATACTGCCCCATGTACAAGAATATAACTACTATAATACTGCTCCCATGTACAAGAATATAACTACTATAATACTGCTCCCATGTACAAGAATATAACTACTATAATACTGCTCCTATGTACAAGAATATAACTACTATAATACTGCCCCTATGTACAAGAATATAACTACTATAATACTGCCCCTATGTACAAGAATATAACTACTATAATACTGCTCCTATGTACAAGAATATAACTACTATAATACTGCCCCTATGTACAAGAATATAACTACTATAATACTGCTCCTATGTACAAGAATATAACTACTATAATACTGCTCCTATGTACAAGAATATAACTACTATAATACTGCTCCTATGTACAAGTATATAACTACTAAAATACTGCTCCTATGTACAAGAATACAACTACTATAATACTGCCCCATGTACAAGAATATAACTACTATAATACTGCTCCCATGTACAAGAATATAACTACTATAATACTGCTCCTATGTACAAGTATATAACTACTAAAATACTGCTCCTATGTACAAGAATACAACTACTATAATACTGCCCCATGTACAAGACTATAACTACTATAATACTGCCCCTATGTACAAGAATATAACTACTATAATACTGCCCCTATGTACAAGAATATAGCTACTATAATACTGCTCCTATGTACAAGAATATAACTACTATAATACTGCCCCTATATACAAGAATATAACTACTATAATACTGCCTCCTATATACAAGAATATAACTACTATAATACTGCCCCCTATATACAAGAATATAACTACTATAATACTGCCCCTATGAAGAATTCCAGGAGACTTTTCTATTTCTAACTAATAACTGTCATAACATAAAAAACAATATTAATTCATGAATGGTTTCAGGTAACTGGGGAGTTTTGGCCACTAGAGGCAGAAGTGTTCCACATTTCCACCAAGTCTGCAGGGACCTTCTCCATTGTGTCCTCTGTCCTCATTGGAATTAATGAGTCGCTTCCACTGATGAATATTGCTGCGATGCTTGACAACATTGTTATTCGTTTACCAGAAGTAATCAGCATCGAGATAAATGGTAATTACTATGAGACATTCAGTTTTAAATATTTTTTTGTAGATTTGGGTGGACGTAGATATAGAGTTACATATTCCATTTCTCAGTGCCTGCAGCCACCACTAGAGGGAGCTAAAGACATTACATGTTCAACAATAAATTGTATGCAGGAAGGTCCTGAGCTCCCCCTAGTGGAGGCTGCAGGCAGTCAGAATTGCATAATCTTAGTCTATCAATGCTGGGGATTTGCCTTCATCCAGAGCTCAGCGGCTGCTTATCCTATCAGGAATGTATTAATATGGAGGGTTCCTACACCTGCACAAACAAGAGTCGTTCAGAGTCGGTGCAGCAAATTACAACACAACCAGGTAACTCCGAACCGCGAAACCGTGGATAGATAGAAAGAAAAAAAGATAGAGAGATGGATAGATAGATAGAGAGATAGATAGAGAGATGGATAGATAGATAGATTGTGTGAGTCAGTGAGGGGAATGATATGCGAGGGACGTTACGTATCCCCTATAATCTGCCTAGAAGCTTATTGAATCTGCTGGAGAGGTGTGAACTTGGTCAACTAATTTGATCATGTCAGATTTAGGAAAACCTGACATGGACTTTTATTTTTGAAGAGACCTATAAGATTGGTCTCTCTCTCCACTCCCGGTTTTGCAAATGGCCCATATCCACGATTGCCATTTAAATTTTTAGTTTAGCTTTGGGTATGTCCGTTGTCATGACTCTGTTGTCGGGTGTCCTGGGACCAGGGGCTTATTCCCTGTATCTAATGCTAGGGGCGCCTTAGCTCGCCCTGTTACCCAGATTACTTCTGATGGTGAAGACGCCGGGGCCACGTACCTTGCCTTACCTCCTGAATCCACCCTCAGTCTGTACCCTTCCCCCACCCAGGAAGATGGGAGTAGTAATGTACCTTAATACACCAACCAGACTAACGAGGTAATATGAACAGGGTAACGAAAAATACCAAACATACAAATATACTTACACATATAACATAGGAATGCATCGGGGAGTGAAGGATGGGGTTAAACCAAAGTTGGAGAGGAAAGGGAATTATCACACACTCAAAACCTAGCAACAGTCACAGATAAATCCACCAAACGCCTTCTCCAATAAAAACCAACAACAACATCCAGCCATGCAGCATGAGCTTTTTCTGACAATGAGTGCTCATCCTGGACCCCATCCTAGTATATATGTCCCTCATTCTGGTATATATGTCCCTGATCCTGGGCCACATCCTGGTATATTTATCCCTCATCCTGGTATATATGTCCCTGATCCTGGGCCCCATCTTGATATATATGTCCCACATCCTGGTATATATATCCCTCATCCTGTTTTATATGTCCCTCATCCTGGGTCCCATCCTGGTGTATATATCTGTCATCCTGGACCTCATCCTGATATATTTATATATCCCTCATCCTGGGCCCCATCCCTGATATATATGTCCCTCTTCCTGGTATATATATCCCTCATTCTGGTTTATATGTCCCTCATCCTGGGTCCCATCCTGGTGTATATATCTGTCATCCTGGACCTCATCCTGATATATTTATATATCCCTCATCCTGGGCCCCATCCTGGTTTATATGTTCCTCATCCTGGACCCAATCCGGATATATATGTCCCTCATCCTGGACCCCATCCGGCTATATATGTCCCTCATCCTGGTATATATGTCTCTCATCCTGGGCCCCATCCTGGTATATATGTCTCTCATCCTGGGCCCCATCCTGGTATATATGTACCTCATCCTGGACCCCACCCCGGTATATATGTTCCTCATCCTGGCCCCATCCTGGTATATATGTCTCTCATCCTGGGCCCCATCCAGATATATATGTCCCTCATCCTGGGCCCCATCCTTGTATATACGTACCTCATCCTGGACCCCATCCCTGATATATATGTCCCTCTTCCTGGTATATATATCCCTCATCCTGGTTTATATGTCCCTCATCCTGGGTCCCATCCTGGTGTATATATCTGTCATCCTGGACCTCATCCTGATATATTTATATATCCCTCATCCTGGGCCCCATCCTGGTTTATATGTCCCTCATCCTGGGTCCCATCCTGGTGTATATATCTGTCATCCTGGACCTCATCCTGATATATTTATATATCCCTCATCCTGGGCCCCATCCCTGATATATATGTCCCTCTTCCTGGTATATATATCCCTCATCCTGGTTTATATGTCCCTCATCCTGGTCCCATCCTGGTGTATATATCTGTCATCCTGGACCTCATCCTGATATATTTATATATCCCTCATCCTGGGCCCCATCCTGGTTTATATGTTCCTCATCCTGGACCCAATCCGGATATATATGTCCCTCATCCTGGACCCCATCCGGCTATATATGTCCCTCATCCTGGTATATATGTCTCTCATCCTGGGCCCCATCCTGGTATATATGTCTCTCATCCTGGGCCCCATCCTGGTATATATGTACCTCATCCTGGACCCCACCCCGGTATATATGTTCCTCATCCTGGCCCCATCCTGGTATATATGTCTCTCATCCTGGGCCCCATCCAGATATATATGTCCCTCATCCTGGGCCCCATCCTTGTATATACGTACCTCATCCTGGACCCCATCCCTGATATATATGTCCCTCTTCCTGGTATATATATCCCTCATCCTGGTTTATATGTCCCTCATCCTGGGTCCCATCCTGGTGTATATATCTGTCATCCTGGACCTCATCCTGATATATTTATATATCCCTCATCCTGGGCCCCATCCTGGTATATATGTTCCTCATCCTGGACCCAATCCGGATATATATGTCCCTCATCCTGAACCCATCCGGCTATATATGTCCCTATCCTGGTATATATGTCTCTCATCCTGGGCCCCATCCTGGTATATATGTCTCTCATCCTGGGCCCCATCCTGGTATATATGTACCTCATCCTGGACCCCACCCCGGTATATATGTTCCTCATCCTGGCCCCATCTTGGTATATATGTCTCTCATCCTGGCCCCATCCAGATATATATGTCCCTCATCCTGGGCCCCATCCTTGTATATACGTACCTCATCCTGGACCCCATCCCGGTATATATGTTCCTCATCCTGACCCCATCCTGTTTCATATTTCTCCAATTCTTTAACACAGAAAAAAAACCAAAACGATTCTTCGTACCTTCCTCCACTCCTTTTCTGTAGCTGGCATAGGAGCCGGCAGCTCACTTCAGTGTGCAAGCAACGGACAGCTCATGACGTCACTGCTACGCGCAGTCAGTGACATGCACGCCGGCGTCAGCTGCTGGCCTCTGATTGGCTGTTGGCTTGTATTGCATTTCAAGACGCTTCAAGTCTCTGCGCCGCTATGCATTTCACCTGAATGTACGTCCTCGGATGTACATTCAGCTGAAATATGTATTGACGTCGGCGGACCCCTCCAGCACCTTCTGTGATCTTTACGTCCTTAGTGCATTAATTAGTACACTGTGAGTGTCAGTACATTACATAGCAATATGGCTGTCTTTTATATCCTCACCCACTGATTTCAGCAGTGTCATCGGCATGGAATTTACGTGCTAAGCTTTTGTTAAGGGCTATTGTTGAAAGCTAAAATCTGCAACAATGAGATAGATATTTTAGCTGTTGTCCTCTCTACCACAGGATATATGGGCATCTAATGAAAGTTTCTAGAATATATCATTAATCATCACATTGTCAGTTTGTGATCATTTTGAGCTGTAACTCCATCCTCGGTCAGCAAACAGAAGGATCAGAGAGGCGATTCCATGGTCCATTGTGGTTCTCCATTTTTCTCCTGGGGTCGGACCCATCAGTCACACGATGATGGCCAAGTTTAGGTCATCAATTTTATATCCTGGAAAACTCCTTTAAATGTCCCATCTCCATATGAAGCCCACCATGAAAGTAATTGTGCACTCTGTCTCCCTTCTTATTTTCAGGCCCTATCCCTCACCCCCGTCCATCTCACCCGGTGCCGTCATCCAGCCATCCTACCTTCTCTCCTATAGACCCTGGCTCTCCTCCATCTCACCCGCTGCCGTCCTCCAGCCATCCTACCTTCTCACTTATAGACCCTGGCTCTCGTCCATCTCAGCCGCCACCGTCCTCCAACCATCCTACCTTCTCACCTATAGACCCTGGCTTTCGTCCATCTCAGCTGCCACCGTCCTCCAGCCATCCTACCTTCTCTCCTATAGACCCTGGCTCTCCTCCATCTCACCCACTGCCGTCCTCCAGCCATCCTACCTTCTCACTTATAGACCCTGGCTCTCGTCCATCTCAGCCGCCACCGTCCTCCAACCATCCTACCTTCTCATCTATAGACCCTGGCTTTCCTCCATCTCACCCGCCACCGTCCTCCAATTATCCTACCTTCTCACCTGTAGACCCTGGCTCTAATCCTCCTCAGCCGCCACCGTCCTCCAGCCATCCTACCTTCTCACCTGTAGACCCTGGCTCTCGTCCTTCTCAGCCGCCACCGTCCTCCAGCCATCCTACCTTTTCACCTGTAGACCCTGGCTCTCGTCCATCTCACCCACTGCCGTCCTCCAGCCATCCTACCTTCTCATCTATAGACCCTGGCTCTCCTCCATCTCACCCGCCGCTCTCCAGCGCTGCTACCACGCAGGATGCCAGTTATGACAGCGCTACCGCCGCCCCCTGCAGTAAGTATATCTCATCATATGTACATAGACATCATTCATTTCCAGTAGTAGGTTTTTTTTATTTTTTAAAGTTTTTCACTTTTTTTTTTACCATTTTGTTAATTATTTTAGTATTTTTCTACAAAAAAATGTATTGCTATTAGCATTCGCCAATGTACAGCACTGCCACAAGTGTTGGCCATTTTTGAGACCCCAAATTTTTTTTTTAATTTTTACATTAATGGAGCTGTGTAAATGCTTTTTTTTAATCTGGTGAGATGACATTTGTATTGAATCCCTTTTGGGGTACGTGCAATGATTTAATCACTTTCTATTCCACTTCTTGGGGAATTGGCTGTGCCTTGAAAAAAAAAGAGCAATTCTGGCGTTCTGACTTTCAATTTTTGTCTACACAAGTAAATTAACAAATTAACAAACAGATAACATTTTTCTGGATGGTGCGATATCAAATGTTTATTTATTTTGGAATGGGGTGGGGAAATTTAAACTTTTAGACTTTTTTTTTGTTTGTTTTTGAAAACTTTTTTATTTTTCATTCTTACTGTATTTTTTTAGTCCCCTTATGGGACTTCAACCTGCAATACGGCAGTATATAGAAGAAAGGACGTTTTCCTCCAGTAAGCAAAAGACTAGAATGTCAATCCATTGCCACTCCTAGATAGGGTCAGAACGTTGGCATCACCAGATCATACCGCTTAGGTGCCGCTGTCCGAGATTAGCAGCAGCGTTTAACTGGTTCAATAAGAATAATTGGAGCAAATATTGCCAGCAGCTGCAGGGCCTGTATGGATCGGGCTCGACTCCTGAGCCTGCTTCATACACTTGCCCCCTCCGAGTCCTATCAACGAAAAATTCTAAAAGTTCTCATTTTTTCCTCTTTCTCATTCAAGGAAAAAGTTAAAAGAAAAAAATATATATTTTAGATATCTCCGCATCTCTAAAAGTCTGATTTGTCAAAATACAAAATTATTTTTTGCTCATACAGTAAATGCTGTAAAAAATAACAGAAAAATTGCCAATATTGCCACCTTGATCAGTCACCTTCCCTAAAAAAATGGAATAAAGAGTGATCGAAAAAGTCACAAGAGAAAGCACAGCTCCAAAAAAAATGGAAAAATAAAAAAGTTATGGGTCTCAGCAAAACAAAAAATAAAAATTCAGAATTTTTGAAAGAGCAATAAAGTATAAAAACAACATAAATCTGGTATTGTCGCGATTGCAACAACCTGAAGAATAAAGTTACCAGGTCACCTTTCCTATACAATAAATCTAAAAAAAAAACAAAATAGATGTTTTTTTTTCATTTCTCCCCATATAGATCTTTTTTTCCCCTTTTTTGTTCAGTATGTGAAATGGATTCGACTAACGCTTCCTGTCCTTGTAGATTGCTCCACGTTCCACAATCACAGCATCTTCAACGTCACCAGCGGTGGTTTCCATCTACACTGGATCACCGACTGCCCCGAGGATTTCACCTATAACGTCCAAGTATCAGGAAAAGGATTTAATCAGAGTAAAACCATCATGGGAACCACAATGGTGATGCAAGGACTGCAGGCCGGGGAGCTGTATACTGCACAGGTGACATTTAAGGACTGCAATGGACTGGTGCAACTGTGGAATGGAAGAGTAAAAACAGGTAATTTCATAGATTCGTCAAATATCATATAAACCTTGTATTTTCTCCTCCAGAGTAAGCAAGAACATGCAATGCAACTAGTTATCCACTAGAGGGCAGACTAAGACCTCTAATGTATCGTACAGTCCCTGTATTCCACAGGTCTGGTAAAGGCAACTTCTCTCAACTATGTGTGATAATAATGTAATGTGTGCTCTGAATTTTTAGTGACGTGCAAGTTATTATAATATATATATTCTTATTCTTCTCCCCATGTAACGGTGTGTGCCGACCTTCTCCCCATGTCCTTCTCCCCACCGGTTCAAGGGGAGAAGGTCGGCACACAGCGGTTCAAGGGGAGAAGGTCGGCACACAGCGATTCATGGGGAGAAGGTCGGCACACAGCGATTCATGGGGAGAAGGTCGGCACACAGCCGTTCATGGGGAGAAGGTCGGCACACATCGGTTCATGGGGAGAAAGTCGACACACACCGGTTCATAGGGAGAAGGTCGGCACACACCAGTTCAAGGGGAGAAGGTTGGCACACACCGGTTCATGGGGAGGTCGCTACACACCAGTTCATGGGGAAAAGGTCGGCACACATCGGTTCATGGGGAGAAGGTCGAAACACACCAGTTCATGGGGAGAAGGTCGGCACACACCGGTTTATGGGGAGGTCGGCACACACCGGTTCATGGGGAGAAGGTCGTCACACACCGGTTCATGGGGAGAAGGTCGGCAAACACCGGTTCATGGGGAGAAGGTCGGCAAACACCGGTTCATGGGGAGAAGGTCGGCACACACCAGTTCATGGGGAGAAGGTCGGCACACACCGGTTCAAGGGGAGAAGGTCGTCACACACCGGTTCATGGGGAGGTCGTCACACCGGTTCATTGGGAGAAGGTCGGCACACACAGGTTCATGGGGAGAAGGTCGTCACACACCGGTTCATGGGGAGAAGGTCGACACACACAGGTTCATGGGGAGGTCGTCACACACCGGTTCATGGGGAGAAGGTCGGCACACACTGGTTCATGAGGAGAAGGTTGGCACACACCGGTTCATGGGGAGAAGGTCGGCACACACCGGTTCATGAGGAGAAGGTTGGCACACACCGGTTCATGGGGAGGTCGTCACACACCGGTTCATGGGGAGAAGGTCGGCACACACAGGTTCATGGGGAGAAGGTCGGCACACACCGGTTCATGGGAAGAAGGTCGGCACACACCGGTTCATGGGAGAAAGTCGGCACACACCGGTTCATGGGGAGGTCGGCACACACCGGTTTATGGGGAAAAGGTCAGCACACACCGGTTCATGGGGAGAAGGTCGTCACACACCGGTTCATGGGGAGAAGGTCGGCACACACAGGTTCATGGGGAGAAGGTCATCACACACCGGTTTATGGGGAGAAGGTCGGCACACACCGGTTTATGGGAGAAGGTCGGCACACACCGGTTCATGGGGAGAAGGTCGGAACACACAGGTTATGGGGAGAAGGTCGGCACACACCGGTTCATGGGGAGAAGGTCGGCACACACCGGTTCATGGGGAGAAGGTCGGCACACACAGGTTCATGGGGAGAAGGTCGTCACACACCAGTTCATGGGGAGAAGGTCGTCACACACCGGTTCATGGGGAGGTCGTCACACACCGGTTCATGGGGAGGTCGTCACACACCGGTTCATAGAGAGAAGGTCGGCACACACAGGTTCATGGGGAGAAGGTCGTCCACACACGGTTCATGGGGAGAAGGTCGGCACACACCGGTTCATGGGAGAAGGTCGGCACACACCGGTTCATGGGGAGAAGGTTGGCACACACCGTTCATGGGGAGAAGGTCGGCACACACCGTTCATGGGGAGAAAGTCGGCACACACCGGTTCATGGGGAGGTCGGCACACACCGGTTTATGGGAAAAGGTCGGCACACACCGGTTCATGGGAGAAGGTCGTCACACACCAGTTCATGGGGAGAAGGTCATCACACACCGGTTCATGGGGAGAAGGTTGGCACACACCGGTTCATGGGGAGAAGGTCGGCACACACTGGTTCATGCTCATATACACCGTACTTGGGGACTTGTCCATAGTCAATCTGCAGCCACTGTGACGAGTAATCTGGTCTTGGGGGAGCAAGACACATGCCATTATGGTTTTACCTTGATTATGACAGGCGCAAATTATCTAGCTCTACAGGGAACTTATGATGTGGATACGATAGAACACATTGCTTCTTTGGGGCATACACCTTCCCATTGGGACAGATGAGCCATCAATGAATACGAGACTCTGGGAAGACACGGTCTCATCTCTCTATGCCAGATCCCATCTACATCCAGGAGTGCTCCTTTCTCTCGACCACTCTTTTTTTTATCCGCCTCAGAAGATTGGCCTTGTAGAGTTACGAGCACAGTGAGATCCACTTCCATCTCTAGCTCCGGACCATTGACAGCCATTATGCAAGGGTCTAACGGTACAAGGGCTGAACTACTTAGCAGCTGCATAGGTCTTACGGTTGTTAGTTGTCTCGGGCATGGACATAAATTTTTTTTTTATTAATTCTACATATATACATAAAATATATTATATTACTGCCCCCTACTGTATGTATAAGAATATAACTACTATAATACTGCCCCTATGTACAAGAATATAACTACTATAATACTGCCCCTATGTACAAGAATATAACTACTATAATACTGCCCCCTACTGTATGTATAAGAATATAACTACTATAATACTGCCCCTATGTACAAGAATATAACTACTATAATACTGCCCCATATGTACAAGTAAATAACCATTATACAGCTATAATATTGGCT
This sequence comes from Oophaga sylvatica, assembly GCA_033576555.1. Taxonomy (NCBI): domain Eukaryota; kingdom Metazoa; phylum Chordata; class Amphibia; order Anura; family Dendrobatidae; genus Oophaga; species Oophaga sylvatica. The sequence goes on from JARQOD010000002.1 coordinate 629,869,806, forward strand.
CCTGCTCTGGTGGGTCCAGTTTATGGACTTTTTCCACATACTTTATGACTATTTTAGTTGTTTCTTCTAGAGGCGCATACTCTAAATGCAACACTGAAGATTGAAAATTGGAACCTCACAGAATCTCTGATGGACCCCAGCTCTCCTGATTACACAACTTTTCTTCAGAAGTTTATTTTAGAGGTACAGAGACTTTAACACTTTGTATTGCTCCTTCATTGCTATGTGTGTATTCAGCGTGTCTACAATATGGGTTTAGGTAGCTCCCTCTAGTGGAGGCCGCCTGCAGCTCAAAATTTAAAAGGGCTCCCACCTTTTTCACATAGGTAAAGCGTTCCCTATCCCGCGAGATTCCTCCTGAGCGGTGACGGTGGAGGTGGAATCGCTGAGTGCCGGTAGCATCATCGTTTACTTTCGAATAATTGTCAATGACTCGGTCAATCTCACAGCCACGTCCTTCTCAGCCTTCAGTGATGAGTTTCACGTTGACCCAGGATCTATTGTAGTAAAAGGTAATTGACAATCGTACAGATAACACAAACAAATATATATATCCATAACGCACATATACATAGAAAATACACAATACATGTAACACCCACGTACAATACACATAATACACACACTAACAGAATACGCACACATATCACACATAGTCACATACACATATATGTATAAATAACAAATATACACAACACATGTACACATAACTCAAGCAAAATACAAAACATATACACACCTGACACAAAAACTATACATACCCATAACACAAGCACATATGCACATAACATGTATACAGTTGTACTCAAAAGTTTACATACCCCGGCAGAATTTTTTGCTTTCTTGGCCATTTTTCAGAGAATATGAATGATAACACCAAAACTTTTTCTCCGCTCATGGTTAGTGGTTGGGTGAAGACATTTATTGTCAAACTACTGTGTTTTCTCCTTCTAAATCATAATGACAACCCAAAACATCCAAATGACCCTGATCAAAAGTTCACATACCCTGGTGATTTTGGCCTGATAACATGCACAGAAGTTGACACAAATGGGTTTGAATGGCTACTAAAGGTAACATCCTCACCTGTGACCTGTTTGCTTGTAATCAGTGTGTGTGCGTAAAAGCTGAATGAGTTTCTGGGATCCAGACAGACTCTTGCATCCTTCATCCAGCCACTGACGTTTCTGGGTTGTGAGTCATGGGGAAAGAAAAAGAATTGTCAACAGATCTACGGGAAAAGGTAGTTGAACTGTATAAAACAGGAAAGGGATGCAAAAAGATATCCAAGGAATTGATAATGCCAGTCAGCAGCGTTCAACCTGTGATTAACAAATGGAAAATCAGGGGCTCTGTAAAAACAAAACCACGGTCAGGTAGACCAACAAGAACTTCATCCACAACTGCCAGGAAAATAGTTCGGGATGTAAAGAAAAAACCCACAAATAACATCAGCTGAAATACTGGACTCTCTGAAATTTAGCGGTGCGGCTGTTTCAAGATGCACAATAAGGAGACATTTGAAGAAAAATGGGCTGCATGCTTGAGTCGCCAGAAGAAAGCCATTACTGCACAAATGCTACAAGGTATCTCGCCTACAATACGCCAAACAGCACAGAGACAAACCTCCAAACTTCTGGAACAAGGTAATTTGGAGTGATGAGACCAAAATTTAAGTTTTTGGCCACAACCATAAACGTTACATTTGGAAAGAGGTCAACAAGGCCTATGATGAAAGGAACACCATTCCTACTGTAAAGCACGGAGGTGGATCGCTGATGTTTTGGGAATGTGTGAGCTACAAAGGCGCAGAAAACTTGGTCAAAGTTGAAGGAAAGATGAATGCAGCACATTATCAACAAGTACTGGAGGCAAATTTCCAATCATCAGCCCAGAAGCTGCGCATGGGACGTACTTGGACGTTCCAACATGACAACGATCCAAAACACAAGGCCAAGTCGCCCTGTCATTGGGTACAGTAGAACAAAGTGAAGGTTCTGGAGTGGCCATCTCAGTCTCCTGACCTCAATATCATTGAGCCACTCTGGGGAGATCTCAAGCGCGCAGTTCATGCTAGACAGCCCAGGAATTTACAGGAACTGGAGGCTTTTTGCCAAGAAGAGTGGGCAGCTTTACCATCTGAGAAAGTAAAGAACCTCATCCACAACTACCACAAAAGACTTCAAGCTGTCATTGATGTTAGAGGGGGCAATACACGGTGTTAAGAAACGGGGTATGTGAACTTTTGATCAGGGTCATTTGGATGTTTTGGGTCGTCATTATGATTTAAAAAGAGAAAACACAGTAGTGACAATAAATGGCTTCACCCAACCACTAACCATGAGTGGAGAAAAGGTTTTGGTGTTATCATTCATATTCTCTGAAAAAAGGCCAAGAAAGCAAAAATTCTGCCGGGGTATGTAAACTTTTGAGGACAACTGTACATAACATACATACACATGATTATTAGGTCTCCTCCAGGGGAATAGCTTTCTCTCTAGTGTCAGCTGCTGGAGGGAACTAACTTAAAAGTGAAGGATAAGATTTGCCCCTAGACCCCCGTCAGACGCCTCTCACCCAGCTCTGAACTCTACCTTACGTTATGTGTGAAGGCTCGCTCACTTACAGGGTAGTATCCGGACTTAAAATTGTCTGATAATAGAGAGGCAAATTTTGGGAATTACTGCAGACGCAAACAGACATATTACCTGCCCGCACCTCCGTAATTGTGGCAGTCCTAGCACCGTTCACAGTCTCCCTCTAGTGGTGACTTGTATGAGTGACCTCCACAGCATCTATCATTGTATATAAAGGCAAAGCATGCTGGGAAATAAAATAATAACTTGTTCTCTTCTTTTATCTTATTTGCAGATTTAGACGAGTGCCTGTCACCTGCCGATAATGACTGTCACTTATATGCAAACTGCAAGAACCTGGAGGGGTCGTACACCTGCCAATGCCACCCATCCTTTGTAGATAAAGACCCCAGCAGGCCTGGGAGGAACTGTGAGGGTGAGAGAACTCTCCTGGGTGCTTATATTAAGAAGAATTACCACTGTTCATCACAATTTTTTTTTCCTAAACACGTAGATTATTCTGTGCTGAAACATTTCTTGATATATTTTTATAGAGACCGGAGCTCCATTTTTCTCTCATACAGAATTTCAAAAAGACAGTCACAAAGATTAATGATGAAGTTCTCTCTTCCTACAGCCACCACTAGAGGGAGCCGAGAAGTAATCAGTAAGCTGCTTAGCTCCCTCTAGTGGCCAGAATGTGATACTTTTATTTAGCTTTATACTGGGGAATTGGAGCTCTGTATAAATAAAAACTGAGCTTTACCGAATGTAGAAATAACCTAATCAGCACTAATGTGGGACTTGAATAATAGAGTTAGAAGGTGCAGATCCACTTTAAATTGGACATAGATTAGCACATAGAGTATCACAGATCCCAGCATGTTTTTTTGTTTTGGGGTATGTAACAGCCTCGAAACATGCGGGGCAGGGACTCGAGCATGTCACTTGAGCACCCGTGATATTTGGTGCATATCCGAGCACCCGATGCAAGCTGGAGTAGCGAGCTCTTGCGCTCAACACTTAGGCCAGGAGAGACACTCACACTTGCAAGAGACTCGCACGATTCTCGTGAAGCACCTGAAGGGTTAATAAAGTTCTTGAATGTGGTTTTGAGCACCTTGAGGGGTGCCTTTTTATTTGGGGCTCATATTGATGATCTTTACATGAAGGCGTGGCTCACGTGGTAACTATGCAGAGCAGCCTAAAGACACGCCCCTGAGGATCCTGTGAGACACACCTCCTTGGTAAAGACTTTAAGAATTGATAAAAGGCCGATATCTCTGGAACCGTATGGCGGATTTTAAAAATGCAAAAAGTGCAATATTCAGGGGTGCAGCGGGAATACAATAAAAGCTACAAGTGATTACTTTTGACCTGGTGACAGGTTCTCTTTAAGGCCCATTGGATAGTCCCTACGGATAGTCGTTTGGTTGCTGAACTTATTGAAATCAGCTTTAGGTATTATTTGGGTGACCCCCCATTTAAAAATAAAAAATCGCATCAACTTTTAGCTCTTATTTTTTTTTCGCTACTAAAACTAGAAACAGGGGCGGGGACTGCTAATTTAAAGACCTGCACTCTTAATATATCTTTATGGCTCTATTTTTCTGATTAAAGCTCCAAATATACTACTGTGCTAGGGAACGTGATGAATTGTCAAGCAGTTCCCCCAGTGAGACCCGTCAAACCCAAACGAACAACACGGACTGTCCAAACTGTGATCATTAAAGTATCTGTGTTTCCACTATGGCAGATAATCCAACCATGTGCAAGGTGCAAACCAGGGGAATGAGGCCAATGACTGTCTCTCAGCATCTGCATTGACTTTATCTTGGTTAGAACTATTTATCCTGCTATTATTGATATATTGAATATAGATGATAAAATTCTGAGTACCTGCGGTTACCACTAGAGGGAGCTCACCGCACACTGTTTATACATTGAGCTCTATAAATGCACAGTATGCAGTGAGCTCCCTCTAGTGGCGGCAGTTAGGATTTTATCATTTAACTCTTTATGAAGGGGATTCAGGGCTCTGTATTAGAAAAACTGAGTGCAGTGTCTGGTATATATTTTACAGGTGTAACCACGACTTCGGCGAGCCCTGATTCCTCCAGCTTTGGTAAGATATAAACTCTACTCCTTTACAACCAATATTGTCGCCATTCCCATTAATCTTGCCAACTGACTCTTATTGCTCTGATACATCTCCCGGTTCCATAAGCTGAGGAACCTCTCTGACAACCCATCTGGATGCTTTAGTGGCAGCCATATTGGTTGTCAGCCAATCCATTATGGGATTTTAGATAAAACTGAAGAGTTTTTAATTTGGAAAATTCTTCAGGAAACATTCATTTTTTGGAGAAGTTTCTCTTTTCTGAAGCAGTTTTTGAAGAATTTTCGAGAAGTTTTTTTTTTCTTCCTGAAACGTCTTTTGCAGCTTTTTAATTGGACACTTACTAGTCTGGAGCAGGTTCCATCAGGATCGCTTAAAAAAAAAAAAAAAAAAGTAATATGCACATTTTTATTCCACCAGGTTTTTTTTTGTTTTTCAATTACTCTCCAGGGTAAAAGATATTCACAAAAATTTTCACATGAATTTCCCAGACACATGAATAGAAAGAGTTTTGTAAGCGTTTTTGACGTAGTTTTTGAGGAGGATCCAAAAAGCTCCTCAAGGGTTTGTGCACATGGAGTTTTTTCGAGGAGTCTTTTGCAGTGGGTTTGCTCCACAAAAACACCTAAAAGACTCTTCTTACTTATTCCTATTGATAGGCTTTGTGCAGATGGAGTCTTTTTGATGATTTTTTTTTGGGAGAAAACTGAGCAGAACCTCAAAGTTTTTGAGGAGTTTTGAACTTTTGAGTAACATTTAAAGACCTTCTTCTCAGTTTTCTCTAGGTTTCTGTTCCAAAACCTCCTTGAAAAACTTTAGTGCACTGAGCAGAAACTCCAAGTTTTTGCTGAGTTTTGAGATCTGGAGAAGGATTTGGAGAGTTTCTGCTCAGTGGCATTGTGCACATGATGTCTTTAATCCCCCGCCGGAGTCTTCTTTCCAAAGCCCCTTCAGGAAAAAACGGAAACTTTCTTTTTTGCTAAAGTGGCTCTGTCGGATATTTTGTGCTCGTTTTCGAGACGGATTCGCCACTAGCATCTTTTCCAGAAGAATGAAATTATTACTTTTTTTTTTAACCCTGAAGCACTTAAAAAAAGTAACAACAGACTGAACATGTGCACAGCAAGCTGCTTTTACGTTGCGGTGCATTATGTTCATTTTTTGTGATGCTTTTTCAGCACTTTTTCTGACGGATTCCTGATGTCGTATGCCAATAGCCAGTTTCTGCTCCAAAAACTAATTTATAAACTTCCTGTGCATATAATCTAAAGCCACTCATATGTTCAGCCTCTTGAGCTTTTTTTTTGTTAAGCTTCAGGTTTTAAAAAAATGCTTTGTTGGTGAAACGAAAGTGCTTGTCACCTATTTGGCTAGTTTTTTTGAGAAGTTTTTGAAACAGAAACCTTAAAACTCCTCAATAACTTGGAGGTTCTGCTTCCGAAAACTCTGGAAATGACTCCATCTTCAGATAGCCTTACAAGCGGTTCCTGATGGAAAGCACTCGAAATGAGTACAGCACCAAAACAATCATCACTACATGAATACATTACCAGAACCACCATCGGTACAGGAATGATGACACAAGAACCAACATCAGCACATGAACAGTGAAGTCATCAGAATCACCATCAGTACAGCAATGCAGAACCAGAATCACCTTTAGTACAGCAATGCAGAACCAGAATCACCATCAGTACAGCAATACAGAACCAGAATCACCATCAGTACAGCAATGCAGAACCAGAATCACCATCAGTACAGCAATGCAGAACCAGAATCACCATCAGTACCAGCAATGCAGAACCAGAATCACCATCAGTATAGCAATGCAGAACCAGAATCACCATCAGTATAGCAATACAGAACCAGAATCACCATTAGTATAGCAATGCAGAACCAGAATCACCATCAGTACAGCAATACAGAACCAGAATCACCATCAGTACAGCAATACAGAACCAGAATCACCAGCAGTACAGCAATGCAGAACCAGAATCACCATCAGTACAGCAATAGAGAACCAGAACCACCATCAGTTTTGGTGCAAACTGTATTTACCACATGATGGACTTAAAAAACACTCCCATCAAAGTTTTTATCCTCTTACTATATAGCATATTATATGTTCAGTCTCTTGAGCGTTTTTTCTGCATCAGGACTCTGTCTTCACATAGCCTGATTGAAAGCACTCGAAATTAAGCCCTGCCCAATCAAAAGGCTGCAAAAAAAATGCTTCAGGAAAAAAAACTTTGCAAAAACTCATGAAAAACTCTTCATAACTGCTTCAGGAGATAAAAAAAAAAACTCCTCCAAAAATGTTGCAAAGAAGGATTGTTTCCTGAAACAGTTTGACCAGATAATCTCGTTGTTTATGACTGCATCAGAAAAACCCATGTACACATACCCCAAGAAACTCTGTATGAACAGAGCCTAAGAGTTTTTTGTTTCCACCACTTTTGCAGGACGCATCGGTCCTTCGTTATCCCCCATGAGCGGAGCAGACCCCACAACTGGAGGACTGCCTCTGAGTCCTGTAAACACTGCACATCCTGTGACCACCCCACATCCAGGATCCCCGACCACCGAAAACGGCTCCAAAATTAACTACGAATTTCAGCAACTTTCCTCTCCATTAACTCCCACTACTCCCAGTGCAAATGTTTCTGGGGGTCCCAGTCGAGCCCAGTCTGTATTGAGCACACCAGTGCACGCAGTGAACTCAACCCCACCGGCTCCAGTGCTCCCTACAAGTCACAAGGCTGCTGTCGGCAACTTCAGTCCTCCTGTTATGAGCTCCTCTGCAAAAATCAGTGCACCCGGAATCAGCACAGTCTCCCAGCTGAAATCAACGCTGCCGTCCACCCCCAGTGTAGAAATAATCACCGCTGCCCCCATCTCAACGGGACAGACCGTGAGCCAGGAGATTCCTTGCTCTTTTCCCATAGTTGGGGCAAATGTCGGTACGTATTCTGCTGCATCCACAGGCTGAAAACAAATATATCTACTTTTTCTTACACAGCGGGGGTTTTGTTGCAGTGTATCAGTGTAGACAATCCTGAATAGGGCTGAAACACTGCAACAAGCTGCAGCTGTGAGAGCAGGACAAAGCCAAAAGAGCTTAACTCCTTCTCTGCCCAATAAACAGAGTTCGCTCTGATGCCCAATAATTTATAAAATCATAGGATCCGCCAATATGACGCTGTCACCCCCGAGCGCAAAGACCACCACTCTGAAGCCCCCCGGCCTCACGCTGAAAGACGCGAGCACGGTCATCTGTAAGACGGAGAAGATCGGCATCTCTATAGAAAAGGCCTTCCTGAAGATGATGTCCATCGCCGCTCACTCTCTGTTCCTCGGGAGTCCGGAATGTTCCGTAAACTGCAGCACTGACACCGCCATCTACATAGAAGCCGGATGGAAAAACTGCAACACTGATGTGCAGAGCGTGAGTGCAGCCATGTTATCAACACGTAGGAATAATAACTAATCCACTAAGTGTGACATAAATGGCAGCGATATGTCACATCAGATAGACGTTACATTACTGATCCTGAGTTACATCCTGTAGCTCTTTTTATTATAAAAAATATATACAATACATACCATAATACATTTCTAACTGTACATAAATGAACATTGCTAAGATAAATAACAGAAACAAAAGAAACCAGCTTCAAAAACAAAATTAAACCAAAAAGTCCAGAGTCCTTAGTCCTTTCTCTCTTCAGAACTATTGCAGCTCCAAAGGACCCCCAGCAGGGACATTATCATTAAACAAAATTAAATATAAGACATAAAAGAAACATGCACACACACTCACACTGACACACAATCACGCACCTCCCCAAAAAAAAAAAGAAAAAAGGCCTCACCTGGCCATACATACAACACAACCTATATATAAACGCTACTATATACACTACTATATACACTAAGATATGGAATTTTTTTTTTTTTTTTATTAATTTTTTTTTTTTTTTTTTTTTTTTTTAATTTTTTTTCCTTTTTTTTTTTTTCCCTCACCACACCACAGGTCCATGAGTTCATGCCCTTTTCACAGCAAACTTGATGGGTCCATGAAAGTTTATGCCCTTAGAAAATTTTTCGGGTCCATGGCAGGTTCCATGCCCTCCCCCCACACAAACACCCCCACCCAACCTAAACTATACCCCCCCAAACATATAACTATTTACACTTATATACAAAACATTACATTAACAGACCTACCACACAAAACACTACATTACATTACTTTACCCACATTACATTACATTAACCACACTTTGCTTAAACCACAACATTATAAACATTTACACTGTACACTGACCACATAACTTGCAAGGCCCAAGTTCAGCGCCTGCAAGCCCAATATCCATTATTTCCTGAATTTACAAAACAAAAAGCTAAATGTGCCACACACCAGCCCACCACCGGGAAACTGGAGTCCTAAGAGGCCCCGTCCCTAACCACCAACACACGCACCCTGTCCCTCACCAACTAAATCTGCCCCTAAAAGAAAAGAAACTGACCCTAACTATCCCTACCTGCCCCTACCTATCCCTACTCTACCTAGCTTATCAAAACTAACTATCTAGCTATCCCTAAACTGGCCCTCCCTGTCCCTATCTGACCCTACTTTTCTCTCCCTCAACACCCACACCACCTTATCTTACCCTACCAACAATCTCACACAGACCAGCTCTCCCTAAGGCACGTTAAAGGAGAAACCCCTCCAAAGCCAAGAGGCCCTCCTCGCGCCCAGCCTCTCGAACTCCAAAGAGCGCACCTTCCCCAGGTCACCCAAGATGTTTCTAAGCACCTCATCCTGGGGAGGACTTTCCGCTGCGTGGAAACTAAACACCGTGCACTCCAAGTGTGGAACCTAATGACTACACTAACCAGGAATAAAGTGCTCCGTTCTCGGCCACCCAGGGATCTGAATGCCCCATAAGCCCACTCCGGATAAGAAAGGGACGCCAGCCTAGGCCAGCCTATGGAAGCACCCACCCTGTTGTAGACCCCTGTATTAAAGGGACACCGAAGGAGGAAATGCTCCATGCTTTCCAACATGTCGCCACACTCCTCACGGGGACAACCCCGATCATCGGAGCTCCTGCACTTCAGGTTGTCCCTTACATACAGCCTCCCATGGAAGCAGCGCCAGGCCAAGTCCCAAAACTTCAAGGGGATCCGCTTGGAATTTAATAACCCAAGCCCAACCTCCAGATCCCGGCCTGGGCAATCCTTGAGCACCAGGGGCTTCTGGAAATGGGTCAACAGAACACTGCTGTCAAGGAATTTCCTCGACATGGTCCTGATTTCCCACATTCCCATACCCCACCGGCGGATCACCTTCAGAACCGGGGTAGCATAAGCCGGGAGATGTCCGTGCGGTGTGCGCAGGTCCTTCACCTGCCCTCCTGTCTCCCATTCCTGGAAGAAAGGCCGAAACCAACCCCTGCAGGAGAATACCCACGGAGGAGCCCTCTCTAAATAGAGGTTGGCAACATTGATCTTAAGAAAGGTGTTTATCAGAAACACCACCGGGTTGACCATACCCAACCCACCTAGTCTCCTCGTGCGGTACGTGACCTCTCTCTTAATTAGGTTAAGCCTGTTCCCCCATAACAGCTGGAAGAAAAGGCTATAGACCCGTGTCCAGAGAGGCTCTGGCAAGATGCAGACACTGCCCAGGTATATTAACAAGGGAAGCAGAAAGCCTTTGGCCAAGTTGACCCTTTCCCTCAGGGTTAAAGACCAACCCTTCCACTGGTCCACCTTTTGGGCGGCGATCTTAAGTCTGCCCTCCCAATTTTGCTGAGGGTAGTCCCCGGGGCCAAATTCGATGCCTAGGATTTTGGCGGAGGTCTGGGGCCCTGGAAGGGTGTCCGGGAGATCAAAACTAGGATCTCCCCCTCCCAGCCAGAGACTTTCGCACTTTTCCCGGTTGATCATGGACCCGGACGCCTCCGAGTAGCGTTCGACCTCAGACATGACCCAATCCGCCTCCTCTCTCGAGGACACAAAGAGGGAGACGTCGTCAGCGTACGCTACCACCCTCAGAGTGGCCCCCGGCTCCGCCCGGTCCATCCCGACTCCCACCAACGGTCCACGATCTACCCTCCTCAAGAAGTGATCGATCGCGAACACGTATAAAAGTGGGCTCAGAGGACAACCCTGGCGGACCCCGGAACTCACCTCAAAAGGGTGACCAACCCAACCGTTCACGAGTGGAAAAGTCTCAGCCCCCTGGTATAAGGTCTCTAACCAATTTACAAACCTCCCAGGCAGACCGTACCTCAAAAGGACAGACCAGAGGTACTCGTGATTCACCCGGTCAAAGGCCTTTGCTTGATCTAAGGACAGCAAGTACCCCTTCCAGTGGCCCGCCCTGCCCTGCTCCACTGCCTCTCGGACACCGAGCACAGCACTAAAAGTACTGCGGCCTGGAACAGAGCAGTGCTGAGCCCCCGAAAGGAGCTGGGGTGCAAACTTCACCAGCCGATTAAACAGCACCTTTGCCAGAACCTTCCGGTCCACATTGAGAAGCGCTATGGGACGCCAGTTCTCAATACGGGACGAGTCCTTACCCTTTGATAGGATAATCAGGGCTGACCTCCTCATTGAGCTGGGAAGAGCACCCGAGGAAAGGCACTCATTAAACACCTCAGTCAAGAGGGGGACCAAGGAGTCCCTAAAGGCCTTGTAAAACTCGGATGTTAAGCCATCCGGACCTGGCGATTTTTTGGGCCGAAGCCCATCAATGGCCAGTCTCACTTCCTCTTCCCTGATTGCCTCTACCAAAACATCAAGAGAGGGGTCATCTCCTGGCTCAGGAATGGTCTCAGCCAGGAAAGCCGACATCCCGTCTCGATCCAGATCCCTCTTTTCCAAGAGGTGCGAGTAGAAGGATCTGACCACCTCCAGGATCCCTGATTTGGATCGGTTCAGGGAACCCGTACTGTCGATCAGTCCTGTCACCATCTTACAATTCACTGACATCTTACAGTTTCTGTAAGGGTCGGGCGAGCGGTACCTCCCGAAATCCCT
>JARQOD010000002.1:629881650-629951227 GCA_033576555.1 Oophaga sylvatica
AATCCAGAATGAAAAGTGCCCCGATACATTCAATCACCCCACCTGAGAATGCCGCTACATAATCTTCCCCCCTTTTCAGCCCGGAAAGCTTTAAATTTGCCAGGATTGTAATTGAAAAATTGGGATAGTCTCAAAAATTTGGACAGTTGACAACTATGACCCTCCCGTCTAGTAGTGGCTTCAAGGGTTTAAATTCAACAACACCTGATCCTTCTTTCTCCTGATAACATAGGAATGTGGGAGAGTCAAACAGGTCCAACAAAATTTTGGGTATTTTAAAAGGATATTAAATTATAATATGCTTGAACAGTCCTGTTGACGAATATTCAGGACGGGGATGCAAAGCCACATTCTTTTGGTTCGAGAGCCCCGGTTTTGGGGATCATTTTTTTTTAATTGATCATTGGTGGTCCCAGTGATCAGACCCCAGTAGGTGGGGGATAGACAGCATCTTGAAATTGTAAGGTAGCGCTTCCCACGGCTGTGGGGCGCCGGGACATGGCATAGCTTGCTAGCTAGCCAATGCTCCCACGCCGCCAGTCCACACGACGATGAGGCATGGGTCCCAGATGATGAGAATGTGGACCCACTGGACCACGGAGGGAGCCCCGGGCCTGCCCGACTAGGAAGGGCAGCGACCGGGATCCGTGGCAGCTGAGCATGTGGGCAAGGTGGCGACCTGCAGGACTAGACAACACCGCACAACTTCAGGTAAGAAGAAACATAAAGTTTACTTAAAGAAACACAGTACATAAAACACAACATAAGACCGGGCTCCCGATTCCGCACATCAGAGAAGGGTACACGACTCAGGATCACAGACAGTGCTGGAGGACATCACGGGTAGATGCAGTCCAGGGTTATCTGGCACGGGCATACTTGGACGGCCTCTCTCTCAGGCCTTAGGCGTAGCACAGGCTCAGCAGGAGAACATCAGACACCGACCTCAGACAGACTTCAGACGATGGCGGGTCATCACGGGTTGATGAAGTCCAGGATCATCTGGCACGGGCATACTAGTATGGCCTCACTCTCAGGCCTCGGGCGTAGCACAGGCTCAGCAGGAGAACATCAGACACCGGCCCAGGACGAACGTCAGACGATGGCGGGGTCATCACGGGTTGATGAAGTCCAGGGTCATCTGGCACGGGCATACTAGGACGGCCTCTCTCTCAGGCCTCAGGCGTAGCACAGCTCAGCAGGAAACATCAGACACCGACCCAGGACAGACGTCATCACAGGGTAGACCAAGGAGGAACCAGCAGGACAGGCAGGTTGTCACGGCAAGTGACCAAGGCAGTCTCTGGACAGGCAGGTTGTCACAGCAAGTGACCAGCAGTCTCTGGGACAGGCAGGTTGTCACGGCAAGTGACCAGGGCAGGCAGGTTGTCACGGCAAGTGACAGGCAGGAAGGTTGTCACGGCAAGTGACCAGGCAGGAAGGTTGTCACGGCAAGTGACCAGGCAGGAAGGTTGTCACGGCAAGTGACCAGGGCAGGCAGGTTGTCACGGCAAGTGACCAGGCAGTCTCTGGGACAGGCAGGTTGTCACGGCAAGTGACCAGGCAGTCTCTGGGACAGGCAGGTTGTCACGACAAGTGACCAGGCAGTCTCTGGACAGGCAGGTATATACGACCTGATATGGTGGAGCCTCCAGGTAGGCTGCAGTCGGATGGCAGATGATCGCTCCCAGGTGAGCAGGCAAGAGCCGGGGATCTCTGCAAATGATGTCCGAACTTCCGGATGGAGCTGCAGTCGGATGGCAGATGATCGCTCCCAGGTGAGCAGGCAAGAGCCGGGGATCTCTGCAGATGACGTCCGAACCTCTGGAAGGAACTGCAGACGGATGGCAGACAGGCAAGCCGACAGGTAACAGACAGGTAACTGGAATCAGGAGCTGATGGCTGAAACAGAGTTAGACTGCACAGGAACAACAGGAACACGGATTGGATCCCAGAGAGTCAGGAACACAGACAGGAACACGGATTGGATCCCAGAGAGTCAGGAACACGGACAAGAACATCAGGAACACGGATTGGGTCTCAGGGAGTCAGGAACACGGACAGGAACATGGATTGAATCACAGGAACACGGACTGGAACACAGGCCTCAGACTCCGGACATCTGGCACCGATCAGCAGGCTCCGGACATCTGGCAATGATCGGCAGGATCCGGACATCAGGCAGGAAGGATAGGATCCGGACATCTGGAAGTGGTCGTCGGACATCGGACATCAGGCCATGGTCATCAGGCATAGGATCTGGACATCTGACAGCGACCTGAAAAGGAACCCCAGCGGTCTGGTGCAAGCCCCGCCAGGCTCAACGGGAACTGGCCGGAGATTGCACAGAGGCTGAGCACAGAGTAACAGAAACTCAGCACACACCGGACTCCTTCTTCCAAGATGAACTCAGGTTATATAGCAAGGATTCACAGTCACTGGCACAGGGTTCTGGACACAGCAGGATTTCAGGAACATAACACAAAGGACACAGTTCAGACATTCAGGTACAGGATGCGATCCAGGATCAGGGGTTCAGGTAATTAGACACAGCAGGAACAGGCCTGGATATACAGCCTCCAGGAACGGCGATCTGGGTAATCAGCCCCCAGCATAGGCGGAAACACAAGACACAATTCAGACATTCAGGTACCGGGTTTGATCCAGGATCAGGGAACAAGACACAGCAGGAACAGGGAATCAGCTCTCCAGAGCTGATCAAATTCAGAGCAGGAGCTGAACACACAACCACATACGGCTAGGTTCAGGGATTCAATGTGAAGCTCTGGCAACGCCCACTAGGGCTGGGGAACTTTATATATGAGCTGCTTCACAGCGATAGGCTGGAGCAGTAATTCTAGTAAACACCCAATCCACATAAAAGCAGGACAGGTGTGGGCCGTGCCCCCTATGCAGAGCCAGACAGCACAACACAGAGGGAACCCAACAATGGCTGCTGCCAACCACGCAGTAAGTCATGCACCACTGCAGAGGACTTTGCAAGCTACGGACGGCTTTCACAGCAAGTCAGGAACCGCACATGCGGGCGGTCATGCAAAGCAGCGGAGCCACTCACGCAAGTACGGGTACGCAGCAGAGCCGGGAACTGAGCAGCATCCATATAGGTAACAGACAACAGTATCCCAGCTGGTTAGGGGGAAAGGAGCAAAAGGGTTAATGCAAAAAACATGCAAAGTAACGCTGGAAAACAAAGTACAGACAATACCAGCGTTACATAATGTGGGAACATTGCCCCTACAATAATTGCTCCCAACCACACTTGGAAAGTTACCAAGAAATAGGAAACAGATTGATAGAATGTGACTGCAGCAACAGACTACGCAGGGTTTGTTTGTAGTCTGTTACCATGGAGATACATAATCCGAGACTATTTGTAACATTACTTCACTTTTTCTGTTGTAGAGCTATTAACAATGGCTTCTGTGCGGAAATGAACTTCACTGTCATGTGTTCTCTTTTTTTTTTTTATTTTTTTTTTTACATGAAGCTTAATCATTGAATGATCATAAAATACATGATTACGTAACTTGGATCTCATGGATCCTCTGGCCAGATCTATGCCCCCAAACCTACCGTGTGCAACTAAATATTCTGATATCTTCCTAGGGTATGTTTCCACTGTCCGGATTGCCGGGGCTTTGGACGCAGCGGAAAGCCGCTCCGCCAAAAGCGCCGCCCCCCCTTTCTACGTGCGGTGATTCCGCAAGTGTTCATTGAACACATGTGGAATCACCGCATCGTATTCATAGACTGCATTATTTATCTTGCGGAGACGGAGCGTTTCCGCAAGATAAATAGACATTCTGCGTTCTATAGAGACGCGACGCATGTCCGGATTCGTGGGTGTCACCCGTGTTTTAGTACGCATAGTGGAGATGGGATTTCTTCAAATCCCCTCCACTATGCTGTAACATCTGGACGCTGCGGATTAAACGCTGCGGCTGTACGCAGCGTTCAATCCGCAGCTAATCCGGATGTATTCCGGAACGTGGAAACATATCCTAAGGTCTCAATTCCAGGCAACTTTAGTCGAAGGTCGTCACTTCTGACTTTTGCTCCTAGACGGAATAATCAAAGTTACATTGTGACACAACTATCCCCTAAGTTATGTGAAGACTTTTTCACATGTATTTTGCTCTCCAATGTGTTTTTTTTTACAATTTTGCTTACTTTTATTTGATTGTTACATTTTATAAGACCTTTTTTTATTATTTTTTTTTTCTCACATTTTTGGATGTGTATACCTCGCCCAGCTTATTCCCTGGGTGCAGGATGTCCCTGAGTGTTTGTGTTGCTGCTTCACTACCTCATTTTCCAGGTCATTTAGGTAACTGGTTATTTATATGAGCATTTTATGCAAAACGGCCGTTCATTATTGACTGAAACAACAAAGCACAAACCTGCGGCTCTGTATGAGGACACTCCTCTTTATAGGCAGCCATGTATGGAAAGAAAATCCATAACCTAAAGGCTGTTACATTTACCTTTGTCCTTCTTCCAAAAAAAAAAATTAACCCTCAATAAATCTAAATACTTAAAGACATTGTTTAGGAGTTGAAAAACATGGCTGCTTCCTTCCAAAAACAGCAAAATCCAGCAGAAAGTAAAGATGAATGATGAAAAAGAGTATGAAAATTAGTTTTCCTCCTGAAGGACAAGAATTGTCTCCTTGGCTTTAGTCCGTGGTCTTCTTGTAAAATAGCTGTCTCCAATAAGAGGCAATAAAAATGGCCTTGGGGGCCCCAAGTTTACTTGTTACAACCCCACTCCAGGCACATTTCTTGTCTAGATCTGTGGCCAGTTTTAATCTACCCCGAAACATAGTCCTTACCTCATTACCTGTGGCTGTAGTCCCTGACGACTCCTCACATGGATTGTAGGACATGTTCCAAAATATCAGCTATGGGACTATTTCAACTGCATGAATTTGTGGACCAACTCAGGACCCCGTTACAGCACCAATATATATTAAAAAAAAACAAACAAGGAAGGGACTTTTTTTGTACTTAAGGGGCTATTCCCATCTCCAAGATCCTATCCCAATATGTATTAAGTGTCATAATAATATTATTAGCAAATACCTCCAATTAGAAATTTAGTATAGTTCTTCAGAGTCACTACATGCAGGCACTGCTTGACCTTAGGTATCTATGGTTACGACCACTGAAATAGTGCCAATTAGATTGCTAATTGGTCATAACCATGGATACTTAAGGTCCTGCAATGCCTGCACATGAGAAAAGAGACATAGCGAATCAGAAGAACTATACTACATTTCTAATCGGAGGTATTTGCTAATAATATTACACCTCCTACATATTAGGATAGGATTTTGGAGATGGGGAATACCCTTTTTAAATGCATTCATTTTGGGATAAAAATAATTTTTGCAGTTCAGTTTCATGAAAATGTTTGCACCTGACTCTTTGTTCAGCTTTCATGTGGTCATAATATGGCAGAGAAAAGCACAGAAAAGGCAGATAGCAGTTAGAAAACTACCAGTCTGATAAGACAGATCTCACTGATGGATTCTCAGCTAACTCATTCTGCAGGTGGCAATAGATGCAGTCCAGTTTAGAGCCTGTAAAAGGCAAACAGTGAATTTTTTTTTAATTAATCCAATTGTAAAATTTCTTTTTAGATGAAAATGCATGCGGGTTAATTGAGAAAAAATATAATTGTCCCTAAAAGTGGAAAAGTAGATCCTCAGGGACCTCAGTAAGAGGCTTCAAATATCACATGAAGTCTCCTCTATGGCAGGGCTATCCTTACATATCCCTATACCTACACCCCAGCATGACCTCTAATAATAATGAACTTTCTCTTTCAGGGCTCATGAAGTGAAGACGTTGGACTCTATTGTTGATTCGTCTTAAAAGATAATTGCAGAAATGTATCCGGTACGTGATGGAATTTATCATAAGAAATTGTAGAGATTATGCACCAAAAAAAAAAAAAAGAAGAAAAATTTAGATGAATTTCCAGTTTGTAGAATCCACAATTCCAAAATTCTAAATTTACAGAAGACCCTTTATTTCAAGACTCGTCTTCTGGAAATCCCTCTAGTTCATTGATTTAAATGGACAACGTGTAATACTTCATTTCTCCTGCGGAGGTGCTGTAGGGAGTTAAACAATTGCAGTCGTGTTCCCTTATAGATTATTATTGGGGTTACACTCCTTGAACCACTTATTATTGGGAGTTGGGACTCATTTTACCACGGTGAAAAAAAAAAAGTCTGGTGAAAAAATGACAGAGCATTGAAGAATTGTCCACCTTTCTTTCCTGAAGTGGTAATTCCCCTTTAAGTAGTCGGTGTTTGCGGTGTGTAAAATGTGCACCTCAGGCAAGGCAAAGGCCATTATATCCTAATCCCCCCGCTAACGTCCGGCTAATTATTTCTCTTTCCGTTTATTTTGAGATTAATGAGTAATCTCCTGGAATGAAGGGCGAACAAACGACCGCGCCGGCAAACATGAAACTGAGCGCTAAAGTAACAGGCAGATATGGTGACCGAGCCCGAAAACACATTAGTCCTTGAAGATACGGAGGTTTATTGGAGACGTCCTGTGCAGATCCTTAGGGATCCACATTGGGGCCAATTTATTTTCGATGTAGGGTAAAAAATGAGGCACCCCCATAGTAACGGGAGAAATGCCGGATGGAGGATCATTGATCTGGTCGTGTAGCGTTATATAGAACCATCATTGTCGCCGTCCACGAGAGAAGTAAAAGATTCTCTGTTTCTTACAGAATCGACCGCCCTATTACGACAATAACGGGTACCAGCCGGAACATAACCCCTACGATAACCGAAGTCCATACAATATATATCAGCCGTATCCTATTCCTCCGCCAAATGTCTCCCCGGTTCCACAGTATTTACCTCAAGTGACCCCTCATCAGTCTGTGGCAGCAAATCAGCAGTCAAAATCCAAAACATGGTGCTCGTCAAGTAAGTGATCGACCGGCAAACATACACGTGTTCACATCTGTGGTTCTCCTAAGAGGCTGAATAATATGTCTCCCATGTACAAGAATATAACTACTATAATACTGCCTCCTATGTACAAGAATATAACTACTATAATACTGCTCCTATGTACAAGAATATAACTACTATAATACTGCTCCCTATGTACAAGAATATAACTACTATAATACTGCTCCTATGTACAAGAATATAACTACTATAATACTACCCCTATGTACAAGAATATAACTACTATAATACTGCTCCCTATGTACAAGAATATAACTACTATAATACTGCCCCTATGTACAAGAATATAACTACTATAATACTGCCCCCTATGTGCAAGAATATAACTACTATAATACTACCCCTATGTACAAGAATATAACTACTATAATACTGCACCTATGTACAAGAATATAACTACTATAATACTGCTCCCTATGTACAAGAATATAACTACTATAATACTGCCCCTATGTACAAGAATATAACTACTATAATACTGCCCCTATATACAAGAATATAACTACTATAATACTGCTCCTATGTACAAGAATATAACTACTATAATACTGCTCCTATGTACAAGAATATAACTACTATAATACTGCTCCTATGTACAAGAATATCTACTATAATACTGCTCCTATGTACAAGAATATAACTACTATAATACTGCCCCTATATACAAGAATATAACTACTATAATACTGCTCCTATGTACAAGAATATAACTACTATAATACTGCTCCTATGTACAAGAATATAACTACTATAATACTGCTCCTATGTACAAGAATATCTACTATAATACTGCTCCTATGTACAAGAATATAACTACTATAATACTGCTCCTATGTACAAGAATATAACTACTATAACACTGCCCCTATGTACAAGAATATAACTACTATAATACTGCCCCTATGTACAAGAATATAACTACTATAATACTGCCCCTATGTACAAGAATATAACTACTATAATACTGCTCCTGTGTACAAGAATATAACTACTATAATACTGCTCCTATGTACAAGAATATAACTACTATATTACTGCCCCTATGTACAAGAATATAACTACTATAATACTGCCCCTATATACAAGAATATAACTACTATAATACTGCCCCTATATACAAGAATATAACTACTATAATACTGCCCCTATGTACAAGATATAACTACTAAAATACTGCTCCCTATGTACAAGAATATAACTACTATAATACTGCCCCTATGTACAAGAATATAACTACTATAATACTGCCCCTATGTACAAGAATATAACTACTATAATACTGCCCCTATGTACAAGAATATAACTACTATAATACTGCCCCTATGTACAAGAATATAAATACTATAATACTGCCCCTATGTACAAGCATATAACTACTATAATACTGCCCCTATGTACAAGAATATAACTACTATAATACTGCCCCTATGTACAAGAATATAACTACTATAATACTGCCCCTATGTACAAGAATATAACTACTATAATGCTGCCCCTATGTACAAGAATATAACTACTATAATACTGCCGCTATGTACAAGAATATAACTACTATAATACTGCTCACATGTACAAGAATATAACTACTATAATACTGCTCCTATGTACAAGAATATAGCTACTATAATACTGCTCCTGTGTACAAGAATATAACTACTATAATACTGCTCCTATGTACAGGAATATAACTACTATAATACTGCTCCTATGTACAGAATATAACTACTATAATACTGCCCCTATGTACAAGAATATAACTACTATAATACTGCTCCTATGTACAGGAATATAACTACTATAATACTGCTCCTATGTACAGAATATAACTACTATAATACTGCTCCTATGTACAAGAATATAACCACTATAATACTGCTCCTATGTACAAGAATATAGCTACTATAATACTGCTCCTGTGTACAAGAATATAACTACTATAATACTGCTCCTATATACAGAATATAACTACTATAATACTGCCCCTATGTACAAGAATATAACTACTATAATACTGCTCCTATGTACAAGATATAACTACTATAACACCGCCCCTATGTACAAGAATACAACTACTATAATACTGCTCACATGTACAAGAATATAACTACTATAATACTGCTCCTATGTACAAGAATATAACCACTATAATACTGCTCCTATGTACAAGAATATAACTACTATAATACTGCTCCTGTGTACAAGAATATAGCTACTATAATACTGCTCCTATGTATAATAATATAACTACTATAATACTTCCGCTATGTATAAGAATATAACTACTATAATACTGCTCCTATGTATAAGAATATAACTACTATAATACTGCCACTACGTACAAGAATATAACTACTATAATACTTCCGCTATGTATAAGAATATAACTACTATAATACTGCTCCTATGTATAAGAATATAACTACTATAATACTGCCACTACGTACAAGAATATAACTACTATAATACTTCCGCTATGTATAAGAATATAACTACTATAATACTGCTCCTATGTACAAGAATATAACTACTATAATACTGCTCCTATGTACAAGAATATAACTACTATAACACTGCCCCTATGTACAAGAATATAACTACTATAATACTGCCTCCTAGCTGTGAGGTTGTGTTTTGTGGATCTCCTCATGTCTGGAGCAAGCCCAGGGAGGGGCCACCCTGGGCGGGGAAGCTCCCCAGGCAAGGCCCAGGCTTCCCGGCCTACACTGGGACAAGCCTCCCAGGCCTCTCCTAATGGGAATGTTAATCCCAGAGCCACTGTCAGAGCAGTGAATGCAGCGAGCCAAAGCTGCAGCAGTTCTGTGAAGGAGGAAAAAGCCGTCAGTAAAGTTTTGGGAGGAAAACCTTCTCCAAGTCCAGCAAAGAAGCAAGAAGGAAAAGTGTCGGTCAGTGTGGGTTACAGCACAATGTGAAGTCAGGTAACTCCCCAGTCAGCAAGCAGCTCCTGCCGGGTGCACAGATGAGATCAGCCCCAGCTGTGCAGATCACCTCTCCTGCTCCCAGGCAGAGACGGACGTCTTTGGAAAGACAAACCATCCAGGAGAACTTACAGCAGCATGGCAGTATGGCGCGGTCAGGACGCACACGGTCGCAGTCAGGTGGCAGCGATAAACCTGCTGCGGAGCCTGCATCCAGCCAAGGAGCCACAAAACCATCTGTGGTGGAACCGCACAGGACTGTGTTCAGAAGCCCTGTACCCGTGGTCAAGACTAAAGCTGTGGAGCCGGCGCGTGCACCCGAGCTGCAGCTAGCGGATGAGATACCGGGACTGGTCAGAAAACTGGGTGAGTTACAGCAGCAAAAAAAGCGCTGCAAATGGAAGTAGACTTTACCTATACCCTAAAGACCACTAATCCTGCCTGTAATGATGCCTATGACCTGAGACTGAACACACTGGGTGTACAGCTGGCTAGTGTGGTGCAGGACATTGAGTCTGTGATGGAGGGCATGGGGCCCCTGGCAGAGACCTACAGGAACCGGGAGCGGTTCGCCTCCTATAAGCAGGGCTGTGCTGTAGAGACCAGGACCCCTGATGTCAGGACGGGACCCCCCAGCAGCGGACACGGCCAGTGTTACAGGCTGCCCGCTTCTGCTTCCAGGAGGGAAAACAACCGCAGCAGCAAGCAGCGAAGTGTGAACAGGAGCATACACTTCAGACTCCAGCAGAGGCACCACAGGTCCAGAGTGCCCCACACAGGAGCAGGACAGTATATGTGAGACTGTTTGTGCTGATAGGCTGAGGCAGCTGAGTGTGAACAAGAACATACACTTCAGACTCCTGCGAGGCACCACAGGTCCCAGAATGCCCCACACAGGAGCAGGACAGTATATGGGGGACTGTTTGTGCTGATGAGGCTGGGGCACAGACTGTGGCTGGTGATGCTGTGCCATGGGGTCGGGGGTTGGAGGGGTTTCACATTCTGCAATTGACGTGACACTGTCTGATGATAATGATGCTGCTAATGATAATGTGCATGATATGTGTGACTATCCCCCTTTACCATCTAGTCCACAAGGTGTGACAGACCCCCCTGCTGCAGGCCCTCTCCCTGTCAGTCAACCCAGTGTGACCCGTCAGGTGCCCCCCAGGAATGACTGGAGCCGCGGCGCCCCATCCTTCACTTCCAGCGCCAGGTATACCGGCCAGACATTCAGACGCATTAATGTGGTGCGGTTTAAATACTTAGGTGCCAAGGAGGATCTGCCACAGCGCAGGTATGTGGTGAGAGAGCTGCTGTGCGGCCAGATGGGGTTTGAGGTGAATCAGATACTGGCGGTGTCTAATCTTCAGGACAGGCAGGGCTATGAGGTCAGCTTCAAGCTCTCGTCTGACCTGGACAGATTCTGGGCCAGTTACCCCAAGTTCAGGGATGCTGAGGGCTGGAATAAGTTTATGATGGTTCCTATCTCCAGACCGGACACAGTCACAGTAAATGTCACCTTCTGGAATGAGGCCGTTCCCCCACAGGACATCGAGGTGTGGCTCCGGAGACACTGTGACCTTGTCTCTGGACTCACCAAGGTCAGAGATGAGGACGGTATCTGGACAATGGGGTGGAAAGCTTTAGTGAAACTGCAGCAGTATAATAACATCACTGCCCACTTACCCAACTCCTTCTTCATTGGGAGGGAGAAGGGAAGATGTTATTATCCCGGGCAGCCCAGAAAGTGCTTCAAATGTGGTGGAAAGGTCATCTGGCTATCACTTGTACTGTGGTGAAGTGCATCTGTGTGGGGCAATCGGCCATGTTGCTGCAGACTGCCGGGACGTCAGGTGCAACCTCTGTGGTCAGATGGGCCACGCTCACAGGGACTGTCCAGACGCCTGGCACAACATCTGCAGAGTCTTCCCTGATGAGGATGTGATGGCAGGGGCAGAGGCTCAGGAGGATGAGGATGTGGTGATAGGGGCGCATGGGGAGGAGGATTCAATGTCAGGAGAGATGCTGACCAGTACAGATGCCCACCAGGAGTCCACTCATGTAACACCAGAGCAGGAGGGTGCAGAGGGGAACATGGAGGTCGTCCCTCAGGCCCAGCAGCCTCAGGTAGCCCTCCCTTCAGCCATCACTGTCTGTATCTGATGACTGGAGTGTTAATCATAACAAAAGAAAAAAAAGAAACACGTCCTCCCGTAAACCTGAGGCAAAATATGACACCGGTCAGAGTGCGAGTAAGAAGGCTCCAAATCCTGCAGGTGTGATGGTCGTGTCCAACAAGTATGGAGTTTTATCTGAGTCCAACGATGATGACTATGAGAAAGAGTTGAGGAAAATTGATGTTGAGGATGACAGGGACATAGAAGACCATCCCCCGCCAAAGCGGAAGCCCTTATCTGTAGACCCTCAGGTAGAGTCTGACATGGACACCAGTGGTGGACAGAACATCTCTAACTCATGATGATGGCTGTTTCTCTGCTCCTTCTATATTGTGTTGTGATGGCGGGGTTCTCATTAACACTGACCTCCAGTAATGTCAATAGTATTAAGGCGAGGAGGACGAGACAAGCGGTGTATGAACATCTCACATATCTGGACACAGATGTCATCTTCCTGCAGGAGACACGACTGACATCTCTGGGGCTTATGAGAGAGGCTGAGAGGGAATGGCGGTCCGGTCCATCTTTCTGGTCGCTGGCTGTGGAGCCTTATGCCGGGGTCGCTGTCCTGTTTAACACCAATGATGTGACTGTGCATAGGATGACGGAGGTGGTCATGGGTAGATGTCTGGTCCTGGAAGTCACTATCCATGGTAGGCGACTCCGGCTTATTAACATCTATGGGCCACAGACGGTGACTGACAGGATCCAGCTGTTTAATGACGTCAAGCCTTACCTCTTCACTTCTC
This sequence comes from Oophaga sylvatica, assembly GCA_033576555.1. NCBI lineage: Eukaryota > Metazoa > Chordata > Amphibia > Anura > Dendrobatidae > Oophaga > Oophaga sylvatica. The sequence continues at coordinate 629,894,540 of JARQOD010000002.1, forward strand.
TTCCAGTGGTGATGGCGGGGGACTTTAATGCCATACTGACGTCAAGTGACAGCTCTTCAGGCAGGACAGTGACCAGGGACGGAAAGGTCCTACATAACATCATAACGCAGGCTGGACTGACTGACGTTTTCACACAGGGAGGTCGACAGCCAAAATTCACGTATTCATGTTCCAACAGGTGCAGTAGGATAGATTTTGCTTTTGTGAGTCCTACTGAGGCTGTCGGCACCCTAAGTGAGAAGGTTGTCCCTTACTCTGATCACCTCGCCTTGTGCTTCTGTCTGGGGACCTCTAACCGTCTGGACATTGGTAGAGGGTTGTGGAAGCTCAATTCCAGTCTTCTGGATGATGCCTATGTTCAGAGTCGTGTCCACTCCCTTATCCAGCTTCATCTAGACAGGGTTGACTTCTATGACAACATGACCGACTGGTGGGAGGACGTCAAGGAGGATATCAGATCCCTCTTAAAGAGACTGTCAGTTAATAAAGGGAGGAATAAGTACAGCCAGTACCTAAAGCTGCGCAAAGAATTGGAGTCACTGTATTCGGCGGGTGGGGATGACAAAGTGAAGATCGACCGGCTGAAATCTGAGATAAGGCAGTATCAGTATAGCCGGTATACCTCTCTGGTTCTTGAACGGGATTATGGGTCCTTAGGGGCCCCTGATCCCTTTGAGAATTGCAGGGAGAGGGTGGCCAAAAAAATGGTCACAGGTCTCATTGACTCCCAGGGTGTATTGCAGGATTCACGGAGGGTATCCTGGAGGTGGTGAGATCTTACTATGCTGACTTGTTTCAGAGGAAAGTTTTGGATAAAGATAAGATGACTCAATTCTTGGAGGCAACTCCAGTGCCTGATACTAATGATCTGGACTTTTCTCCTTTGACAGCAGAATTAACGGTGGAGGAAGTTAAGGAGGCTATTGATAAATTATATCTGAAGAAGGCACCAGGTCCAGATGGTATAACAGCAGAATTCTATAAGAAATTCAGAGACCTCCTGGCTCCAATCCTTGTGGATGTGTATAGAAATTGTCTAGAAAATCACCTGATGCCTCCATCCATGAGAGTGTCCTCGTTAATTCTGCTATCTAAAGGTAAAGAGCCGAGCGACATCAAGAACTGGAGGCCGATTGCCCTCTTGAATGTAGATAGGAAGATTCTAGCAAAGATCCTATTTTCTAGATTAGTCTGTTTGTCCCCAGCACTGTTGGCAGGCTCTCAGTTTGGCACAGTAAAAGGGCGGAACATCTCTGGAGCAGTCATCTCGATACGGAGATGTTTGAGAGATGTAAAGCTCGCGGTGTGGGAGATATGTTGTTAGTCTGGACCAGGCTAAAGCCTTTGACAGGGTTGATCATGACTATCTGTGGGCCACTTTGTCAAAGTACGGTATTCCGGGACAATTTGTGGATTGGCTGAAGACTTTGTACAGAGAGGCGGTGAGCTTTCCTCTGATTAATGGTTGGCAGGGTGACATTTTTGGAGTTGGGGCAGGGGTGAGGCAGGGTTGCCCACTGAGTCCGCTCCTGTATGTTTTTGCCCTAGACCCGTTTCTGAGGTCACTGCAGGAGTGCAATTTTCAGGGGGTACCGGTCCCCCACTGCCTGCCTCTGAATGTTGTTGCCTATGCGGATGATGTGACGTTGGTGATATCTAATCCTCAAGAGGTGCAGAAGTTATCTGCGTCCATCAGAAACTACTCAGAGGCCTCCGGGTCTCTGGTCAGCCTTGAAAAGAGTCAAGCTCTGTGGACATTAGATGCTGATCCCAGCTTTGATCTGCCGCAGTTTGCCAAAGCCTCCACCCATATTAAGATCCTAGGGGTTAAATTTGGGAGGGATGATAATGCCACGCTAAATTGGGAGGAGAAATTGGAAGCCGGAAATGCAAAGGTTCAGCGATGGAAGAACTGGAGGCTGACCTACAGAGAAAGGGTCAAAATGTTGAAGACTTACCTGGTCCCCGTTTTCTTGTATGTCTCTGTCATTTTCCCTTTGCCAGAATCTTTCTCAGCGAGGCTCTTCAGCCTGTTCTTCCAGCTCTTGTGGGGGAATAGGTTGAACCTAATAAAGAGGGGAATAACGTACCTACGCGGAGAGAGGGTGGGCTGGATATGTTGAATCCAAGGGTTTTCTTTGACTCCTTGTTTCTAAAGGTGAATTTTGGGAACATGGACTCAAAAGTAGCTCCCTGTGGGTAAATAGTATCAGGGATTGGATATTGCCTTTTGCAGAATCTTGGGTGCGAGGCGGCAGTCTCAAGAGGAGGAGATGGACAGTGACCACCTCCCCCAGTATCTGGACTACGGTCTGAAGTGTGTTAGGAGGTGGGGACTGGAGAAGTCTTACATTGAGAGTAGTACGAGAAGAGACCTGTATGCTCATGTATGTGGGACTTTCTTCTTCTCTCCACTGGCCCTGAGAGATTGTGTCACCACCACCCTGCAGGAAAGCCTTAGGTTCCTAAACGGGAAACGACTTCCTCCTAAACTGTTTGATGTCACTTGGCTTTCACTGCATAGTCGGCTCTTTGTCAGGGGCAACCTGAAACATCTGAGTGTCTCTGATCGGAATTGTCCACTTGGTTGTCAGCAGGAGGAGACTATGGAGCACTTTATATGTGATTGCTGGGGAGGGAGGAAGATCTGGGAGGAAGTGTCAGCTAATCTAAAGATCCCCAGACTGAGGACCCTAAAGTACCCTGACATAATCTATGGTGTCCCCCCCACTGTTAGTAACATCGACAGAGAGACGATGTACATTATAATCAGTGTCATTAAATATTATCACTGGCACATGAGAACCGGGTGTCACTGCACAATGAGCCGTTCGATCACACCGCTGCAGCCAATCAGGTTTTGTCAGAACTCCGGTGGATAAAATCACTAGAAGTTGGAAGGAGTCTGAGAAACATTAAGCTATGGAGGAACGTAAAATTCAGTTAGGAAATATGATGATTTTGTTTAATTTTCTTCTCTTCCTTCCCAGGTGTGGACTTTAATTTATTTATGAATATGATATGATTATTTAATGCTTGTGTATATATAACCTAAGTGATTTGTGTTTTGTAATCCTGGATGATTTTTGTTTCATTATAATTGTATTTATGTTTGGTTTTACAATAAAAATTGCCCCTATGTACAAGAATATAACTACTATAATACTGCCCCTATGTACAAGAATATAACTACTATAATACTGCTCCTGTGTACAAGAATATAACTACTATAATACTGCTCCTATGTACAAGAATATAACTACTATATTACTGCCCCTATGTACAAGAATATAACTACTATAATACTGCCCCTATATACAAGAATATAACTACTATAATACTGCCCCTATATACAAGAATATAACTACTATAATACTGCCCCTATGTACAAGAATATAACTACTAAAATACTGCTCCCTATGTACAAGAATATAACTACTATAATACTGCCCCTATGTACAAGAATATAACTACTATAATACTGCCCCTATGTACAAGAATATAACTACTATAATACTGCCCCTATGTACAAGAATATAACTACTATAATACTGCCCCTATGTACAAGAATATAACTACTATAATACTGCCCCTATGTACAAGCATATAACTACTATAATACTGCCCCTATGTACAAGAATATAACTACTATAATACTGCCCCTATGTACAAGAATATAACTACTATAATACTGCCCCTATGTACAAGAATATAACTACTATAATGCTGCCCCTATGTACAAGAATATAACTACTATAATACTGCCGCTATGTACAAGAATATAACTACTATAATACTGCTCACATGTACAAGAATATAACTACTATAATACTGCTCCTATGTACAAGAATATAGCTACTATAATACTGCTCCTGTGTACAAGAATATAACTACTATAATACTGCTCCTATGTACAGGAATATAACTACTATAATACTGCTCCTATGTACAGAATATAACTACTATAATACTGCCCCTATGTACAAGAATATAACTACTATAATACTGCTCCTATGTACAGGAATATAACTACTATAATACTGCTCCTATGTACAGAATATAACTACTATAATACTGCTCCTATGTACAAGAATATAACCACTATAATACTGCTCCTATGTACAAGAATATAGCTACTATAATACTGCTCCTGTGTACAAGAATATAACTACTATAATACTGCTCCTATATACAGAATATAACTACTATAATACTGCCCCTATGTACAAGAATATAACTACTATAATACTGCTCCTATGTACAAGAATATAACTACTATAACACCGCCCCTATGTACAAGAATACAACTACTATAATACTGCTCACATGTACAAGAATATAACTACTATAATACTGCTCCTATGTACAAGAATATAACCACTATAATACTGCTCCTATGTACAAGAATATAACTACTATAATACTGCTCCTGTGTACAAGAATATAGCTACTATAATACTGCTCCTATGTATAATAATATAACTACTATAATACTTCCGCTATGTATAAGAATATAACTACTATAATACTGCTCCTATGTATAAGAATATAACTACTATAATACTGCCACTACGTACAAGAATATAACTACTATAATACTTCCGCTATGTATAAGAATATAACTACTATAATACTGCTCCTATGTATAAGAATATAACTACTATACTACTGCCCCTATGTACAAGAATATAACTACTATAATACTGCCCCTATGTACAAGAATATAACTACTATAATACTGCCACTACGTACAAGAATATAACTACTATAATACTGCTCCTATGTACAAGAATATAACTACTATAATGCTGCCCCCTATGTACAAGAATATAACTACTATAATACTTCCGCTATGTATAAGAATATAACTACTATAAGGCCGGGGTCACACTTGCGAGTGCAATGCGAGAAACTCGCACAAGTCTCTACCATTAATACCGGGCACTGTAGCCGGCACTCGGACCAGAGCGTTCAGCTGCATAGAAATACATGTGGATCGCCCGCCAGTGCAGTGGGGATATGCGGTACCGGGCCGCTTCTTAAAGGGGAAGTGTCACAGCAGCAGTGGCCCTGGGCGTTCAGTAAAAGGGGACATGATGAAAAGGGATAATAACGAGTTTGTAATAAAGTGTTCGTGACGCCACCTGTGGTACTCGGCAATAAAGATGTTACCCCATGCTGCAGATTCAGTCCACTGGGACAGTTGTTGATGCAGCAGAGTTGGTTCAGCTCTCCACAGGCAGAGCTATGTCCCAGGGCAGTTAGGATATTAAAGGTGATGTTGGAGGTGAGTCTGGTGCAGGGCAGGTGTCGCAGGAAAGACTCAGAAGACACAGCAGAGTGCAGTTTCCTTTACCTCTTACTGAGCAGTGCAGGTACTGTCCGGGCTCAGGTTACAGAAGGTTCTGGAGTCAGTCAGCCTGAAAGCAATTTGGGAATCTCCTTATTTCAGGTGGGTTGTGAGGCCGCCTCTCTAGCGCTATTCTCTGGGGTACTTGCTGCTGTAAACTATTCAAGCTCCTCTCTCTGTCTGCTACTTAGGTACTCGCATAACAGCGAGTAGCCTACTTAAGGGATCACTCCTGTCTGGTGTCTCCTGCTCACACGTGCTGCTGTGTCGTCGAGTATCAGTTGGGGACAGAGGATCTGTGGTCTTCTGTCCTCTGGATTCTGCTGCTAGGGCTTTAGTACCCACACAGCCTCGGGCACCGGTGCCCGGTCTCTGGCGCTCAGGCCTGGGGTGAGCTCAGATGGAGCTCCTATTCCCAGCTCCTCTCCACACGTCCTCTCTCAACCTTGTTTAGGCTCTAACTCCCCACTAACTTCCTGCTTCTGACCAGAGAGAGCAGCTCCCCTGAAGTCGGGTTAGAGCTCCCCCTGCTGGCCCGGATCAGGAACTGTGTTGTATGCTGGAACTACCTGATAAGGGGATTCCTTCTTTGCTTCCAGACAGTCCCCCCTGGAGGGAGGCAAGATCACTGTGGCAACCGGACTCCTGGGGTGCCACACATGCAGCCGCACACTCCGGTCCAAGTGCTGGCGGCAGTGCACTCGCAAGTGTGACCCCGGCCTAATACTGCTCCTATGTACAAGCATTTAACTATTGGATTCACGTATTTTGTTCTCTGCTTTTTATCTTTCAGGTAGGAAAAAGATTATCTTCACAGTCGCAGCAATCATCATCGTGATCGTTATTGCTGCAGTTCTCTGCTGGTATTTTTGTAAGTTTTTTTTCTTTACAGCTAAGCTTTTTACATTTCATGAGGAAAAAAAATCCCCAACTGTGTTAATGATGATGGCCACTAGAGGCAGTATCATTTAGAGTTATAAAAATCCGTCTCGGTGAGCTCCCTCTACTGGTGACTGCAGAGCACCAGTTTGTTTTGTTTTTATCATTTGTTTAAAATATATATTTTCTCCTTCGTCTCATTGGGGGACACAGGACTGTGGGTGTATGCTACTGCCACTAGGAGGCTGACACTAAGTAAACATAAAAAAGGTTAGCTCCTCCTCCGCCGTATACACCTCAGCACTGGCCGCAGGCAAATCCAGTTATTGCTTAGTGTCTGATGGAGGCACACGTCTGGTTCTTTTTCCAGACCATTTTTTTTTTTTTTCTTTTCCCCACGAAGATGAGATAGGGGCGACGGATCCTATTGAAAGGGTCCGATCTCCCAAACCATCAACGGGCGAGCACGTGGAGTAAAGCCTCCAACGTATCCTCTCCCGCAACGTGGGACATGAATGCCGGACTCAGCCCTGACCACCCTAAGGTATTGAAACCCTAGGCTGTACAGAGGCAGGAGTTAGTCCGTGCGGCCCCCACTGCACCACCAATGCCAGACTGCGGTGCTGCAAGGAGGCGGACGGTCCCTCTCCTCATCCCCTGAAGGGGTGATGGAGTTAGGGTTCCTGCACCGTCCTTTTTTCCTTTTTCACGGAGAGTCCCCCTTTAATGCCCTTAAGAAGTGGACAGAAGCTGCAAGAGGAATCTCACCTTCAAGATCCAGGACGGCCGCCGCCAAAGGATACAGCAGCGCTCCGGGCAAAAATTTAGTCCCCGGCTTTTACCCTGGAACTAGGCCGCGGACTGGAATATGGTAGCCGGCGTCGGCCGGAGGGGGAGCCGCGGTCGTGAGTATGGGGACCGCTCCCGGGCCTTTTCTTCCGGCGGGGCCGCTCTCCGACTTTGGGGTGGCCGCCGCCGGAAAATTTAGGCCGCGGCTTCAGATGGCGCTAGGCCGCGGCTTCAAATCTAGTCCCCGGCTTTTGCCGGGGATAGGCCGCGGTCGGAGGTATGCAATGCCGGCGTCAGCTAGAGGGCGCGGTCGCGGGGGTGGGCTCCGCCCCCGGCGGCGTCTTCTTCCGGCGGACCCGCCCTCCGACTTTGGGGCCGCCTCCGCTGGAAATTTAGACCGCGGCTTCTGTGGCCGCTAGGCCGCGGCTTCAAATTTAGTCCCCGGCTTTTGCCGGAGATAGGCCGCGGCCGGAAGTTGGTGGGACGAAAGCCCTGACGTCTAGGCCGCGCCTCTTGACCCTCCCTCCTGAGGCTCGGCTACATGAGCACTTCCTCTCTGATTGAGAAGCGCTCTTTTTTGAAAGATTGGAGCTCGGATGTCCTGTTTCTTTCTACTCGTTATACACGAAAGAACGCTGGGGATACAGGACTGGGGTAAGTGTTACTACCTCCAGCCTAATTATTGCGCACTTTTGCGCCCCTTCCGCTGTCTGACACATCCAGTTTATTGTGTACTGTGACGGATACAGAATGTCCAAAAGAACCAAGACTCATACGATACTTTATACCGCATGCATTGCTTGTAGGTCTCCTTTTCCGCACGCCCAGACTTCTCGGGTCTGCGAAGCCTGTGACTCTGAACGGGCTCAGGAACCCGCTCCTATAGCCGAGCCTAGTGCGTCAAGCCCCCCTGAGTGGGCCCTTTCCCTGGCTCAATCTGTGGCGTCATTGACCAGAGCAGTCGAGTCCCTTCAAGCTCCCGATAGGAGCAGGGACAGTGGTTCACCTGTCTTGGCTACATATCAGGAACCTCAGGCCTGCAGGGGCCGCGCTCTCACCAGGCAGACACAGGGGAAACGAACCCACACTGTGTCGCCCATGCCGTCTGGAGCCTCGGCATCCGTTAGTTCCGTCTCCCGCTCGCCCTCTCCCTTGGCAAGTGATCAATATTCGGATTCCGATTTGGAAGAATCACTTAATCTAGAGGCACAGTTTAGTCAAGAAACTATTGACAGTTTGATCGAAGCTATCAATCAAACTCTGGGGATAGACGATGAGTCCACCTTGACCTCTGGTCACAAGGTGTCCTTTAAACGAGCCAGGCAAGCCCATAAGGTTTTTGGTGCTCATCCTGAGTTTGAGGAATTAGTGCAGCGCCACCGGGAGAAACCGGACAAGCGCTTTGCTGGACAAAAGGCTCTCAATACTAGATATCCTTTTGCTCCTGAGCTCCTTAAGAAGTGGACAGAATCTCCTTCGGTTGATCCTCCTGTTTCGCGTTTGGCATCTAAAACGCTCCTCTCCATTCCCAGCGGTTCCTCTATTAAGGAGCCAACGGATCGTCTAATTGAGAGTTTGGCCCGTTCGGTATTTGAGGCATCAGGTTCTGCTCTTTCTCCTTCTTTTGCAGCGACTTGGGTTGCCAAGGCCATAATATCCTGGTCGGAGTCTCTAAATAAAGCTCTTCACGGCATAGAGGTGCTGTCTGAGGTATCCCAAATTTCTAATCAAATAGCTCTTGCTGGAGACTTCTTAATTAATGCATCCATGGATGCGGCAAATTGCGCAGCATTAGCCGCTGCTAATGCAATTGCCATTAGAAGATCCTTGTGGCTAAGAACCTGGCGAGCAGATTCAACCTCAAAAAAGTCGCTTACATCTTTACCATACCAGAGTGGTCGGTTATTTGGCGAGAGACTGGATCAGCTCATATCTGATGCAACGGGAGGGAAGAGCAATTTCCTTCCTCAGCAAAGGATTAGACAACCTTTTCGTCGACAACCTCAGCCTCGTTTTAGGGCCTTTCGTAACCCAGGCTGGGCCATGCCAGCCACCTCCAGCGGCTCAGGTCGGCCTAATCAGGCCAGAGATCGCCAGGTCACCTACAGGACCAATCCTCTGGGAAGAGGGAGATCTTATCAGCCAAGATCCAGAGGGTCCAAACCCCAAAGATATTCGGACAAATGACTGGAGGCAGAATCCGGTCAATTTTTCCAGGGTAGGCGGCCGCTTACTCTGGTTTCGTCCCACTTGGCTATCAGTGACTCACGACGAGTGGGTCAGGGAGTTAGTCTCCACGGGGTACAAAATAGAATTTACCAGCCTTCCCCCAAATCGCTTTTTTCCCTCGCGCCTTCCCAAGGAGGAGTCTCGGATTCGTGCCTTATTCAGGGCAGTCGAGTCTCTTCGGCACAGCGGGGTTGTCGTACCTGTACCGGAGGTCGAAAGAGGTCAGGGATTTTATTCCAACCTGTTCATTGTACCCAAGAAGGATGGTACCGTAAGGCCCATTCTAGATCTAAAGCGATTGAACCGGTTTGTCAAAATTCGGCATTTCCGAATGGAATCTCTCCGTTCGGTCATTGCAAGCATGGAAAAAGGGGAATTTCTAGCATCAATAGACATCCAGGATGCCTATCTTCACATCCCCATATTTCCCCCTCATCAAAGGTTTCTTCGGTTTGCCATCGGCAAACTTCATCTTCAGTTCGCAGCCCTGCCATTCGGCCTAGCCACAGCCCCCAGGGTGTTCACAAAAGTCATGGCTACTGTTGTGTCCATTCTGCACTCCAGGGGGATAGTCATCCTGCCTTACTTAGACGACCTCCTCATCAAGGGTCCGTCTTTTCAGACCTGCGAGGAAAGTGTCAACATTACGTTAGACACCCTTGCTCGTTTGGGGTGGCTGGTAAATATGAAGAAGTCATCTCCCGTGCCATCTCGGAAGATCACCTTTTTAGGGATGAATTTCGACACTGCTCAGGGGTTGATAATTCTTCCTCAGGACAAGGCCTTAGTTCTCCGCCAAGAGGAACGGATCCTTCGCCAACCAATTCCTCACACCATCCGGTTTTGCATGAGGGTCCTAGGAAGGATGGTGGCGGCAATCGAGGCTATTCCGTTTGCCCAGTTTCATCTTCGCCCCCTTCAGCATGCACTCTTGGCAGTGTGGGACGGGAGCCCTTACTCCCTCAATCTGCGGTGTCGTCTGTCCCTGCAGGTCAGACAGACTCTTACGTGGTGGACTAGGGACACCACTCTTCGACAGGGTCGTTTGTTTCCTCCAAATTTTTGGTTGGTAGTCACAACGGACGCCAGCCTGCTCAGATGGGGAGCAGTGTTTCGTCACCACACAGCTCAGGGAATTTGGTCTCAGCAAGAATCGAGCCTTCCGATCAATGTTTTAGAGATCCGAGCGGTTCGGCTGGCTCTGAGGCATTTTCACCAGCATCTGGTGGGCCACCCAGTCAGAATACAATCGGACAATGCCACGGCGGTGGCATACATATGTGTAGCCCTGGTACACAATACCAGGAGGATGAGTGGAGAGGTAACAGTTAAGGTCTCTTCATGACATCATGTACACTTCTGACACACCCAGCAGGGGTGTGGAAGGGAGTGATTTTAGTCAGTCAGTTTCCTGTCCTTGGACAGAGTAGACGTGTCTAGTCTGAGCCTGTTAGCAGTTCAGAAAGTGGAGGCTAGTACAGGTGGTCTAGTTCACCTCAGCCTAGTCAGAGCTGTGCCCCACTGGAAGACAGACGGAGATATCTATTAAGAGTCGAGCAAATCGAAGGGCAAAGTGGAAGGAATATTTAAAAAGTGCTTTTGGCTTGGAGAAGTCCTGCACATTGCTACCGGTCACTGGGGACCGAAGGATCACTATTAGCTTCAAGCATAGTGGTAAGAAAACCAGGGATTTACCGGACCTTAGGTCGCGGCAAACAGCCCCAAATAGTCAGTACGTAACTGGGGTCAGGGGGAGTGAAGACTTTGAGTCCGTGCACGACAAGACAGGAATTCAGCTCTCTCACAGGAAGGCTCCTACCACAAAACTGACTGGGCAGTACAGCTATGGATTAGCTGGAGTTATTGAGGGAACTACGCTTCAGGCTGGTTGTACTCATCGTGTTGGAAGTAAAGGAGGCCCCTAACTTGTCCAGCTGCTATCTCAAAATACACTCTCCTTGGATCAGCCTCCCTGGGACCTGCCTGAACATCTTACAAGTAAAGGTATGGAAAGACGCTGACCGTGTGAGACTGTGTTATTTATTTGCACCCGACTTCACTAACTTCATAGACTTTGAGGGACCAGTCCCACCTGTAGGGGACCCGACATCTAGCTGCCTCACCATCCCCTCAGAGATCTACAGCAGCGCTGGTACAAATTACCAGAAGACTACAGGTGGCGTCACGAACTGTATATAAATCTATCCCCTGTAAATATTCCCCCAACATACGCCAGACCGCCAGGGCCACAGACCGAGCCACAGCTACCTGTGACAAACCCCATAGACTTCCATGGGCTCGGCTCTGAGTACCCCATTGCCCTGGTAATCCACAATTGTGGTGGCGGGTCGACACAACACTTTGGCGTCACGAACAGGATACGAAACTTGCAGCATTGCGAGCCCTGTGTGCCTGTGGAGTGTTTTGGCGAAAAAGACTGTTGCTGTTGTTTGGCGCCAAATACCGCCATATTTGCCGCCAGATTCGCGCCCTAAGGCGCTGGAGAAGAAGGTGGGCGTACCTGAAAGAGCGCGCAAAGTCTTGGACACGCCCCCGGCTCTGACTCATCGGCAGGTCCTGCAACAGGAAGTGAACGCTCTGACATCAGAGCGCCTGCGACGAAGGTCCTGTTCTCACTGCGGTGCCTGTGAAGTAGCAGCGTCTGAAACCGGTAGGCTCCGTTTAACCAAGGGGGCGCTAAGATGTCACAACAACCGGCTGACAGTGCGGCCCCGGCCGGAGGCCCCAATCCCGCACCGCTTGGTATTGTAGCGCCAGATGGGGGCGCAGGCCCTGCACCCAGTCCGGTAGTCCCGATCATGCCACTAACGCTCCCATATATGCCTGGGGCGAAATGGCTTCCCCAATACAGCGGTGGGCCAGGCACATTAGCAGGCTTCAAGCGGAAGTTATGCAGCATCCTAGAAATGTACTCCATGCCTGAGAGACAAAAAGCTGCTGTGCTAATAGGGCAGCTAACTGGCGCTGCTGAGAGGGAAGTGGAGACTTGGGATACCGTTGATCAGGAGTCGGTACCTGCGATCTTCCTTAAGCTGCATGCCATATTTGAAGACCGCACAGAAACGGATCTCCGGATGGCCTTCTATCACTGTTCACAACAGCCAGGTGACAGCATCCGGGACTACGCTTGCCGACTACAGGGAGCCCTGAGAGCCCTCAAGCAAATTAACAATTTAAATGCTATCGACGAGAATAAAATGCTGAAAGAACAATTTATACAGGGATTGAGATCCCAAGAGGAACGCAGAACTGTAAATTGGTGGTCCTTAGATCATCCGGATGCTACCTTTGATGCCCTAAAGGACATGGCAATAAAAGGGCTGCGGCCCCTGGGCAAACCTGAGGTGGCCACCCAACATCATCAGGGTGAAGTCACTCTGGAATCGGCAGTAACCCCCTGTTCCCCGTTAGTGGCTGAAGCCAAAGCGCAGATGACACCTCCTAGTGAATTGGACTGTCTGCGCTCAGAGGTGCGCCAGCTGACTAAAAATCTGGCCGCTGTGATGAGTGCCCTGCAGCTGCGGAAAGAGGAGGAAGGGAAGCTGACTGCCCAGAAGACGTCCCGTGGATGCACCGGAGAAGAAAGAAGACGTCGCCCCCCCGGAGGAGGACAACGCCACCCCCAGGAGCAACCTCTGATCAACACCCTCCTCGTCGAGAGATCATCTGTTACCGCTGCAACCGGAAAGGTCATCTGTCTCCACAGTGTCCTTTAAACGGGCAGAACCTGGGTCCAAGGGCCAACACCCAGGAGAATACCCGTCAGGCCCCCCTAGACTGGAACCGCAGGTATGTGGGCGGGCGACCCTACCTGTCTATTATTCTAGATGGTATTGCTGTTCCAGCATTGTTAGACACTGGGTCCCAGGTGACCCTAATACCTGATGCTCTATATACCAAGTACTGGTCAATGGACAGTCTTAAACCTCCGAGCCTTGACTTTACTGTGTATGCTTCTAATGGTCTTCCTGTAGAAGTACTCGGAACAAAATGTGTAGATGTAAAGGTGGGCAGAGAGGAGTTGAAAGACCAAGGGCTTCTGGTAGTAAAGACTGTAAATGAGGAGAACGGTTTAAATATCATTTTGGGTACTAACATTATCGGTAATTGTTTGGGAGAAGTTGTGTTCCTGCTCCAACAGCTCGCTGAGATTGCCCGACCAAGGCAGAAAGGAGTAATCCAAAGAGAGATCCGGGCCCTGGTGTGTCAGCAGCAAGCGAAGCTTACCGACGGCGAAATTGGTAATGTACGGGTCACTGACTCGGATCCTATTGTGATACCCCCAATGAGTGAAATGATCATTTGGTGCAGGGCAGCCATAGGTCTGAGAGGACAGAATTACCAAGCCGTAGTAGAACCCCACCATTCAGAACATAGACCTACACTTATGACTGCTAGAGGAGTAGTAGAAGTGGTGAATGGAAGAGTACCGGTACGGCTTCTCAATTGGGGAGATGATGAGGTAAATTTACCCCGTTATGCAACCATTGCTAAACTTCATGCTGTTGATAATAATTCTATTCTCCCGGCTGAGTCCTTAGACTCCTGTCAAATAGAGGAGGACAATGACCCAGCAACTCAGGTGGCGGAATGGTGTCAGCAACTCCATGTTGGGACGGACACCACTCCCGCTCACCAGAAGCAAGGGGTATTACGGGTGGGGCAAGAGTACGCTCAAGTGTTTAGCAAAAATCCACTTGATTTTGGGACAATTAAGGGAGTACAACATCATATCCCTACAGGCAATCATCCTCCCATCAAAGAGCGGTATAGGCCCATACCTCCAGCTCATTATCAGAAGGCTAAAGAAATGTTGAATGATATGAAGAAAGCTGGGGTGATAAGGGATAGTTGTAGCCCCTGGGCAGCACCTCTAGTTCTAGTTAAAAAGAAAGATGGTAGTATGAGAATGTGTGTGGATTACAGGCAGGTGAACCGCATAACACACAAGGATGCATACCCGTTACCACGTATAGAGGAATCATTAGCTGCTCTGAAAACGGCTAACTACTTTTCTACCCTTGATCTGACTAGTGGTTACTGGCAAGTGGCTGTGGCTGAGGAGGATCGTGAGAAAACGGCTTTCACTACCCCAATGGGGCTCTGTGAGTTCGACAGAATGCCGTTTGGGCTCAGTAGTGCCCCAGGAACATTTCAGAGAGTGATGGAAAACTGTCTGGGACATCTCAATTTTGAAACCGTGCTGCTATACCTAGACGACGTTATCGTGTATTCCAAGACATATGAGGACCATCTGAAGCACCTGGCAGAAGTGTTTGAGTCCCTGTCCAGGTACGGGATGAAGTTGAAACCCTCAAAATGCCATCTACTCAAACAGAAGGTACAATACTTGGGGCACATCGTCAGTTCGGAAGGAGTAGCGCCGGACCCAGAGAAAGTCACTGCCATCCAGAAGTGGCCGGAGCCGAAGAACCTTAAGGAAGTGCGACAGTTCCTGGGACTAACGGGTTACTACAGGAGATTCGTGAAAGATTACACGAAGAAGGCAGCTCCTTTACAGGACCTCCTAGTAGGACAATCCCTAAAGAGCAGAAACCCTCCCTTTAATTGGGGTAAAGAACAGGCTGAAGCATTCCAAAAGATGAAAGAGATCCTTACAGGTGATGAGATCTTAACCTATCCTGATTACAGCCAACCGTTCCTGTTGTACACCGACACCAGTAATGAAGGGTTGGGAGCAGTTCTCAGTCAGAAGCAGAATGGCCAAGAAAAAGTCATCGCATATGCCAGCAGAAAACTCAGGCCAACTGAAAGGAATCCGGAAAATTATAGCAGCTTCAAGCTAGAGTTTCTGGCGCTGGTCTGGGCCATCACTGAAAGATTTAAGCACTATCTGGCCTCCAATCGGTTCACTGCGTTTACAGATAACAACCCGCTAACGCACCTGGAAACCGCCAAGCTGGGCGCCATGGAGCAGCGATGGATGGCTCGGTTGTCCAATTACCAGTTTACTATCAAGTACCGGGCAGGTCGAAAGAATGCTAATGCTGATGCGTTGTCCGAATGCCGCATGACTCTGATACGGAAGAAGAATCGGACGACCTGGAAGAAATTGAGCTACCTGCGTTCCATCGAAATGGGGTAGTCCACGAGCATCGAGTCCACAGAAAGCAGTATGGTGCAACATTAAATCCTTTACCCCATCACAGCTGGAAAGAGACTCAGGACAGTGATCCAGTGGTCAGCCGCATCAAGGAGTTGTTAAAACAGGAAGGTTCCTCCTTGGAAAAGGATGCACCTATGTCAGCCAAGCTCCTGTGGAACGAGAAAAGCAGGTTGTTCCTATACCGTGAGAAGTTGTGCAGGAGATACGTCAACCCCAGAACCCATGAAATGGTCTGGCAAATAGTGGTCCCCAAGGCAGACGTCCCAATGGTGTTGGAAGCATACCACGATCAAGCAGGACACTTTGGCTGGAGAAAGCTGGAGACCCTGTTGAGATGCCGGTTCTACTGGGTAGGGATGCGCAGCTCCATCGAGAGGTGGTGTCGGAACTGTGGACCCTGTGGTCTCAGAAGAAAGGACTACGGTAGTCAGAAGGCACCCCTGCAACCTATCCGGACGACTCGTCCCCTGGAGATTGTGGCCCTGGACCACGTCAAATTGTCGCCAAGTAGATCTGGATACTCATACGCCTTGACCATGGTGGACCATTACTCCAGATTTCTGGTGGTTGTTCCAGTTAAGGACCAGACCGCAGTGACGGCCGCGAAAACCTTTCAAGCAAGTTTCTGCAGACCGCATGGGTATCCCGAGCAAGTCTTAACCGATCAGGGACCTGCTTTCGAAGCTGATTTATTCAAGGAATTCTGTCACATGTACGGGTGCAAGAAAATTAGAACGACACCATACCACCCTCAAACCAACGGTCTTTGTGAAAAGATGAACCATATTGTCCTTGACTTGTTGAGATCCATACCGTTGGAAGACAGGAATCGATGGCCGGACTTACTACCTGATTTGGTTGATTTGTATAATCATATACCTGTAAGCTCAACTAACTGCACTCCAGCCTATCTTATGAGAGCAAGGCCCGGAAAACTACCAATGGATCTAGAACTTGGAGTGGTAGAACCGGAGGCAGACGACGCTGTTGAAAACTGGGACGTCAATCGGCAAGAGCAGTACAGAAGAGTGCAAATCTGTGTGGAGGAAAGTCTCAATAAGGCACGGGAGAAACAGGAAGATGTTTACAACCGAAATGCTCCTGCCAAGCCTTTGATGCCTGGAGAGGTAGTATTAAAAAGAAAAGGAAGATGCACAAATTGGATAACCAGTGGGAGCAAGAACCCTATGTCATACAAGATTCTAAATATGACAACAGAAAAGTTTGTGTCGTCAGTAAGGACGGAGGAAGAACAACAATCACTGTGTCCAGAGATCATTTGAAATTGTGTCCAGAACACTTAAAGCGTTGTGAAAAGAACCCTGTCCTCAATCAAGGAGAAAGAAAGGAAGAGGTCATACACACCGATCTGGGAGATTTTCCTGCGGATTGGCCCCGACTGGGAGATGCTGTGATAATTCCAGTGTTGCAGTTTTATCAGCCACAAGAGGAAGTTCTACCTCCAGTTGAGCCTGTGGTGCCAGTTGAGCCCGCTCAGGAGTTACCCATTCCAGCAACACCTCAACCTGTGGAACCTCAAGATGGATCATCTGAAGCAGCGCCCCATACTATGGGATCCCCTGGTGAAGCTGACTCACACCGCCCAGCCATCAGTACGCTTGCCAGATCCATAGAAAGATTGAGGCAGTTCTATAGTTTGCCGTTACGCAGTGCAGACAGATCGCAACTTGATATACCTGAGGCTACACCACGTAGATCAGAGCGAACCACCAAAGGGAAGTTACCCATTAGATATCAGCAGTGATTATAACGAATTGATGTGAATATTGTAAAAAGTCTATATATAAATGTGTTTTCCTTATTATGTTTTACAATGGACTCAGAGGCTGAGGACTGAGCCAGCCCAAAAACTGTATCCTGTAAATAGTTGCACTAAAGTGCCTTTTTAATGGTTTCACATGAAACCTTGACTTACCTCTGAACCAAAAACCCGTGTGGTGTGGCACTGAGTGAGGTCTGCATTTGGATGTCCTGCAGCCCACCCAGGACCCACGTTGAAGGTTTGGTGCGGGTCCTTCACAAGTATACTGTATATTTATTGAATGCTATTTTATATTTGTATTTTTCTATAATGTTATTGTTTGCAACGTTCAAGATATCCTCACCTCCCGGATGGGACGAATTAATGTTATTGTTAATGTTTTCATGCATAAACAAAAATGTCTCTTTATTATTTTACAGCCCGGGAGTGCTGTCGTTTACCATGGGGGAATGTGTAGCCCTGGTACACAATACCAGGAGGATGAGTGGAGAGGTAACAGTTAAGGTCTCTTCATGACATCATGTACACTTCTGACACACCCAGCAGGGTGTGGAAGGGAGTGATTTTAGTCAGTCAGTTTCCTGTCCTTGGACAGAGTAGACGTGTCTAGTCTGAGCCTGTTAGCAGTTCAGAAAGTGGAGGCTAGTACAGGTGGTCTAGTTCACCTCAGCCTAGTCAGAGCTGTGCCCCACTGGAAGACAGACGGAGATATCTATTAAGAGTCGAGCAAATCGAAGGGCAAAGTGGAAGGAATATTTAAAAAGTGCTTTTGGCTTGGAGAAGTCCTGCACATTGCTACCGGTCACTGGGGACCGAAGGATCACTATTAGCTTCAAGCATAGTGGTAAGAAAACCAGGGATTTACCGGACCTTAGGTCGCGGCAAACAGCCCCAAATAGTCAGTACGTAACTGGGGTCAGGGGGAGTGAAGACTTTGAGTCCGTGCACGACAAGACAGGAATTCAGCTCTCTCACAGGAAGGCTCCTACCACAAAACTGACTGGGCAGTACAGCTATGGATTAGCTGGAGTTATTGAGGGAACTACGCTTCAGGCTGGTTGTACTCATCGTGTTGGAAGTAAAGGAGGCCCCTAACTTGTCCAGCTGCTATCTCAAAATACACTCTCCTTGGATCAGCCTCCCTGGGACCTGCCTGAACATCTTACAAGTAAAGGTATGGAAAGACGCTGACCGTGTGAGACTGTGTTATTTATTTGCACCCGACTTCACTAACTTCATAGACTTTGAGGGACCAGTCCCACCTGTAGGGGACCCGACATCTAGCTGCCTCACCATCCCCTCAGAGATCTACAGCAGCGCTGGTACAAATTACCAGAAGACTACAGGTGGCGTCACGAACTGTATATAAATCTATCCCCTGTAAATATTCCCCCAACATACGCCAGACCGCCAGGGCCACAGACCGAGCCACAGCTACCTGTGACAAACCCCATAGACTTCCATGGGCTCGGCTCTGAGTACCCCATTGCCCTGGTAATCCACAATTGTGGTGGCGGGTCGACACACATAAACCATCAGGGAGGTACCCGCAGCAAGGCGGCCATGCACGAGGTAAAACAGATTCTGACCTGGGCAGAGGTAAATCATTCTGTGATTTCAGCAGTCCACATACCAGGCGAGGAAAACTGGGCAGCAGATTTTCTCAGCCGTCACGGCATAGCGTCAGGGGAGTGGTCTCTACATCCCGAGATTTTTCAGCAGATATGCCGACGCTGGGAACCCCAGATGTGGACCTGATGGCTTCCAGGATAAATGCCAAGGTGCCCAACTTTGTTTCCCGGTACCGGGATCCGCAGGCAATAGCAGTGGATGCCCTGGTTCTACCATGGAATCAGTTTCATCTTCCATACTTGTTTCCACCAATAGCTCTGCTCCCAAGGGTGATCAGGAAGATCAGGTTAGAAGGGGTCCCAGTGATATTAATCGCTCCAGATTGGCCACGTCGCTCATGGTACGCGGAGCTGGTACAATTGCTCGCCGACGCACCCTGGCGACTGCCAGAGCGCGCGGACCTTCTCTCTCAAGGCCCAGTTTACCACCAGAACTCAGCGGTCCTGTGTTTGACGGCTTGGCCGTTGAATCTTGGATCCTGACCAGGGCTGGATTCTCTAAAAAGGTCGCCGCAACGATGGCTAGCGCCCGAAAGCCTGTCTCGGCTCGCATCTACCATGGGACTTGGAAGGTCTTTTTTGCTTGGTGCAGGGAACATGGTTGTTCCCCGCTTCGGTTTTCAATTCCAAACATTCTGTCATTTCTCCAGGCAGGCCTAGATTCAGGTCTAGCGCCAAGTACGCTTAGACGGCAGATATCAGCCTTATCAGTGCTTTTCAGCGAAGGATTGCGTCTAATTTTCAGGTTAGGACCTTTATTCAGGGGGTTGTACATTTAGTTCCCCCCTACAAGGCTCCCTTAGACGTTTGGGATCTCAATCTAGTCTTGGGAGTCCTGCAGGAGTCTCCTTTTGAACCTTTGCAGGAGGTTTCTCTGTCATTTCTGTCCTGGAAGGTGGTGTTTTTGGTAGCCATAACTTCCATAAGGCGGGTTTCGGAGCTGGCCGCACTGTCTTGTCGAGCTCCGTACTTGCTTTTCCATCAGGATAAGGTGGTGCTCAGACCAACACCACCTTTTTTGCCTAAAGTCGTGTCCTCTTTTCATATTAATGAGGACATTGTCTTGCCCTCTTTTTGCCCAGCTCCGACGCACCGAGTGGAGAAGGCTCTCCATACGCTGGATCTGGTGAGAGCTCTCAGGAGATATGTATCTCGGACGGCGTCTTTTCGACAGACGGACACGCTGTTTGTCCTCCCTGAAGGTCGCAGGAAGGGACTCGCTGTCTCTAAATCTACCTTGGCTAGGTGGATTCGGTTAGCCATTCAGGAAGCTTACCGCATCAGAGGCGCGGTGGTTCCCGCAGGAATCAAGGCTCACTCCACCAGAGCGGTGGGTGCCTCCTGGGCCCTTCGGCATCAGGCTTCGGTGGAACAGGTTTGTAAGGCAGCAACCTGGTCCAGTCTGCATACCTTTTCTAAGCATTATAATATCCATACCCAAGTTTCTGCGGATGCCAGTCTGGGTAGAAGGATTCTTCAGGGTGCGGTTGCGCACCTATAAGCAATGCTTAATTATAAATTACACTGTGGAGTCGTTTCCCACCCAAGGGACTGCTTTGGGACGTCCCACAGTCCTGTGTCCCCCAATGAGACGAAGGAGAAATACGGATTTTTGTGTTACTCACCGTAAAATCCTTTTCTCCGAGACGCTCATTGGGGGACACAGCACCCTCCCTAATAGCCGGATGGCTTTGTTTTGAGTTAACTCTATTCTCTGATTAATCTGTATCAGCAGTTTTTTTTTTTTTTTTTCTGGATATGCTGTATCTGTGTTAACTCTGATTTATTTTAGCCTCCTACTGCTTTTTGCACTAAACTGGATTTGCCTGCGGCCAGTGCTGAGGTGTATACGGCGGAGGAGGAGCTAACCTTTTTTATGTTTACTTAGTGTCAGCCTCCTAGTGGCAGTAGCATACACCCACAGTCCTGTGTCCCCAATGAGCGTCTCGGAGAAAAGGATTTTACGGTGAGTAACACAAAAATCCGTATTTTTTTTAAAAAAAAATCTGAGAAATCTTACAGCAAATAACATATTTAACCCCTTTCCGACGTTGGGCGTAATAATACCCGTGTTTGGTGCAGGCTCCGGCGCTGAGCCCGCACCTTTCCAGGCACAAGTCAGATGATCTCTACAGCTGACATGTGCCAGCAACAGCCGCAGGTGGAATCACAATCCACCCGCAGCTGTTAACTAGGTAAATGCCGCTGTCAATTTCTGGCAGCGGCATTTAACTCGCGCTTATAGGAAGCACGTCCTTTATCCCGCCCATCGGTATCCCCGTCTCGTGATCGTGGGTCACCGATGGGTTGGCATGACATCCAGAGGTCTCAAGCAGACTTCTATGGTTGTTCTAGCCAAATTGCTTTCAGCGCCACCCAGTGGTCGGCACTCATAGCAATTGATCTGATCGCCTGTGTGTAGCCGAGGAGATCAGAGTGCTGCAGCCTCTAGTCTCCCATGGAGACTATTGAAGCATGCAAAATGTAAAAAAAAAAAAAAAAAAACTATTTTTTTCCCGTTTTCCAGTATGGCAAAACCAATGGTGTCGTTCAAAAGTACAACTCGTCCCGCAAAAAAAAGCCCTCACACGGCCATATTGACGGAAAAATAAAAAAAGTTTTGGCTCTGGGAAGAAGGGGAGCGAAAAGTAAAAAAACTGAAATACCCCTGGTCGTTAAGGGGTTAATTAACACAAAAATGTAAAATCATGTGATAATGCTTCCTCTCATTATTTTTCATTGTGTAGTGACTTCAAGGTGTGAAAAGAAGTGTGGCACCTCCTCGACTTGTGTCCGATCTTCTCAGTGGTGTGACGGTACAGGTGACTGCCCGAATGGCGAGGATGAGGCATATTGCGGTATGTTTTATGCGCAATGTAGGAAGAAAACTGCCAGTTATGGGCTGTAATACCATCTACCACCACGGGGGGGGGAGATGTATCACTGATAGCAACAGTAGCAGTAAAACTCCCATGTAGTGATCGCCCTCTAGTGGCTGCTGTAAGAATACAGTATGCATCTGATGGCATTGTTACGGTTTTGTGGTTTTCAACCCAAATTTTCATCTATAAGAAAAAAAAAACTGTCATAAGGGTGAACCAAATGTAAAAATGATTATGCTCAACAATAAAAATAAATAAATGATAACCATGTCCTATAGCTCCCACATAAGTTATGTGATAAGTTCTGTATATAAGAGTAGTATTTAGGAACTGTGTGGTTGTATTATGTGGGAACCATATGGCAGTATTACGTGGGAACTGTAATGAAGTAATATATATGGGAAGCATATGGTAGTATTATTTTGTAAGTACATGGCCATATTATTTGATTATTGTATACGATAGTAGTATGTGGAAACTATATGACAGTATTATGTAGGAAGTACATTGCAGAATTATATGGGAAATGTATGAAAGTTATATGTGGGAAGTATATGGAAGTATTATGTCATAATTACTTGGTAGTATTATTTTAGAACTATAGGGTCATATTATGTCAGAACTATTTATGGTTGTAGTATGTGGTAACTATATGGCAGTATTACATAGTAAGCACATTAAAGTATTATATGGGAACCATATGGCAGTGTTGTCAGAACTATATATGCAGTATTATTTTGGAACAATATGGTCATATTATGTGAGAACTATTGTATATGATGGTAATATGTGCAAATTATATGGAAATATTATGTATATTTAATCTGGGTGTTATATTGCAGCAATATGTGAGTACTATATGACAGTATTATGTGGGAAATATGGTAGTATTACTTGAGCATTATGTGATGGTAGTATTGAAGAAATGTATGTTAGTTTTATGTTGGGACTGTAATGCAGTAATATGTAGGAAGTACATGGCGGTATTCTATGCTAATTATATGGCTGTATTATGTGGAGACCATATGGCAGTATTGTATGGGGACTGTGTGGCAGTAATATGATGGAAATAAATGAATGTATTACTACTTGGTAGTATTTGAAACTACATGGTCATACGTCAGACTCAGAACAATAGTATATGGCAGTAGTATGTGGAAAACTATATGGCAGTATTATGTAGGAAGTATATGACAGTTTTATCTAAGTGAGATATGGCGGCAATATGTGGGTACTGTATAGCACTATTACATAGGAAGGTATTACGTAGGAAGTACATGGCAGTTGTATGTAGAAACTAAATTGGAGTATTATGTGAGAACTATGTGGCAGCATTATTTTTGGAACGATATGGCCATATTTGATAAATATTGTATGTGGAAACTATATATAGGAGGTATATGACCGTTATCTAGCTTCAATATGGCAGCATTATGTGGGAACTATAAGATAATATTATGTGAGATCTTTAAAGCAAGTTTTATAAGGATACAACTTTTTAGTATGTGGGCACTGTATCAAGGTATTATTTAGCCATTGTATGGCAGTATTTGGACACTAGCAGTTCTCTTTGGGTATTATATGGCAGTATATAATATCAGTATAATCTGGGCACTGGCAGTGTATAGTAGTATTATTCGCTTACTTTATGGTAATATTATTAGCATTGGTTAGTTGTATTGTTTGACTTTGGCCACTTTGTGCAGGATTTTGTGGAAACTATAAGGCAGTATTATATGGGCTCTAACACAATGTTAGCTGGATATTTTTTCTTATTTAGTCGTTATCTGGTGGTATTATTTTGAATTCCATGGCGGTATTATTTTTTTAGACACAATCTGAACACTATCAGTTCTCTGTGTGGGAAGATGTGACGGTGTAATGTGGGAATATCGGGACACTGCACAGAGGCGTTATTTAGGCATTGTATGGTGGTATTATTCGGGCTTTGGCTGCATTGTACGGATGTTTTATGCTTATGGAGGTTTTGAAATTTAGTAACAGCAAGCAGAGATCCTGAAAATGGAAAGTTTTATTTACAGAAGACAAGATGACGGTAATTTTAGCCTATTTTGAAGTTTATTTATAACAGTTCATCAATAATGTGTTATTCCTTCCAGTGCGGCTGTACGGCAAAGATTTTGTGTTACAAGCTTATTCTCCGACAAGGTCTGAATGGCTGAGTGTCTGCTTCGATGACTGGAAAGACTATGGTCAGATGGTCTGCCAGTCTATGGGCTACAAGGGGTAAGTGGGGCCCCTGATCCGCGCCGATCATTGGGGATCGTGTCTGCGTCACTACAGGAAACACTTCAAGTTTTGATGCACAAGAGGGAAACTTGCTAAATCCATCACCTGCACCCTAAATGGCGCCAGGTATCACTGTGCCACTGAAGGGCCCCGATTGTGACACTGACACCAGGACAACAGTGTCGGCTCTGGTGCTCCGATCATTGACACCGCAAACCCCGAGTCTCCAATCGTTGATGCCGCCCTCTCCGGCACTCCAATCATTGAAACATTGACGTCACCCTTCAGAGGTGCTACAATCATTGATGTCACCCTCCTCAGCACTCCAATCATTCACACTGCCTTGCCCTTCACTCCACTAATTGACGCCGTCTTTAGTAGTGGTGCTCCAGTCATTGGCGCTGCCCTCTGTGGCACTCCAGTCATTGGCGCTGCCCTCTGTGGCGCTCCAGTCATTGGCACTGCCCTGTGGCACTCCAGTCATTGGCGCTGCCCTCTGTGGCGCTCCAGTCATTGGCGCTGCCCTCTGTGGCACTCCAGTCATTGGCGCTGCCCTCTGTGGCACTCCAGTCATTGGCGCTGCCCTCTGTGGCGCTCCAGTCATTGGCACTGCCCTCTGTGGCACTCCAGTCATTGGCACTGCCCTCTGTGGCACTCCAGTCATTGGCGCTGCCCTCTGTGGCGCTCCAGTCATTGGCGCTGCCCTCTGTGGCACTCCAGTCATTGGCGCTGCCCTCTGTGGCACTCCAGTCATTGGCGCTGCCCTCTGTGGCGCTCCAGTCATTGGCACTGCCCTCTGTGGCACTTCAGTCATTGGCGCTGCCCTCTGCGGTGCTCCAGTCATTGGCTCTGCCCTCTGCGGTGCTCCAGTCGTTGGCGCTGCCCTCTGTGGCGCTCCAGTCATTGGCGCTGCCCTCTGTGGCGCTCCAGTCATTGGTGCGGCGCTCCAGTCATTGGCGCTGCCCTCTGTGGCGCTCCAGTCATTGGCACTGCCCTCTGTGGCACTCCAGTCATTGGCTCTGCCCTCTGCGGTGCTCCAGTCATTGGCGCTGCCCTCTGCGGTGCTCCAGTCATTGGCGCTGCCCTCTGTGGCGCTCCAGTCATTGGCACTGCCCTCTGTGGCACTCCAGTCATTGGCTCTGCCCTCTGTGGCGCTCCAGTCATTGGCACTGCCCTCTGTGGCGCTCCAGTCATTGGCTCTGCCCTCTGCGGTGCTCCAGTCATTGGCGCTGCCCTCTGTGGCGCTCCAGTCATTGGCACTGCCCTCTGTGGCACTCCAGTCATTGGCTCTGCCCTCTGCGGTGCTCCAGTCGTTGGCTCTGCCCTTTGCGGTGCTCCAGTCATTGGCGCTGCCCTCTGTGGCGCTCCCAATTTTGGCCTCCATCCATGGTGCTCCTTGGACAGCGCTAGCTTCAGGACCCCACCAATAACACCAGGCACCGCATCCTTACAACTGCATCTAACTTTGCACTTTCCTACTGTACAACACCCTTACAACCACCCGCGGCGCGGCTCTCTGCTGACAGTGCCGGCACATCACCAAGACAGCAGTGCAAGGAACGTCACCCCAAGGAACGTCACCCCAAGGAACGTCACCCCAAGGAACGTCACCCCTACAACTTTGGCAGACAAACAGGTTTACAATATTGACACCACAACAGTGACAAATTCCCTTCATCAGAGACATCCATCATAAATAGTGTCAGTGTCTGCCAGGCCACCGCTCCATGAGGAGTCCTGAATATCCGGCCCGGTCCCTTCACCGGCACTGAGCAAATTATACAAGATATCTAACCTTATCATCTCTCCCAGGTCCAGTTATTATGGGTTTTTTTTGGAACCTGTCACATCGGATTTAAATAGTTTTGCCAGCATAAATACCAGTGTGTCCTTCAACAAGTTATATACAAGTATTAGGACAAGGTATGATCCATCTGTCTATTATCTGTCTATTAATCTATCTAATATCTATTATCTATCTATATCTATCTATCTATTATCTATTGATCGTCATACCCACCTTGATGCAAAAAAATATCCTCTTCCGTTTTGTGCATACAGCTCTCATGCAGACTTATGTGCTCCATGCTTACATACTACAAATAAGCCCTGCATATAGTCTGACCATGCAGTCATTTGTTACATTCTTGCAGCTACTGTGTGGAAACCTATCGATCTGCCTAGGAGCTGTAAACCTAAAACGGTAGAAGAAGATTTTTTATTTCCTGCATTATCTCTTTTCTTTTTGCTTTGCAGGGAATACTGCCCTTCTAGGAACGTGATCTCTCTGCGGTGCATAGGTAAGACAAACTATTACCATGTCTGGCACCCGCTATTTTATCATTTCTTTCCATCTCTATGTCCCTTTCTGATGCTCTTGTGTGCTGCATGTCACTCCTATAATCTTCCTTCCCTGACTTTTACACTTGCTCAGATTACTACACATGAGCCCACGATTTGGCAGCACAAATCCTTTCTTTTAGTTTTTTTGGTGAATTTTGCATTAAATAATAAAACTCTACAGCTGTTGTTTCTAGATTAATTGTTGGTTTTCGTTCACCTACAGATTGCGGTAAATCAACCAAGCAGGCAACGTCCGGCAGGATAGTAGGGGGGACGGCGGCTAAAAATGGAGATTGGCCTTGGCAAGTGAGTCTGCAGATCGGGAAGTCTCATGTCTGTGGAGGGTCTATTGTCACTCCTGAATGGATAGTCACGGCAGCGCATTGTGTCGAGGGGTAAGTCCTTAAAACAGATCTGTCACTTTCCATAAATATGTAATGTTTGTACCCGGTGTGAAAGCCGCTGTTCTCCTGAATCCGGCGATGTTTTTCTTGTGTTCCTGCGCCTCCCCGTTCCTGAGATACGGCCCTTTCTTCCCTGCTTGCAAATGTTAGTCTTCTTATGCAAGTGGGCGTGGTCACCAGAATCACGCCCAGTTGGATAACAACACTAGATTTTCATGCAGGGAAGATGGAGCCATAACTCAGGAATGGAGAGGCGCAGGAAAAAAAAGAAGAACATCGCCGGATTCAGGAGAACGGCGGCTTTCACACCAGGCACAAAAATTGCATATTTATGGCAAGTGACAGATCTTCTTTTAAATCAATGAGACGGATATAAAATAATAATTTAATGGTGTGGGCATAAAACACAAGATAAGGAATTACTGGAATTCTTTTTCTTACAAATTGTTGTTTTCATTGTGTTCCTGCAGCCCTTTTACTCATAGATGCCGACATGACCAGCAAAAATTGTGTCGTATCCAGTCGTTCAGACTTTGTGGCGCTAATAAATGTGTTTTAATCCAGGCATTAAATGGTGCAAGGACACAAATATATTGAGATCCGTCAACAGCAACTAAACAATTATCACAAAGTTTCCACTGAGAAAAAGAAATAAAGATGGCGGATGTTACAAGTGCCGGTCACTTTAAGATCTTCCGTTCCTCTTTTTTGCGTTTTAGGAGTTACGCTTCCGCTTGGGTGTGGACGGTCTATGCTGGATCCCTCCAAAAATCTGAAGGTCTCCCGTATTTTGTGGAGAGGGTCATTTCTCACCCCAATTACGACTCTGAAACAAAGAATAATGACATCGCCCTCATGAAGCTAAAGACAAGTTTATCATTTACTAGTAAGTGGCTGAGGAGGTTGGGGGGCACTTACTTTTTTCAATAAATGTTCTTACAGACCTATTAAGAACCCCCACGCCCCCAACACCTTCAAACTTGGGCAATTTTAGTAAAGCAATAACATACGAACACCAACTGTGTACTGTATGTCTTAAGCTTCTAGACAGATCTGTGTTTCCATGGTAACAGACTACAAACAAACCCTGTGTAGTCTGATCCCACAGTGCTAATCCCTCCCATTTGTCACCTTCTTCTTGCTGATGTACATTCGAATGGTTACAATAAATTGGTAACAGATGGATAAGAGTAGGACGGCAGAGTCAGACTACACACGGTTCGTTTGTAGTCTGTTGCCATGGAGACGACTAAATGTTTTATTTTAGCTGCGCTTTATTTCCAGTCACTTCCTCATAGCCGAGCTTCCATTGCAGACAGATTTTTTTTTGGGGGGGAATGCAATGTTTAAATATGGACAGCCCCTTAAATGTAAAAAATCCTTCTTTTCCTTGCAGGTAATAATATAAAGCCTGTATGTTTACCCAATGCCGGAATGCCATGGAGCGATGTTCAGTCCTGCTGGATCTCAGGATGGGGGTACACGTACCAAGGAGGTAAGAGGCCTAAATGTGCACAGTAACGGGGGGATATATATATATATATATATATATATATTATATATATATAATTTTTTATTTTGCTATAATTTAGCAAAATTGAAGACATAAAAGATGAATTCTATAAATGGAAATATATTCTGCAGAGCAGTTATTCCTCCAGGCTGCACAGAGAGAACGTAATCAGCTCCACAGTAAGGACTCACACAATACTGCTTCTGTCTCCGCATCCAGGACCCTTCTGTATATAATATATCAGATGAGGGGGATATCGGTGATGAGTCTGGTCAATCACAGCAAAAATTACACATAGTGAGCGGAAAGCAGAATGGCTAAAGCGAGCTCTAAACATCTTGATCAAGCTGAAAGATTTCAGCTCTGGAATATAAAGAGGATATAACTCAGGATCAGTAATGTATGTACACAGTGACTGCACCAGCAGAATAGTGAGTGCAGCTCTGGGGTATAATACAGGATGTAACTCAGGATCAGTAATGTAATGTATGTACACAGTGACTGCACCAGCAGAATAGTGAGTGCAGCTCTGGAGTATAATACAGGATGTAACTCAGGATCAGTAATGTATGTACACAGTGACTGCACCAGCAGAATAGTGAGTGCAGCTCTGGAGTATAATACAGGATGTAACTCAGGATCAGTAATGTAATGTATGTACACAGTGACTGCACCAGCAGAATAGTGAGTGCAGCTCTGGGGTATAATACAGGATGTAACTCAGGATCAGTAATGTAATGTATGTACACAGTGACTGCACCAGCAGAATAGTGAGTGCAGCTCTGGAGTATAATACAGAATGTAACTCAGGATCAGTAATGTAATGTATGTACACAGTGACTGCACCAGCAGAATAGTGAGTGCAGCTCTGGAGTATAATACAGGATGTAACTCAGGATCAGTAATGTATGTACACAGTGACTGCACCAGCAGAATAGTGAGTGCAGCTCTGGAGTATAATACAGGATGTAACTCAGGATCAGTAATGTAATGTATGTACACAGTGACTGCACCAGCAGAATAGTGAGTGCAGCTCTGGGGTATAATACAGGAT
Source organism: Oophaga sylvatica (assembly GCA_033576555.1). Lineage (NCBI taxonomy): Eukaryota > Metazoa > Chordata > Amphibia > Anura > Dendrobatidae > Oophaga > Oophaga sylvatica. The sequence goes on from JARQOD010000002.1 coordinate 629,923,795, forward strand.
GTAACTCAGGATCAGTAATGTAATGTATGTACACAGTGACTGCACCAGCAGAATAGTGAGTGCAGCTCTGGGGTATAATACAGGATGTAACTCAGGATCAGTAATGTAATGTATGTACACAGTGACTGCACCAGCAGAATAGTGAGTGCAGCTCTGGAGTATAATACAGGATGTAACTCAGGATCAGTAATGTAATGTATGTACACAGTGACTGCACCAGCAGAATAGTGAGTGCAGCTCTGGAGTATAATACAGGATGTAACTCAGGATCAGTAATGTATGTACACAGTGACTGCACCAGCAGAATAGTGAGTGCAGCTCTGGGGTATAATACAGGATGTAACTCAGGATCAGTAATGTAATGTATGTACACAGTGACTGCACCAGCAGAATAGTGAGTGCAGCTCTGGAGTATAATACAGGATGTAACTCAGGATCAGTAATGTAATGTATGTACACAGTGACTGCACCAGCAGAATAGTGAGTGCAGCTCTGGAGTATAATACAGGATGTAACTCAGGATCAGTAATGTAATGTATGTACACAGTGACTGCACCAGCAGAATAGTGAGTGCAGCTCTGGGGTATAATACAGGATGTAACTCAGGATCAGTAATGTAGTGTATGTACACAGTGACCACACCAGCAGAATAGTGAGTGCAGCTCTGGAGTATAATACAGGATGTAACTCAGGATCAGTAATGTAATGTATGTACACAGTGACTGCACCAGCAGAATAGTGAGTGCAGCTCTGGAGTATAATACAGGATGTAACTAAGGATCAGTAATGTAATGTATGTACACAGTGACTGCACCAGCAGAATAGTAAGTGCAGCTCTGGGGTATAATACAGGATGTAACTCAGGATCAGTAATGTAATGTATGTGCACAGTGACTGCACCAGCAGAATAGCGAGTGCAGCTTTGGAATATAAAGAGGATATAACTCAGGATCAGTAATGTATGTACACAGTGACTGCACCAGCAGAATAGTGAGTGCAGCTCTGGAGTATAATACAGGATGTAACTCAGGATCAGTAATATAATGTATGTACACAGTGACTGCACCAGCAGAATAGTGAGTGCAGCTCTGGAGTATAATACAGGATGTAACTCAGGATCAGTAATGTAATATATGTACACAGTGACTGCACCAGCAGAATAGTGAGTGCAGCTCTGGAGTATAATACAGGATGTAACTCAGGATCAGTAATGTAATGTATGTACACAGTGACTGCACCAGCAGAATAGTAAGTGCAGCTCTGGGGTATAATTCAGGATGTAACTCAGGATCAGTAATGTAATGTATGTACACAGTGACTGCACCAGCAGAATAGTAAGTGCAGCTCTGGGGTATAATACAGGATGTAACTCAGGATCAGTAATGTAATGTATGTGCACAGTGACTGCACCAGCAGAATAGCGAGTGCAGCTCTTGAGTATAATACAGGATGTAACTCAGGATTAGTAATGTATGTACACAGTGACTGCACCAGCAGAATAGTGAGTGCAGCTCTGGAGTATAATACAGGATGTAACTCAGGATCAGTAATGTAATATATGCACACAGTGACTGCACCAGCAGAATAGTGAGTGCAGCTCTGGAGTATAATACAGGATGTAACTCAGGATCAGTAATGTAATGTATGTACACAGTGACTGCACCAGCAGAATAGTGAGTGCAGCTCTGGAGAATAATACAGGATGTAACTCAGGATCAGTAATGTATGTACACAGTGACTGCACCAGCAGAATAGTGAGTGCAGCTCTGGAGAATAATACAGGATGTAACTCAGGATCAGTAATGTATGTACACAGTGACTGCACCAGCAGAATAGTGAGTGCAGCTCTGGAGAATAATACAGGATGTAACTCAGGATCAGTAATGTAATGTATGTACACAGTGACTGCACCAGCAGAATAGTGAGTGCAGCTCTGGAGTATAATACAGGATGTAACTCAGGATCAGCAATGTAATGTATGTACACAGTGACTGCACCAGCAGAATAGTGAGTGCAGCTCTGGAGTATAATACAGGATGTAACTCAGGATCAGTAATGTAATGTATGTACACAGTGACTGCACCAGCAGAATAGTGAGTGCAGCTCTGGAGTATAATACAGGATGTAACTCAGGATCAGCAATGTAATGTATGTACACAGTGACTGCACCAGCAGAATAGTGAGTGCAGCTCTGGAGTATAATACAGGAGGTAACTCAGGATCAGTAATGTATGTACACAGTGACTGCACCAGCAGAATAGTGAGTGCAGCTCTGGGGTATAATACAGGATGTAACTCGGGATCAGTAATGTATGTACACAGTGACTGCACCAGCAGAATAGTGAGTGCAGCTCTGGAGTATAATACAGAATGTAACTCAGGACCAGTAATGTAATGTATGTACACAGTGACTGCACCAGCAGAATAATGAGTACAGCTCTGGAGTATAATACAGGATGTAACTCAGGATCAGTAATGTAATGTATGTACACAGTGACTGCACCAGCAGAATAATGAGTACAGCTCTGGAGTATAATACAGGATGTAACTCAGGATCAGTAATGTAATGTATGTACACAGTGACTGCACCAGCAGAATAGTGAATGCAGCTCTGGAGTATAATACAGGATGTAACTCAGGATCAGTAATGTAATGTATGTACACAGTGATTGCACCAGCAGAATAGTGAATGCAGCTCTGGAGTATAATACAGGATGTAACTCAGGATCAGTAATGTAATGTATGTACACAGTGACTGCACCAGCAGAATAGTGAGTGCAGCTCTGGAGTATAATACAGGATGTAACTCAGGATCAGTAATGTAATGTATGTACACAGTGACTGCACCAGCAGAATAGTGAGTGCAGCTCTGGAGTATACATTACAGATTCTCATCTCATAAGAGGGAGCAGCAGGAAAGTTGGGTAAATATTTTTTTTTTTTTTAATAATGGGGTATTGTCATATTGTGATTTGATATAAAGTGAACATACTGTGGAAATATTTCCTAAAATGGTCACTTCTCCTTCCCTTGCAGATGTACACATGATGAAGCAGGACACGGAGGACGCCCCGATTGTGATATGAGGGTTGTCAGGACATGTGACGCCTTGTACATATCTCTACGGGTATTGGAGCGTTATCTGCGCATTGTGACTGACGGCCACCACAAGCCTCTGCTGTATGACTGAATAGTGTCACATCGGCGCCAGCTAGTGGCCAATCCAAGTTTTTCTTCCGCCTGGTTGTAAATGACCGTCCTGCGCTGTTGGCCATAATGCGCCATTTACAAACTGACATGTACAGACGCTGCGTTGGCCTAATGTAAAAGCAGGAGCAGCTGTGTGCCCCTTGCATTCAGTTGTTTTACAATGTGTGTTTTTTTTATATCGCTATGTGCCAATCTTGTTTGCAAGTCCAGGTGGAAAACTAAGATGTGGTTACACCGACATTTCTTTACTGGTAGCAAAAGTCACCTTGCGTCTGAAATCAGAAAAAAATATATATATTGCTTCTTACAAAACAGAGCGCCGTCTACAGGACATGTGCGGCATTGCAACACTGCACCATTCACTACAGTAAACTGGAGTTGCAATACCAGACTTCACCTGCAGATCGAGATGGCGCTTTTTTTTTTTTTTTTTTTTAAACAAAGCCGCCTTTTATTTGTGTATCTTGAGCAGACACTAACGATGACTTTATGATTGTGACAAGTCTGAGACTTTTCTATTTATATGTATTTTAGTTTTTTTTTGTGCTCGTGACTTATTTTGGAGATGGCGGTTATATCTCAAAGATCCGGTCATTAGCCCGACTGCTGGACAGATGGGTGAAGGGCCGGTCAAATTCATGTAGCATAGAGGTCTGCACATAATACCCCCCTCCCAATCCAGTGCTCTGGAGTCAGACAGCCCTGTGCCGCCATATGGTGTCATATTCCTTTATTAGTCATACTGTAGATATGCTCTAACAATTCTCTTGTGACAAGCAGATTTTATCTCTTTCTAAAAGTAATTTTTTTTAGAGGCAGAATGAACAAAAACCAGCAATCCTTTTAAAACAGAAACAAAAATAAATTGACTTTTAAACGTACGGGTCATTACATGTTACGCAAGTTTTTTTTTTTTTTTCTATAAATCACTTTTCTGCCTTATTTGACGCATGTCAAAATCCGCATTTTTTTTTTGAGGGTTTTGTGCAGATTTTTTGCGGATTTCATTAATGGATTGGGTGTAAGAACGCATGCGGATCCACAAAAAGAACTGACATGCTGCGGAAAATAAACAGCTGCGGATTCCGTGCAGAATTCTCCGCAGCATGCGTACAGCGTTAATTTTTTTCACATTGAATTACATTGGTTGGTCAAACACTTGCGGAAAATCCGCTGCGGATCTGCAACGTGTGCACATACCCTAACCGTTTAGATGTTATGGCCACTGCTGGGCATCTACGGGGTTAATCACCAGGATTGGAGCGTGTTAGTCATTAAAATGATATCTTTAAAAGGCCAGGATCGGACATATTTAACTTTATACTAAACCAATGTGGCGGGGTGGAGTGGCTTTTCTGGAAAAAAAAAAAAAAAAAAGTAAAGCAAATTTTCACAACCACTGCCTCATTACTTCTATTACAAAGGTGCGAAATTGGCTCCAACTTTGTATTTTTGCCATTTGAATGGGCAGACGTATTCATGGAACATCCCTTGAAATCAGTAGATTTTAGTTGCAGTACTGGAGTCTGACCACATGGTGCGCCGTTACATAAAGTTCTGTAGATTTTTCTACACAGCTCCACCTAGTGGTAAATATTTTTTGTAGTGAAGATCTTGCCGCACTTATAGACTTTGGTCGGAAGAGGAAAAAAAAAAAAAACCAAAATACACGAGTTCAAATTCCCAGATGTGGGGAGGATGACATGTATGATGCTCCCGTGACAATGGATCAGTGATAAAAAGCAGTGTGGATTTTGCGGAGTGGTGTGCAAAAACAAAGTCCTTCTTGTCTACCTATAGCTATGTTTGTAAGGCTGGGTATAGCACTGACCCCATTGACTATAATGGGGTCTATCCGGTTTCTGTTGGCTTTATTAAAAGCGTTCTAAACTATCACAGATCAGAGCATTTTCTTTTTTAAGGGTATGTATACTTTTACATGCTCTTCTCCAGTGCTTATAAACTGGGAAAAAAAAGAAAAGCGTTTTAAGCGTAAACACGTCTAGGCGGCTGGTTTCACATTAGCATTTTTGTGCGCAGCACATCTGCGCAAGCATTCATACACCCCTATGTTTAACATGGGGGCGCATGGTCTTGTGTTTGCATGCATTTTTACATGCGTTTCCACTTGCGCACGATGCGCAGGGCAAAACGACGCAAATGTGAAATTAGCCTTATACCCCTTCCCCAAAGCAGGACATTGATTGTTTATCTTGGAATTCCAAGATGTTGGAAAACTGTATGACCAGATACAGTAAGATCCTGGGGAGGAAGCTCCTTCTATCAGTGTGTCTCCCCCCTCCCACCCAAAACAACAACAAAAAGAAAAAACTATCAAAAAGGTGTAAGGATCACACAAGGCTCATGTATGGTGGGAGCACTTTTATTTCACAATACATAAACACTTCATTTGATGGTCTGTTCACCTTCATACAGTATATTTTCATTATTCCTTCTGAAAAAGTTTCTTAAAAAAAAAAACATTTAGTGTTTTTAGTTCCTTCATCTAGCAGAGAGATCTGCAAAAATGTAACGAAAACATCAGGGCTTCTGCTGCTATCTCTAACACAGAGGGAGAGCAGTGAAGGAGGAGGGAAAACGCCTTGGAGGAAACAAAGGCTATAGTAAAAGGAGGAGAGACTGCAGCACTCCGGCTGTATGCCCTGCCTCGTAATATAGGATAAATGTGAGGTTTGTGTATAGCCAATTACTGGGAGAGACACACAGAGCTCACATCCAGCCTATATTACTGGGAGAGACACAGACCTCACATCCAGCTTATATTACTGGGAGAGACACACAGACCTCACATCAAGCCTATATTACTGGGAGAGACACACAGACCTCACATCCAGCCTATATTACTGGGAGAGACACGCAGACTCACATCCAGCCTATATTACTGGGAGACACACAGACCTCACATCCAGCCTATATTACTGGAAGAGACACACAGACTCACATCCAGCCTATATTACTGGGAGAGACACACTGACCTCACATCCAGCCTATATTACTGGAAGAGACACAGACCTCACATCCAGCCTATATTACTGGGAGAGACACACTGACCTCACATCCAGCCTATATTACTGGCAGAGACACACTGACCTCACATCCAGCCTATATTACTGGAAGAGACACAGACCTCACATCCAGCCTATATTACTGGGAGAGACACACTGACCTCACATCCAGCCTATATTATTGGCAGAGACACACAGACCTCACATCCAGCCTATATTACTGGCAGAGACACACTGACCTCACATCCAGCCTATATTACTGGCAGAGACACACTGACCTCACATCCAGCCTATATTACTGGGAGAGACACACAGACTTCACATCCAGCCTATATTACTGGGAGAGACACAAGCTTGACGGTTGCTTAGAAATACATGCTGTCACGCTCAGGTCAGGAGAGCCAACGGCCATTCTGAGCGTTGCTATGCGCTTGTCGTGTATATGGCCATCTGACTGCGCCCTTAGGCAGACCTTGACTGCCTCTGATACAGGCTTCTGAGATGTAAATCTGGTATAGAAGACAAGAGCTATAATTGGTGACTATTAGAGCCACTGAACCATTCTCATTTTCAGTGGTATCAGACACTCCCTCCCCCTAACTTCACTTGCTTTAAACCAGGACTGGACTGACCATCTGACAAAAGCCAGTGGGGCCAGTCCGGCCATGGGCCACATCAATCGCAACTGTTAAAGTATCCGAATCCTCAGGATGCCGGGACTGTTAACAGCTGAAGTGGAGAACGGAGTCGCCTGATCCATACGCCATCACCTACTCCAGCAGGCCTCTTCCAACCTGTGGCCTTCTGGAGGCCGGTGCCATGCAGGTGACCTTGTGCAGCACGATGAAATCACTGAAAGACAGGATTGAGGAGGAGAAAGCGGCTGTGGTGGACGCAAAAACTGGATTTTTTTTTTTACTGTGACACCGATAATACTGAGTTGGGGAGCCATCATACTATATAGGGGCCTGTGAGGGGAACCATCATACTATAAGAGGCCTGTGAGGGGAACCATCATACTATATAGAGGCCTGTGAGGGGAACCATCATACTATATAGAGGCCTGTGAGGGGAGCCATCATACTATATAAGGGCCTGTGAGGGGAACCATCATACTATATAAGGGCCTGTGGGGAACCATCATACTATATAGGGGCCTGTGAGGGAACCATCATACTATATAGGGGCCTGTGAGGGGAACCATCATACTATATAGGGGCCTGTGAGGGGAACCATCATACTATATAGGGGCCTGTGAGGGGAACCATCATACTATATAGGGGCCTGTGAGGGGAACCATCATACTATAGAGGCCTGTGAGGGGAACCATCATACTATATAGAGGCCTGTGAGGGGAGCCATCATACTATATAAGGGCCTGTGAGGGGAACCATCATACTATATAAGGGCCTGTGGGGAACCATCATACTATATAGGGGCCTGTGAGGGGAACCATCATACTATATAGGGGCCTGTGAGGGGAACCATCATACTATATAGGGGCCTGTGAGGGGAACCATCATACTATATAGGGGCCTGTGAGGGGAACCATCATACTATATAGAGGCCTGTGAGGGGAACCATCATACTATATAGGGGCCTGTGAGGGGAACCATCATACTATATAGGGGCCTGTGAGGGGGAACCATCATACTATATAGAGGCCTGTGGGGAACCATCATACTATATAAGGGCCTGTGAGGGAACCATCATACTATATAGGGGCCTGTGAGGGGAACCATCATACTATATAGGGGCCTGTGAGGGGGAACCATCATACTATATAGAGGCCTGTGGGGAGCCATCATACTATATAAGGGCCTGTGAGGGGAACCATCATACTATATAGGGGCCTGTGAGGGGAACCATCATACTATATAGGGGCCTGTGAGGGAACCATCATACTATATAGGGGCCTGTGAGGGGAACCATCATACTATATAGGGGCCTGTGAGGGGAACCATCATACTATATAGAGGCCTGTGGGGAACCATCATACTATATAGGGGCCTGCGGGGAAGCATCATACTATATAAGGGCCTGCGAGGGAACCATCATAATATATAGGGGCTTGTGAGGGGAACCATCATACTATATAGAGGCCTGTGAGGGGAACCATCATACTATATAGGGGCCTGCGGGGGAAGCATCATACTATATAAGGGCCTGCGAGGGAACCATCATAATATATAGGGGCTTGTGAGGGAACCATCATACTATATAGGGGCCTGTGAGGGGAACCATCATACTATATAGAGGCCTGTGAGGGGAACCATCATACTATATAGGGGCCTGTGAGGGGAACCATCATACTATATAGAGGCCTGTGAGGGGAACCATCATACTATATAGGGGCCTGTGAGGGGAACCATCATACTATGTGGGGAGGCTACACTGGACATTCTACTGTGTGGGGGAGGCTGTGGTGTGTGGTTTTGGGAGATGCTATGTTGGTTGGGGGGTTTCTGGTGCGTGATGATCATATTGTAGGAGACTGTGGTGGATATTATACTGTGTGTGGGGGCTGGGGTGATCATCATACTGTGTAGGTAGAGGAATGTGAAATTATTCTGTATTGAGGCATCATACTCCACAGCGGCTATGGAAGGGGTATCATAGCAGGCGAGGACACTAAGGGGCTTCAGCAGGGGGGTAAAATAACTAAGTGATACAATACACATCCCTGTTCGTGTCTGAGGCTGGGAATTCTGTCGTCCTGTGACTGAGCCTATATGTCGTGCTGGGAATGTTACAAAGGGGACCTGTCATTTCTATTACATAGAGGAAGCACAGAGGGAACATTACTGTGGGGGCACAGAAGGAGGAAGCCATTCCTGGACAGGGCACAGGTTGAAGCACTATATAACGGTGTAGAGACAGATTTCCACCACTGCGGCAAAATCTTTCACAGACACAGACCCTCGACAGGTGAGGATAGACAGATAAAATAATAAAAAACTACAAAAGTGGCCAAAAGAGAAGGGGATCATGTAGAGACCCACTAATGGCACCACTGCTTCTAACACGCACTGGATATAACATTTTGGTGAGAATTTCTAGCATGGGAATTTGGCCAATCTCTGCTGGGCGGCACGGAGCCGCTTCATCTGCTGATGTAAATCCTTCCGTTCCCTCGCCAGATTGTCGTTCTCCATCAGTAACACACCGAGGTTCTCCTTGTCTTGGAGCAGAGACAACATTTGTGATTGCAGCTTGTCAGCAAATTCATGGAGCATGTAGTGCAGAATGATAATGGGGATCTGGTTTGACAAACGGGCGGTCGTGTTCTAGAAGAAATGTAAGAAGCCCAATATTAATGGATCCATCTCCATATTGTACTGTAGTACGTAGTTATATTCTTGTACATAGGGGGCAGTGTTATAGTAGTTATATTCTTGCACATAGGGGCAGTATTATAGTAGTTATATTCTTGCACATGGGGCAGTATTATAGTAGTTATATTCTTGTATATAGGGGACAGTATTATAGTAGTTATATTCTTGCACATAGGGGCAGTATTATAGTAGTTATATTCTTGTACATAGGGGCAGTATTATAGTAGTTATATTCTTGTACATAGGGGCAGTATTATAGTAGTTATATTCTTGTACATGGGGCAGTATTATAGTAGTTATATTCTTGTACATGGGGCAGTATTATAGTAGTTATATTCTTGTACATGGGCAGTATTATAGTAGTTATATTCTTGTACATAGGAGCAGTATTATAGTAGTTATATTCTTGCACATAGGGGCAGTATTATAGTAGTTATATTCTTGCATATAGGGGACAGTATTATAGTAGTTATATTCTTGCACATAGGAGCAGTATTATAGTAGTTATATTCTTGTACATAGGGGCAGTATTATAGTAGTTATATTCTTGTATATAGGGGACAGTATTATAGTAGTTATATTCTTGCACATAGGGGCAGTATTATAGTAGTTATATTCTTATACATAGGGGCATTATTATAGTAGTTATATTCTTGTACATGGGGCAGTATTATAGTAGTTATATTCTTGTACATGGGGCAGTATTATAGTAGTTATATTCTTGTACATGGGGCAGTATTATAGTAGTTATATTCTTGTACATGGGGCAGTATTATAGTAGTTATATTCTTGTACATGGGGCAGTATTATAGTAGTTATATTTTTGTACATGGGGCAGTATTATAGTAGTTATATTCTTGTACATAGGAGCAGTATTATAGTAGTTATATTCTTGTACATAGGGGGCAGTATTATAGTAGTTATATTCTTGCACATAGGGGCAGTATTATAGTAGTTATATTCTTGTACATAGGGGCATTATTATAGTAGTTATATTCTTGTACATAGGGCATTATTATAGTAGTTATATTCTTGTACATGGGGCAGTATTATAGTAGTTATATTCTTGTACATGGGGCAGTATTATAGTAGTTATATTCTTGTACATAGGAGGCAGTATTATAGTAGTTATATTCTTGTACATGGGGCAGTATTATAGGAGTTATATTCTTGTACATGGGGCAGTATTATAGGAGTTATATTCTTGTACATAGGAGCAGCATTATAGTAGTTATATTCTTGTACATAGGAGCAGCATTATAGTAGTTATATTCTTGTATATAGGGGCAGTATTATAGTAGTTATATTCTTGTACATAGGGGGCAGTATTATAGTAGTTATATTATTGTACATAGGGGCAGTATTATAGTAGTTATATTCTTGTATATAGGGGCAATTTTTATTATAAAACCAAACATAAATACAATTATAATGAAACAAAAATCATCCAGGATTACAAAACACAAATCACTTAGGTTATATATACACAAGCATTAAATAATCATATCATATTCATAAATAAATTAAAGTCCACACCTGGGAAGGAAGAGAAGAAAATTAAACAAAAAAAAAAAATCATATTTCCTAACTGAATTTTACGTTCCTCCATAACTTAATGTTTCTCAGACTCCTTCCAACTTCTAGTGATTTTATCCACCGGAGTTCTGACAAAACCTGATTGGCTGCAGCGGTGTGATCGAACGGCTCATTGTGCAGTGACACCCGGGTTCTCATGTGCCAGTGATAGTATTTGATGACGCTGATTATGATGTACATCGTCTCTCTGTCAATGTTACTAACAGTGGAGGGGACACCATAGATTATGTCAGGGTACTTTAGGGTCCTCAGTCTGGGATCTTTAGATTAGCTGACACTTCCTCCCAGATCTTCCTCCCTCCCCAGCAATCACATATAAAGTGCTCCATAGTCTCCTCCTGCTGACAACCAAGGGGACAATTCCGATCAGAGACACTCAGATGTTTCAGGTTGCCCCTGACAAAGAGCCGACTATGCAGTGAAAGCCAAGTGACATCAAACAGTTTAGGAGGAAGTCGTTTCCCGTTTAGGAACCTAAGGCTTTCCTGCAGGGTGGTGGTGACACAATCTCTCAGGGCCAGTGGAGAGAAGAAGAAAGTCCCACATACATGAGCATACAGGTCTCTTCTCGTACTGCTCTCAATGTAAGACTTCTCCAGTCCCCACCTCCTAACACACTTCAGACCGTAGTCCAGATACTGGGGAGGTGGTCACCTGTCCATCTTCTCCTCTTGAGACTGCCGCCTCGCACCCAAGATTCTGCAAAAGGCAATATCCAATCCCTGATACTATTTACCCACAGGGAGCTACTGTTTGAGTCCATGTTCCCAAAATTCACCTTTAGAAACAAGGAGTCAAAGAAAACTCTTGGATTCAACATATCCAGCCCACCCTCTCTCCGCCGTAGGTACGTTATTCCCCTCTTTATTAGGTTCAACCTATTCCCCCACAAGAGCTGGAAGAACAGGCTGAAGAGCCTCGCTGAGAAAGATTCTGGCAAAGGGAAAATGACAGAGACATACAAGAAAACGGGGACCAGGTAAGTCTTCAACATTTTGACCCTTTCTCTGTAGGTTAGCCTCCAGTTCTTCCATCGCTGAACCTTTGCATTTCCGGCTTCCAATTTCTCCTCCCAATTTAGCGTGGCATTATCATCCCTCCCAAATTTAACCCCTAGGATCTTAATATGGGTGGAGGCTTTGGCAAACTGCGGCAGATCAAAGTGGGATCAGTATCTAATGTCCACAGAGCTTGACTCTTTTCAAGGCTGACCAGAGACCCGGAGGCCTCTGAGTAGTTTCTGATGGACGCAGATAACATCTGCACCTCTCGAGGATTAGATATCACCAATGTCACATCATCCGCATAGGCAACAACATTCAGAGGCAGGCAGTGGGGGACCGGCACCCCCTGAAAATCGCACTCCTGCAGTGACCTCAGAAACGGGTCTAGGGCAAAAACATACAGGAGCGGACTCAGTGGGCAACCCTGCCTCCCCCCGCCCCAACTCCAAAAATGTCACCCTGCCAACCATTAATCAGAGGAAAGCTCACCGCCTCTCTGTACAAAGTCTTCAGCCAATCCACAAATTGTCCCGGAATACCGTACTTTGACAAAGTGGCCCACAGATAGTCATGATCAACCCTGTCAAAGGCTTTAGCCTGGTCCAGACTAACAACATATCTCCCACACCGCAGAGCTTTACATCTCTCAAACATCTCTCGTATCGAGATGACTGCTCCAGAGATGTTCCGCCCTTTTACTGTGCCAAACTGAGAGCCTGCCAACAGTGCCGGGGACAAACAGACTAATCTAGAAAATAGGATCTTTGCTAGAATCTTCCTATCTACATTCAAGAGGGCAATCGGCCTCCAGTTCTTGATGTCGCTCGGCTCTTTACCTTTAGATAGCAGAATTAACGAGGACACTCTCATGGATGGAGGCATCAGGTGATTTTCTAGACAATTTCTATACACATCCACGAGGATTGGAGCCAGGAGGTCTCTGAATTTCTTATAGAATTCTGCTGTTATACCATCTGGACCTGGTGCCTTCTTCAGATATAATTTATCAATAGCCTCCTTAACTTCCTCCACCGTTAATTCTGCTGTCAAAGGAGAAAAGTCCAGATCATTAGTATCAGGCACTGGAGTTGCCTCCAAGAATTGAGTCATCTTATCTTTATCCAAAACTTTCCTCTGAAACAAGTCAGCATAGTAAGATCTCACCACCTCCAGGATACCCTCCCGTGAATCCTGCAATACACCCTGGGAGTCAATGAGACCTGTGACCATTTTTTTGGCCACCCTCTCCCTGCAATTCTCAAAGGGATCAGGGGCCCCTAAGGACCCATAATCCCGTTCAAGAACCAGAGAGGTATACCGGCTATACTGATACTGCCTTATCTCAGATTTCAGCCGGTCGATCTTCACTTTGTCATCCCCACCCGCCGAATACAGTGACTCCAATTCTTTGCGCAGCTTTAGGTACTGGCTGTACTTATTCCTCCCTTTATTAACTGACAGTCTCTTTAAGAGGGATCTGATATCCTCCTTGACGTCCTCCCACCAGTCGGTCATGTTGTCATAGAAGTCAACCCTGTCTAGATGAAGCTGGATAAGGGAGTGGACACGACTCTGAACATAGGCATCATCCAGAAGACTGGAATTGAGCTTCCACAACCCTCTACCAATGTCCGGACGGTTAGAGGTCCCCAGACAGAAGCACAAGGCGAGGTGATCAGAGTAAGGGACGACCTTCTCACTTAGGGTGCCGACAGCCTCAGTAGGACTCACAAAAGCAAAATCTATCCTACTGCACCTGTTGGAACATGAATACGTGAATTTTGGCTGTCGACCTCCCTGTGTGAAAACGTCAGTCAGTCCAGCCTGCGTTATGATGTTATGTAGGACCTTTCCGTCCCTGGTCACTGTCCTGCCTGAAGAGCTGTCACCTGATGTCAGTATGGCATTAAAGTCCCCCGCCATCACCACTGGAAGAGAAGTGAAGAGGTAAGGCTTGACGTCATTAAACAGCTGGATCCTGTCAGTCACCGTCTGTGGCCCATAGATGTTAATAAGCCGGAGTCGCCTACCATGGATAGTGACTTCCAGGACCAGACATCTTCCCATGACCACCTCCGTCATCCTATGCACAGTCACATCATTGGTGTTAAACAGGACAGCGACCCCGGCATAAGGCTCCACAGCCAGCGACCAGAAAGATGGACCGGACCGCCATTCCCTCTCAGCCTCTCTCATAAGCCCCAGAGATGTCAGTCGTGTCTCCTGCAGGAAGATGACATCTGTGTCCAGATATGTGAGATGTTCATACACGCTTGTCTCGTCCTCCACGCCTTAATACTATTGACATTACTGGAGGTCAGTGTTAATGAGAACCCCGCCATCACAACACAATATAGAAGGAGCAGAGAAACAGCCATCATCATGAGTTAGAGATGTTCTGTCCACCACTGGTGTCCATGTCAGATTCTACCTGAGGGTCTACAGATAAGGGCTTCCGCTTTGGCGGGGGATGGTCCTCTATGTCCCTGTCACACTCAGCATCAATTTTCCTCAACTCTTTCTCATAATTGTCATCGTTGGACTCTGATAAAATTGCATACTTATTGGACACGACCATCACACCTGCAGGATTTGGAGCCTTCTTACTCGCACTCTGACCGGTGTCATATTTTGCCTCAGGTTTACGGGAGGACGTGTTCTTTTTCTTTCTTTTATTATGATTACTGCTCCAGTCATCAGATACAGACAGTGATGCTGAAGGGAGGGCTACCTGAGGCTGCTGGGCCTGAGGGACGACCTCCATGTTCCCCTCTGCACCCTCCTGCTCTGGTGTTACATGAGTGGACTCCTGGTGGCATCTGTACTGGTCAGCATCTCTCCTGACATTGAATCCTCCTCCCCATGCGCCCCTATCACCACATCCTCATCCTCCTGAGCCTCTGCCCCTGCCATCACATCCTCATCAGGGAAGACTCTGCAGATGTTGTGCCAGGCGTCCTGGACAGTCCCTGTGAGCGTGGCCCATCTGACCACAGAGGTTGCACCTCACGTCTCGGCAGTCTGCAGCGACATGGCCGATTGCCCCACACAGACTGCACTTCACCACAGTACAGACATTAGCCAGATGACCTTTCCACCACATTTGAAGCACTTTCTGGGCTGCCCGGGATAATAACATCTTCCCTTCTCCCTCCCAATGAAGAAGGAGTTGGGTAAGTGGGCAGTGAATGTTATTATACTGCTGCAGCTTCACTAAAGCTTTCCACCCCATTGTCCAGATACCGTCCTCATCTCTGACCTTGGTGAGTCCAGAGACAAGGTCACAGTGTCTCCGGAGCCACACCTCGATGTCCTGTGGGGGAACGGCCTCATTCCAGAAGGTGACATTTACTGTGACTGTGTCCGGCCTGGAGATAGGAACCATCATAAACTTATTCCAGCCCTCAGCGTCCCTGAACTTGGGGTAACTGGCCCAGAATCTGTCCAGGTCAGACGAGAGCTTGAAGCTGACCTCATAGCCCTGCCTGTCCTGAAGATTAGACACCGCCAGTATCTGATTAACCTCAAACCCCATCTGGCCGCATAGCAGCTCCCTCACCACATACCTGCGTTGTGGCAGATCCTCCTTGGCACCTAAGTATTTAAACCGCACCACATTAATGCGTCTGAATGTCTGGCCGGTATACCTGGCGCTGGAAGTGAAGGATGGGGCGCCGCGGCTCCAGTCATTCCTGGGGGGCACCTGACGGGTCACACTGGGTGACTGACAGGGAGAGGGCCTGCAGCAGGGGGGCTGTCACACCTTGTGGACTAGATGGTAAAGGGGGATAGTCACACATATCATGCACATTATCATTAGCAGCATCATTATCATCAGACAGTGTCATGTCAATTACAGAATGTGAAACCCCTCCAACCCCCGACCCCATGGGCACAGCATCACCAGCCACAGTCTGTGCCCCAGCCTCATCAGCACAAACAGTCCCCCATATACTGTCCTGCTCCTGTGTGGGGCTTCTGGGACCTGTGGTGCCTCTGCAGGAGTCTGAAGTGTATGTTCTTGTTCACACTCAGCTGCCTCAGCCTCATCAGCACAAACAGTCTCACATATACTGTCCTGCTCCTGTGTGGGGCACTCTGGGACCTGTGGTGCCTCTGCTGGAGTCTGAAGTGTATGCTCCTGTTCACACTTCGCTGCTTGCTGCTGCAGTTGTTTTCCCTCCTGGAAGCAGAAGCGGGCAGCCTGTAACACTGGCCGTGTCCGCTGCTGGGGGGTCCCGTCCTGAACATCAGGGGTCCTGGTCTCTACAGCACAGCCCTGCTTATAGGAGGCGAACCGCTCCCGGTTCCTGTAGGTCTCTGCCAGGGGCCCCATGCCCTCCATCACAGACTCAATGTCCTGCACAACACTAGCCAGCTGTACACCCAGTGTGTTCAGTCTCAGGTCATAGGCATCATTACAGGCAGGATTAGTGGTCTTTAGGGTATAGATAAAGTCTACTTCCAGTTGCAGCGCTTTTTTCTGCTGCTGTAACTCACCCAGTTTTCTGACCAGTCCCGGTATCTCATCCGCTAGCTGCAGCTCGGGTGCACGCGCCGGCTCCACAGCTTTAGTCTTCACCACGGGTACAGGGCTTCTGAACACAGTCCTGTGCGGTTCCACCACAGATGGTTTTGTGGCTCCTTGGCTGGATGCAGGCTCCGCAGCAGGTTTATCGCTGCCACCTGACTGCGACCGTGTGCGTCCTGACCGCGCCATACTGCCATGCTGCTGTAAGTTCTCCTGGATGGTTTGTCTTTCCAAAGACGTCCGTCTCTGCCTGGGAGCAGGAGAGGTGATCTGCACAGCTGGGGCTGATCTCACCTCTGCACCCGCAGGAGCTGCTTGCTGACTGGGGAGTTACCTGACTTCACAATGTGCTGTAACCCTTCGCTGACCGACACTTTTCCTTCTTGCTTCTTTGCTGGACTTGGAGAAGGTTTTCCTCCCAAAACTTTACTGACGGCTTTTTCCTCCTTCACAGAACTGCTGCAGCTTTGGCTCGCTGCATTCACTGTCTGACAGTGGCTCTGGGATTAACATTCCCATTAGGAGAGGCCTGGGAGGCTTGTCCCAGTGTAGGCCGGGAAGCCTGGGCCTTGACTGGGGAGCTTCCCCGCCCAGGGTGGCCCCTCCCTGGGCTTGCTCCAGACATCAGGAGAGCTACAAACACACAACCTCTCAGCTAGGAGGCAGTATTATAGTAGTTATATTCTTGTACATGGGGCAGTATTATAGTAGTTATATTCTTGTACATAGGGCAGTATTATAGTAGTTATATTCTTTTACATAGGAGCAGTATTATAGTAGTTATATTCTTGTACATAGGGGCAGTATTATAGTAGTTATATTCTTGTACAGAGGAGCAGTATTATAGTAGTTATATTCTTGTAATAGGGCAGTATTATAGTAGTCTATATTCTTGTACATAGGGGCAGTATTATAGTAGCTATATTCTTGTACAGTAGGAGCAGTATTATAGTAGTTATATTCTTGTACAGAGGAGCAGTATTATAGTAGTTATATTCTTGTACATAGGGCAGTATTATAGTAGTTATATTCTTGTACAAGGAGCAGTATTATAGTAGTTATATTCTTGTACATAGGGGCAGTATTATAGTAGTCTATATTCTTGTACATGAGGAGCAGTATTATAGTAGTTATATTCTTGTACATAGGGGCAGTATTATAGTAGTTATATTCTTGTACAGAGGAGCAGTATTATAGTAGTTATATTCTTGTACATAGGGGCAGTATTATAGTAGTTATATTCTTGTACATAGGGGCAGTATTATAGTAGTTATATTCTTGTAATAGGGGCAGTATTATAGTAGTTATATTCTTGTACAAGGAGCAGTATTATAGTAGTTATATTCTTGTACATAGGGGCAGTATTATAGTAGTTATATTATTGTAATAGGGGCAGTATTATAGTAGTTATATTCTTGTACAGAGGAGCAGTATTATAGTAGTTATATTCTTGTACATAGGGGCAGTATTATAGTAGTTATATTTTGTATATAGGGGCAGTATTATATAGTTATATTCTTGTACAGGAGCAGTATTATAGTAGTTATATTCTTGTACAGAGGAGCAGTATTATAGTAGTTATATTCTTGTACAGAGGAGCAGTATTATAGTAGTTATATTCTTGTACATAGGAGCAGTATTATAGTAGTTATATTCTTGTATATAGGGCAGTATTATAGTAGCTATATTCTTGTACAGAGGAGCAGTATTATAGTAGTTATATTCTTGTATATAGGGGCAGTATTATAGTAGCTATATTCTTGTACAGAGGAGCAGTATTATAGTAGTTATATTCTTGTATATAGGAGCAGTATTATAGTAGCTATATTCTTGTACAGAGGAGCAGTATTATAGTAGTTATATTCTTGTACATAGGGCAGTATTATAGTAGTTATATTCTTGTAATAAGGGGCAGTATTATAGTAGTTATATTCTTGTACAGAGGAGCAGTATTATAGTAGTTATATTCTTGTACATAGGAGCAGTATTATAGTAGTTATATTCTTGCACATAGGGGCAGTATTATAGTAGTTATATTCTTGTACATAGGAGCAGTATTATAGTAGTTATATTCTTGCACATAGGGGCAGTATTATAGTAGTTTATATTCTTGTACATAGGAGCAGTATTATAGTAGCTATATTCTTGTACAGAGGAGCAGTATTATACTAGTTATATTCTTGCACATAGGGGCAGTATTATAGTAGTTATATTCTTGTACATAGGGGCAGTATTATAGTAGTTATATTCTTGTACATAGGAGCAGTATTATAGTAGTTATATTCTTGCACATAGGGGCAGTATTATAGTAGTTATATTCTTGTACATAGGGGCAGTATTATAGTAGTTATATTCTTGTACATAGGAGCAGTATTATAGTAGTTATATTCTTGTACATAGGGGCAGTATTATAGTAGTTATATTCTTGTACATAGGAGCAGTATTATAGTAGTTATATTCTTGCACATAGGGCAGTATTATAGTAGTTATATTCTTGTACATAGGAGCAGTATTATAGTAGTTATATTCTTGCACATAGGGGCAGTATTATAGTAGTTATATTCTTGTACATAGGAGCAGTATTATAGTAGTTATATTCTTGTACAGAGGAGCAGTATTATAGTAGTTATATTCTTGTACATAGGGGCAGTATTATAGTAGTTATATTCTTGTATATAGGGGCAGTATTATAGTAGCTATATTCTTGTACAGAGGAGCAGTATTATAGTATTTATATTGTACATAGGGCAGTATTATAGTAGTTATATTCTTGTACAGAGGAGCAGTATTATAGTAGTTATATTCTTGTACAGAGGAGCAGTATTATAGTAGTTATATTCTTGTACATAGGAGCAGTATTATAGTAGTTATATTCTTGTACATAGGGCAGTATTATAGTAGTTATATTCTTGTATATAGGGGCAGTATTATAGTAGCTATATTCTTGTACAGAGGAGCAGTATTATAGTATTTATATTGTACATAGGGGCAGTATTATAGTAGTTATATTCTTGTACATAGGGGCATTATTATAGTAGTTATATTCTTGTACATGGGGCAGTATTATAGTAGTTATATTCTTGTACATGGGCAGTATTATAGTAGTTATATTCTTTTACATAGGAGCAGTATTATAGTAGTTATATTCTTGTACATAGGGGCAGTATTATAGTAGTTATATTCTTGTACAGAGGAGCAGTATTATAGTAGTTATAATCTTGTATATAGGGGCAGTATTATAGTAGCTATATTCTTGTATATAGGGCAGTATTATAGTAGCTATATTCTTGTACAGAGGAGCAGTATTATAGTAGTTATATTCTTGTACAGAGGAGCAGTATTATAGTAGTTATATTCTTGTACATAGGGGCAGTATTATAGTAGTTATATTCTTGTACAGAGGAGCAGTATTATAGTAGTTATATTCTTGTACATAGGGGCAGTATTATAGTAGCTATATTCTTGTACAAGGAGCAGTATTATAGTAGTTATATTCTTGTACATAGGGCAGTATTATAGTAGTTATATTCTTGTACAGAGGAGCAGTATTATAGTAGTTATATTCTTGTACATAGGGGCAGTATTATAGTAGTTATATTCTTGTACATAGGGCAGTATTATAGTAGTTATATTCTTGTATATAGGGGCAGTATTATAGTAGTTATATTCTTGTACAGAGGAGCATATTATAGTAGTTATATTCTTGTACATAGGGGCAGTATTATAGTAGTTATATTCTTGTATATAGGGGCAGTATTATAGTAGTTATATTCTTGTACAGAGGAGCAGTATTATAGTAGTTATATTCTTGTACATAGGGGCAGTATTATAGTAGTTATATTCTTGTATATAGGGGCAGTATTATAGTAGTTATATTCTTGTACAAGGAGGCATATTATAGTAGTTATATTCTTGTACAGAGGAGCAGTATTATAGTAGTTATATTCTTGTACAGAGGAGCAGTATTATAGTAGTTATATTCTTGTACATAGGAGCAGTATTATAGTAGTTATATTCTTGTATATAGGGGCAGTATTATAGTAGCTATATTCTTGTACAGAGGAGCAGTATTATAGTAGTTATATTCTTGTAATAGGGGCAGTATTATAGTAGCTATATTCTTGTACAGAGGAGCAGTATTATAGTAGTTATATTCTTGTATATAGGAGCAGTATTATAGTAGCTATATTCTTGTACAGAGAGCAGTAATATAGTAGTTATATTCTTGTACATAGGGGCAGTATTATAGTAGTTATATTCTTGTATATAGGGGCAGTATTATAGTAGTTATATTCTTGTACAGAGGAGCAGTATTATAGTAGTTATATTCTTGTACATAGGAGCAGTATTATAGTAGTTATATTCTTGCACATAGGGGCAGTATTATAGTAGTTATATTCTTGTACATAGGAGCAGTAATATAGTAGTTATATTCTTGCACATAGGGGCAGTATATAGTAGTTATATTCTTGTACATAGGAGCAGTATTATAGTAGCTATATTCTTGTACAGAGGAGCAGTATTATAGTAGTTATATTCTTGCACATAGGGCAGTATTATAGTAGTTATATTCTTGTACATAGGGGCAGTATTATAGTAGTTATATTCTTGCACATAGGGGCAGTATTATAGTAGTTATATTCTTGTATATAGGAGCAGTATTATAGTAGTTATATTCTTGTACATAGGGGCAGTATTATAGTAGTTATATTCTTGTATATAGGAGCAGTATTATAGTAGTTATATTCTTGTACATAGGGGCAGTATTATAGTAGTTATATTCTTGTACATAGGAGCAGTATTATAGTAGTTATATATCTTGCACATAGGGCAGTAATTTTAGTAGTTATATTCTTGTACATAGGAGCAGTATTATAGTAGTTATATTCTTGCACATAGGGGCAGTATTATAGTAGTTATATTCTTGTACATAGGAGCAGTATTATAGTAGTTATATTCTTGTACATAGGGGCAGTATTATAGTAGTTATATTCTTGTATATAGGGGCAGTATTATAGTAGTTATATTCTTGTACAGAGGAGCAGTATTATAGTAGTTATATTCTTGTACATAGGAGCAGTATTATAGTAGTTATATTCTTGCACATAGGGGCAGTATTATAGTAGTTATATTCTTGTACATAGGAGCAGTATTATAGTAGTTATATTCTTGCACATAGGGGCAGTATTATAGTAGTTTTTATTCTTGTACATAGAGCAGTATTATAGTAGCTATATTCTTGTACAGAGGAGCAGTATTATAGTAGTTATATTCTTGCACATAGGGGCAGTATTATAGTAGTTATATTCTTGTACATAGGGCAGTATTATAGTAGTTATATTCTTGCACATAGGGGCAGTATTATAGTAGTTATATTCTTGTATATAGGAGCAGTATTATAGTAGTTATATTCTTGTACATAGGGCAGTATTATAGTAGTTATATTCTTGTATATAGGAGCAGTATTATAGTAGTTATATTCTTGTACATAGGGGCAGTATTATAGTAGTTATATTCTTGTACATAGGAGCAGTATTATAGTAGTTATATTCTTGCACATAGGGCAGTATTATAGTAGTTATATTCTTGTACATAGGAGCAGTATTATAGTAGTTATATTCTTGCACATAGGGGCAGTATTATAGTAGTTATATTCTTGTACATAGGAGCAGTATTATAGTAGTTATATTCTTGTACAGAGGAGCAGTATTATAGTAGTTATATTCTTGTACATAGGGGCAGTATTATAGTAGTTATATTCTTGTATATAGGGGCAGTATTATAGTAGCTATATTCTTGTACAGAGGAGCAGTATTATAGTATTTATATTGTACATAGGGCAGTATTATAGTAGTTATATTCTTGTACAGAGGAGCAGTATTATAGTAGTTATATTCTTGTACATAGGAGCAGTATTATAGTAGTTATATTCTTGTACATAGGGCAGTATTATAGTAGTTATATTCTTGTATATAGGGGCAGTATTATAGTAGCTATATTCTTGTACAGAGGAGCAGTATTATAGTATTTATATTGTACATAGGGGCAGTATTATAGTATTATATTCTTGTACATAGGGGCATTATTATAGTAGTTATTCTTGTACATGGGGCAGTATTATAGTAGTTATATTCTTGTACATGGGGCAGTATTATAGTAGTTATATATCTTGTACATTGGGCAGTATTAATAGTAGTATATTCTTGTACATGGGGCAGTATTATAGTAGTTATATTCTTGTACATGGGCAGTATTATAGTAGTTATATTCTTTTACATAGGAGCAGTATTATAGTAGTTATATTCTTGTACATAGGGGCAGTATTATAGTAGTTATATTCTTGTACAGAGGAGCAGTATTATAGTAGTTATAATCTTGTATATAGGGCAGTATTATAGTAGCTATATTCTTGTATATAGGGGCAGTATTATAGTAGCTATATTCTTGTATATAGGGGCAGTATTATAGTAGTTATATTCTTGTACAGAGGAGCAGTATTATAGTAGTTATATTCTTGTACAGAGGAGCAGTATTATAGTAGTTATATTCTTGTACATAGGGGCAGTATTATAGTAGTTATATTCTTGTATATAGGGCAGTATTATAGTAGCTATATTCTTGTACAGAGGAGCAGTATTATAGTAGTTATATTCTTGTACAGAGGAGCAGTATTATAGTAGTTATATTCTTGTACATAGGGGCAGTATTATAGTAGTATTAATTCTTGTATATAGGGGCAGTATTATAGTAGTTATATTCTTGTACAGAGGAGCAGTATTATAGTAGTTATATTCTTGTACAGAGGAGCAGTAATATAGTAGTTATATTCTTGTACATAGGAGCAGTATTATAGTAAGCTATATTCTTGTACAGAGGAGCAGTATTATAGTAGTTATATTCTTGTATATAGGGGCAGTATTATAGTAGCTATATTCTTGTACAGAGGAGCAGTATTATAGTAGTTATATTCTTGTATATAGGGGCAGTATTATAGTAGCTATATTCTTGTACAGAGGAGCAATATTATAGTAGTTATATTCTTGTACATAGGAGCAGTATTATAGTAGTTATATTCTTGTACATAGGAGCAATATTATAGTATGTTATATTCTTGTACATAGGAGCAGTATTATAGTAGTTTTATTCTTGTACATAGGAGCAGTATTATAGTAGTTATATTCTTGTACATAGGGGCAGTATTATAGTAGTTATATTCTTGTACATAGGGGCAGTATTATAGTAGTTATATTCTTGTACATAGGAGCAATATTATAGTAGTTATATTCTTGTACATAGGGGGCAGTATTATATTAGTTATATTCTTGTACATAGGAGCAGTATTATAGTAGTTATATTCTTGTACATAGGAGCAGTATTATAGTAGTTATATTCTCGTACATAGGAGCAGTATTATAGTAGTTATATTCTTGTACATAGGAGCAGTATTATAGTAGTTATATTCTTGTACATAGGAGCAGTATTATAGTAGTTATATTCTTGTACATAGGAGCAGTATTATAGTAGTTATATTCTTGTACATAGGAGCAGTATTATAGTAGTTATATTCTTGTACATAGGGGCAGTATTATAGTAGTTATATTCTTGTACATAGGAGCAATATTATAGTAGTTATATTCTTGTACATAGGGGCAGTATTATATTAGTTATATTCTTGTACATAGGAGCAGTATTATAGTAGTTATATTCTTGTACATAGGAGCAGTATTATAGTAGTTATATTCTCGTACATAGGAGCAGTATTATAGTAGTTATATTCTTGTACATAGGAGCAGTATTATAGTAGTTATATTCTGGTATATAGAGGGCAGTATTATATTAGTTATAATCTTGTATATAAGATACAGTATTATAGTAGTAATATTCTGGTATATAGAGGGCAGTATTATAGTAGTTATAATCTTGTATGTGGGGGCAGTTTATCAGTTGTATTTTAAGTCATTTCTCTAGATCTGGGCACATTGTACAGGACTAACCTTGAAATATGCCTGGATGTGTTGGGACATCTCCTGGACAGATAGTTGTATCTGTGTCTGTGATACGGTTCTTTCACAAGCAGTTGAAGAATTTGCTTCCTTAGTTGCCTCTGCCCGGATGTCCTTCAGAGATCCACCATAAAGCGTGTCCTGGCAGTAGATGATCTGTTCCATCTTAAATTGTGTACGGATCGCTTTCTCCGCTGCCTTTTGTTGCTCAATGCAAATATCTTCTAGCTTTCCCTTGAAAAATATAAGAAATAGACTAATAAAATGGGGTTGTTCCATCTGAGACTTTTATGGCGTACAGATGGGAAATGCCATGGACCTGTTCTAGTGAGGTGAACTTCCACCCATTAAACATTTATGGTGTATTCCATCAATATGCCATCTAATTTCACAGGATGGTGCAGATTAAAAAAGTGGAGTTAAAAATAAATATATAAAAAAATTATCAAACTTATTTAAATGGTAAAATTCTTGGTTCCTGTAGCTACCACTAGGGGGAGCTCAGTGCATACAGAATTTTACAAGTTGCCATCAGTTCTGTAGGAGTTATAAAGTGTATTCACAACAGACAGATTCATGGAGAACAGACTCCTCTTTCATAGATAGAGCCAGCTTGGTTGGTTTTAGCCTTCAGTTTTGTATGACTTATAATCCAGGACATTGATGACACATAGTATCCGATAGCATCATTAAGGTTGGACAAAGAACAGTTGAGTCCAGATAAAATGCGCCACACTCCATCCAGTCTGGTAGGATGGAATCTGGGAATTGAAGATGCAACAGGGAGCAGATGACACCAGTGAGGCCAAGTGTAATACAATGGGTAACAAAATAATGGAATTTTACTGCATTAGTTTATATGATCTTGCAAATTCTAAAACCACAATACTAATCCTACCTTTGCATTTCTGTAAAGATTGAGATAATGGCTGAAGTGCTTCTTCGCTATCTCACTGAGAGTTGATCTGACGAGTTCTGAAAAATGAAGATTTGCGCAGTCAGCACACATCCTGAGCTGTCAGAAAGGAAAAATGGATCACATACACTTTTGTTTGTGCAGGGGCTCTACTACCTGGGAGAAGAGGAAAGAGGAGAGGAAAGAGGAGAGAGAGAGGAAAGAGGAGAGAGAGAGGAAAGAGGAGAGAGAGAGGAAAGAGGAGAGAGAGAGGAAAGAGGAGAGAGAGAGGAAAGAGGAGAGAGAGAGGAAAGAGGAGAGAGAGAGGAAAGAGGAGAGAGAGAGGAAAGAGGAGAGAGAGAGGAAAGAGGAGAGAGAGAGGAAAGAGGAGAGAGAGGAGGAAAGAGAAAGAATGAAAGAAAAAAAAAACAAAGAAAAAGAAAGAAAGAAAGAAAGAAAGAAAGAAAGAAAGAAAGAAAGAAAGAAAGAAAGAAAGAGGAAGGAGAGGGAGAGAAAGGTGGAAGGAAGGAAGACAGGGAGAGAGAAAAGAAGGAAGATGGAGGAAGGAAGGGAAGAAGGGAAGTTGATAGGAGGTACAAGACTGGGGGGAATAGAGACATTATCAGAACACAGTGAAAGGTTGAGACGCCTAGAAAAGGAAATAAAAAGTTTTTTATCCCCAACTACGAACAATCTAATGTGTCGAGTATTAAGGCAGAACAGATCAGGCATTTTAAATATAAAAGGTTCTCTCTTTTGATCCAGCCCCATATCCTACATGTAGCTTTTCCGTTGCAGAAGCAGACAGGTCATTTATCCTGAGAGAAGTAAAAGACACTCTGTCCCCACAGCATAAATCACTCTTCTGGCAACATAAAAATCTTCAAATTTTGTAGTTCAAGGTCAATTGAGCAGATAAATATTTAGAGGGCAATGGTCATCCCTCTCCCTCTTGTCCACCGCTGTCCGGACACTTGTCTGTGACCTACCTGTGATGACGTTCAGATTGTCCACGCCGGCTCCTCGAATGTCTGGATTTGATTCCTTGCAATGTTTTCAAACGTTTTGTAGTTGACGAACCCTGTAAGTTCACGGCCACGATGTTTTCTCTCATACACAGTAATGTCATTTTTTAATTCCTGAGGGACTGGAAGGCAACGGATCAATAACATTTTTAGAAAAAAGTTATCATAAAGGCAAAGTCTAGTTTTTACATATGAAAAATGGTTGCTCTCCGGTTTGCCTCATTAAAGGCGGTCTTGGGATCCCTTTTGTATAAGCCAAAATAGAGTTCAACTCACCAATCTTTATGGTCACCATGGATGGTTGGATCCATTTTGTTGAAGACCCCCAACCCACCTTTAGGATCCTGTAAGGGATAGTTGGGTGGGGTGGTGTCCCCTTCTAAATTAAATATACAGTAGGGTGTAAACGCCCATGATGGTACAGAGCTCCTAATCTAAGGGATGGCAACAAGAACGCAGATATGTACAGATACAACTTTCCATGATTTTAGTCATGGGAGAGGCGATGTGCTTGGTGGTTTCAACAGTCTACAGTTTTCTTTAAGAGTTCTTTTAGTAATAGTTGTCAAACTTCCCCCAAATATTAAGGAATTCAGGTGGGGCACGTTTAATTCTGCATTTCGGGATCTATACCTACATTCCTTAGCAGATAGCTTCAGGTCTTTTTCCCAGTTGAAGAATTTTTGTCGGATGTTGGTGAAAACTTTCAACTGTTTGTCTGTGACTTCTTCTTCCCCTTGTATGACTTGAGTGATGCTATCGGCAAAATGCTTGAGCTTCTGCGGAGACGACAGAAATTGAACAAAAA
>JARQOD010000002.1:629951327-629988092 GCA_033576555.1 Oophaga sylvatica
GGCCCCTATCTCCTCTCTCTCATTTCCAGATTCTGCACTGAAGCATTACAACGAAACCCTGCAAAGTGCCCTGGATGAAACTGCACCTCTTATACATAGAACAATATGACACAGA
This sequence comes from Oophaga sylvatica, assembly GCA_033576555.1. Taxonomy (NCBI): domain Eukaryota; kingdom Metazoa; phylum Chordata; class Amphibia; order Anura; family Dendrobatidae; genus Oophaga; species Oophaga sylvatica. Next base: position 629,951,443 of record JARQOD010000002.1, read on the forward strand.
CGCCGACAACCGTGGTACACGCTGCAAACACGTTTCCTGCAGCGGTGCTCCAGGTGCGCCGAACGTCTGTGGAGAAAATCTAATCTACCCGAAGATTTCATCCATTACAATTTTATGCTTAAAACATACAACTCTGCCCTTCACCTCTCCAAACAAACCTAAACACCCTCATCACCTCACTATCCAAAAACCCCAAACGTCTCTTTGACACTTTTCACTCCCTACTGAACCCAAAAATGCAATTTCCAACCACGGATCTCCACGCTGACGATCTGGCCAATTATTTCAAAGAAAAAATTGACCACATCCGACAGGAAATTATCTCCCAACCCCCTCATACCATGCACTGTCCTCCCTCCCCCACTGCATCCAGCTCACTTTCTGATTTTGATCCAGTCACAGAAGAAGAAGTAATCAGGCTCCTTGCATCTTCTCGCCCTACCACTTGCATCAGTGACCCCATTCCGTCACATCTCCTCCAGTCACTTTCCCCTGCTGTCACCTCTCACCTAACAAAAATATTCAACCTCTTTCTCTCTTCCGGTATCTTTCCCTCCTCATTTAAGCATGCCATCATACATCCATTAGTTAAAAAACGATCCCTCGACCAAAACTGTGCCGCTAACTATAGACCTGTCTCTACTCTGCCATTCATCTCTAAACTCCTGGAACGCCTGGTCCCACACCCGTCTTATCCGCTATCTCTCAGATAACTCTCTTCTCGACCCTCTTCAATCTGGTTTCCGCTCTTTACACTCTACTGAAACTGCCCTCACTAAAGTCTCTAATTATCTTCTAACTGCTAAATCTAATGGTCACTACTCCATGCTAATTCTCTTGGATCTCTCCGCAGCATTCAACACTGTGGACCATCAGCTCCTCCTCACTATGCTCCGCTCCATCGACCTCAAGGACACCGTTCTCTCCTGGTTCTCCTCCTATCTCTCTGACCGCTCCTTCACTGTATCTTTTGCTGGTTCCTCCTCTCATCTTCCCCTAACTGTTGGGGTTCCTCAAGGATCAGTCCTAGGACCCCTCCTCTTCTCTTTGTATACCGCCCCTATTGGAGTAACAATCAGTAGATTTGGTTTCCAGTACCATCTCTATGCTGATGACACCAATTATACACTTCTTCTCCCGATATCACGCCTGCCTTTTTAGAAAACACCAGTGAATGTCTTACCGCTGTCTCTAACATCATGTCCTCCCTCTATCTGAAACTGAACCTGTCAAAAACGGAACTCCTCGTGTTTCCTCCCTCTTCTAACCTACCTTTGCCTGACATTGCCTTTTCTGTATGTGGTTCCACCATTACTCCCCAGCAACATGCCTGCTCTCTTGGGGTCATACTTGATTCCAAGCTTTCATTCATACCCCCACATCCGATCACTGGCTCGCTCTTGTTATCTCCACCTCAAAAACATCTCTAGAATTCGACCTTTTCTTACTTTCGACTCTGCAAAAACTCTTACTGTTTCTCTTATTCATTCTCGTCTGGACTATTGTAACTCTCTACTAATCGCTCTCCCTCTTACCAAACTCTCCCCTCACCAATCCGTCCTGAATGCTGCAGCCAGGATCATATTACTCACCAATCGTTATACCGATGCCTCTACTTTGTGCCAGTCATTACACTGGTTACCCATCCACTCCAGAATCCAGTACAAACTTATTACCCTCACCCACAAAACACTCCATGGCTCAGCACCACCCTACATCTCCTCCCTTGTCTCAGCCTATTATCCTACCCATGCCCTCCGTTCTGCTAATGACCGGTGGTTAGCATCCTCAATAATCAGAACCTCCCACTCCCGTCTCCAAGACTTTTCACGTGCTGCGCCAATTCTTTGGAATGCACTACCCAGGTTAATACGATTAATCCCCAATCCCCACAGTTTTAAGCGTGCCCTAAAAACACATTTGTTCAGACTAGTCTACCGTCTCAGCGCATTAACCTAACTATCCCTCTTGGCCCATTCAAAAAATGTTCTACCATAATCAGGTACCTCATATTATGTTCTCACCTGCTTTATGCATTTAATAGCCCTCTGTGTCTGTACTGTTACATACCGTATTTTTCGGACTATAAGACGCACCGGACCATAAGACGCACCCCAAATTTTCAAAAGGAAAATAGGGAAAAAAAAAAAATGTGTCAAATGGGGGTCCGTCTTACAGTCCGAATTCAGCTTACCAGCGAAGGGATCAGCACAGGTAGAGGAGTGGTCACAGGGGTCATTCGGTGGTCCTGGCTGGTGCGGTGGTGGTGCTCTGTGTTGCAGGGGTGCTCTGTGGGGTGGCTGTGCTCTGTTGAGTGGTTGTGCTCTGTGGGGTCGCAATATACCGTGGCGGTGGTCCCAATGCAGCCTCCTGTGCTCTGTGGTGCAGTGGTGACGGGGCTCTGTGATATGGCGGCAGCGGGGCTCTGTGCTGCGTGGGGGGCTCAGCTGGCATTTCGTCATAGTCCAAAAGCCCCCCGCAGCTCTGTTGCTGTGATGCAGAGGCCTCCTGAAACATGGCCGCCAGGGCCTTCGGAAAGATGGCCGCTGGAGGCGGCGCATGCTCAGATTCAGATCTCCGCAACGAGATCTTGTCCCGAGATCTCGGGAAGAGATCTCGTTGCCAAGATTTGAATTTGAGTATGCGGCGGCCATCTTTCTGGAGGCCCCTGGCGGCCATCTTTCAGGAGGCCACAGCGTTGCAGCAGCGGAGCTGCGGGGGGCTTTCGGGCTATGACGAAATGCCGGCGGAGCCCCCCACGCAGCACAGAGCCCCGCTGCCGCCACATCACAGAGCCCCAACACCACCGCACCACAGAGCGCAGGGAAGCTGCATCGGGACCGCCGCCGCCACCGGATTTGTAAGTATATTGCAACCATAAGACGCACCCCCATTTTCCCCAAAAAATTTTTGGGAAAAAAGTGCGTCTTATGGTCCGAAAAATACGGTACTTTGGCTGTTAACTGGTTCATGCAGCATTACATGAACACCCGATTCTTACACTATGGCTGCTCCGAACAATGAAAGCAATTGTTACCATCCACCTTTTGTGTCTCCCCTTCTTCCTCATAGATTGTAGCTTGCGAGCAGCAGGGCCCTCATTCCTCTTGGTATCTACTTTGATCTGTATTTATTGTTATTCTGTAATGTCTATTGTCTGTACAAGTCCCCTCTGTAATGTAAAGTGCTGCGGAATATATTGGTGCTATAGAAATAAAATTATCATTATTAACTAAAGATAATGACTAACACATGTCAAAAATGTCAACAGCTTTTAAGTATAGTACATTCGCTTTCCACATAAGTTTTTCAAAACCTTGCAAAGCTAAAAGTTTGTGGAGTCATGGAGGAACTTTCTCAAGAGTCACCACTGAAAATAAAGTTGTAATCTCCTTCGACACCTTTAATGGACTCGGCTCTACATGACCGGGTACCAAAATTTCAATATTACATTTTGTCCTGAAGAGTCTCATCTTGTAAACTTTGTGTTGAGCCACTTAGATTTTACTTATCCATTTTATTAGTACTAGCATGGTACTCTGTTAGTGAGAAGACTACAGCTTATAACATAGTTACCCAGTGTCCGCTCTCCGCTAGGATCCACTTCTTGAGCCATTTTGAGAGCTTCAGTGGTGGCAATGTCCACATTACTAGGAACCACAGCCAAATTGATGGTCTCCTGCTTTTCTATGTACTTCTTGATCATTTTCTTGATCTATTAAAATGCAAAATGGAGAATTTCTGAGATCATTGTGTACAGATTTACTTTAACAAGGGCAGTACAAGTTTGGAGGCACAGATTAAACGAGGTAAAGTTGTGTTCAGATCATACAAGGCTCTCTTGTCCTGACAATTCCAGTAGGGTCTTTTTCCTTAGCGCATAAGCTAACCAAAGACAGGATACAGATTCCCAACACATAGCAGGACTATAAGATTCCCGGGACATTCACATGTTCCTCTTCCAATGTGGAGTACTTAATTCTGTGCACTATATGTCCTATTGGGGGTCTCTATGTGTTAGAAACAGGAGAGAAACTGAAAGCAAGGATGAAGTCTCATCGCCACACGATTACAGATTAAAAAAAAAACATTTACCGGTAGCCAAACATTTCTGTGGTCTAGGACGCAACATAGACAATATGAAAAAGGATTTATGACTCACTACAAAATCTGAAGAACTCCCTCCAGAGACAGTGAGGGCACCAGGCCTCCGATCTCAGATGGATATTGGGATTATAACACTTTCACACCACTAATCTAATCCAATTAAGGATTTATTCTCTGAGCTCAGTTTGTTTGTCCATTAAATGTCTATTTATTATGCCATGCCTCTGCTTTATGTTTTTTTGTATGCATACATTTGTGTTTCTTCAGATACTTTGTTATACCATGCCTGAGGAATAGCCCAAAGAAGTCTAAAAAAGCTTGCTTTGCAATATCATTCATTTTACTTTTCTTAGGCTGGTTTCACATTCGCATTTTTGCGCGCGGCGCATCCATGCGCATGCGTACCTATGTTTAACATGGCGTACGCATGGTCTTGCGTTTTGCATGCGTTCGTCTGCGTTTTCATGCGCATGCTTTTTTCCATGTGTCCGTCTAGACCCGCCGGACGCAACTTGTTGCATTTTTGGGTCCACCCAAAGGCGTCAAAATGGAATGTGTCAAAACAACGCATTACATGCGTTTTAAGAGTAAACATGTCTAGACACTGGTTTAAGGCTGGTTTCACATTAGCGGTTTTGTGCGCAGCGCATTTGCGCAAGCGTCATGCGTACCTGTGTTTAACATGGCGTACGCATGGTCTTGCGTTTGCATGCGTTTTTGCACGTGTATGCGCTTGCGCACGATGCGCTGCGCACAAAGACGCAAATGTTAAACTAGCCTTAGCCATTAAAAAGGTATCATAACTATTATTATTATTATTATTAATATTTATTTCTATAGCACCATTGATTCCATGGTGCTGTACATGAGAAGGGGTTACATACAAATTACAGGTATCACTTACAGTAAACAAACTAACAATGACAGACTGATACAGAGGGAGAGGACCCTGCCCTTTCGGGCTTACATTCTACAGGATTGTGAGGCAGGAGACAGTAGGTCGGGGGGTTGCAGCAGTTCCGGTGTTGGTTGAGGCAATAACTCCGGTAGTGGTGAGGAGGCAGCAGGGTCATTGCAGGCTGTAGGCTTTCCTGAAGAGATGGGTTTTCAGGTTCCGTCTGAAGGATCTGAATGAGTTTGATAGTCGGATGTGTTGGGGCAAAGAATTCCAGAGGATGGGGGATATTCGGGAGAAGTCTTGGAGGCAGTTGGGTGAGGAGCGAATAAGTGTGGAGGAGAGAAGGATGTTTGGAGGATCGGAGATTACGTGAGGGAAGATATCGGAGATTAGTTCAGAGATATATGGAGGAGACAGATTATAGATGGCCTTGTAGGTCAGTATTAGTAATTTGAACTGGATACGCTGAGGGAATGGGAGCCAGTGAAGAGATTTGCAGAGGGGAGAAGCGGAGGAGTAGCGAGGAGAGTGGTGAATTAGTCGTGCAGCAGAGTTAAGGATGGACTGGAGAGGTGCGAGGGTGTTAGCAGGGAGGCCAGAGAAAAGGGTGTTGCAGTAGTCGAGGCGGGAGATGATGAGGGCGTGCACAATCATTTTAGTAGATTGAGGGTTGAGGAAAGGACGGATTCTTGAGATATTTTTGAGCTGAAGGCGACAGGAGGTAGGAAGAGCTTGGATGTGCGGTTTGAAGGACAGGGCAGAGTCAAGGGTTACTCCGAGGCAGCGGACTTCTGGTACGGGGGAAAGCGTGATGTCGTTAATTGTGGTAGATAGGTCAACTACAAGATTATCTTGTTTTTCGCACTGAGCGCATTCTTTAAGCTAACCATAGAAACTGTGATATGAACGCAGCCTGAGTTACATTTAGCAGTTCCATAGACTTAAAGGAATTGTCTACTTTGGACACCCTTTTTCAATACGGTAATTTAGGGAGGCTGCATGTTCTGGACTACCACAATTTTCCAGAGAAAACAGCCACAAAAAAAGTACTTTTCTCATTGTTAGGAGAAGATCCAGGCAACAAAACTCCAAAAAGACAACTTGACATCGCCTTTTAGCCTCCTGGTGTTCGAGAGGACCAAAGATAGCAACAGTAATAGATTAAGCCCACCATGTTCTTGCCAAGTTCCCTCACTGAGCAAATTCAAATCCACTCCTGAGTATTGGAATTACAACACAAAAAGGAAAATTCATGAATTATGGAAATCACAAGATGGATGAACATATTAATAATCTGCAAATGCTGAAAAATGGAAACACAATTTTCAAAACATCTCGATTTCCCCAGTCTGGAGTATGAGTGTCACATGTAGAAATCACGGCACTTCCAGCCTGGATTGCTATCATTGAGGATATTAATGGTCATCTGAAGAAGGTCCTGTGTTATGATTTGGTAGCCGAGGAGGACGGTAGCAAAAATAGGCTTAACAAGCAGGCACCCAGAGAGGTTGGTAACTAATGGATTACAGACCCCTAAACTGGCAGCACAACTAGAAGTAGCCGTGGGACTTGCCTACCGTGCCCTAGACGCCTCGACACAGCCGGAGAGTTAACTAAGCCTAAAGCGAGAAAGGGGAAGGCTATCTGCTCCGGAGTAGACCCCCAAAGGAACAGGCAGCCCCCAACATATATTGGCGGTGAGACAAGATGAAATACAGACACAGACAGAAAATAGCACAAGCAAATGCTGGGACCCAAACTGTCTACATAGAAAAGGACAGGAAGGAACACTGTCTGCAATCCGGAAAAAACACCAGAAAAATCTCCAACACTTCTGATATAAAAATACTGAGACCACACGATCTCTCCCCCGCTAGATCAGACTCTGGTGTGCACTGGTAGCAAAACAGCAGACACTGAAATAACAGAGAACTGAAAATACATAAACTGTCTCTAGTGTGAACTGGCAGCAATTCAGCGAATGCAGAAATAACAGGGAACTGAAAATGCTTAAACAGTGGTAAATGAGAAACAGTGTCCAGCACAAGCCCCCACAGGGGAACCTGGCTGAATAATCCAAATGGGAAGAAAACTGAGATAGACAAAAACTAAAGCCAAGAAACAAACAGCAAATAACTTATCTGAAAGTTGCAGGAACAAGCAGGAAGCAAGCTGACTTCCAAAAGAGACCAGGAAGCAACTAATCACCGGCAAGGATCATGGGAAAGTTGCTCACTTATATCTGTCCAGTCAGCAATCCCTGATTGCCAATCATCCCCAGCTGAAGGACCTGTCAGTCAAAGCAGCTTCATTACTATCAGCAGCCACCAGAGGGAGCCCCAACTCAGAAGTCAGATCCAGAGCGTTCACAACAGTCCTGCTGCTGAATGCACTTAGGAAGATCATCAAAATCTGCTGCTGGCAGCTCCTGTGTAATTACCAATCAATGACGTCCCCGATGTCCTCGATGAGAGAAAAGCCCTGAAACGCTGCTGCCATTGGAGCATGTTTAGACCACGCAGACTGCTCACAGTAGCATAAGCAACAGGAGGCCTGGCATTGTCGTATTAAATAATGGCTCTTGGGATACTTTAAAGAAATGGCAGTACTACCCATTCCATGATTGATCCATTCTGTGCTGCAAGTGAAATTACATACCAGGCCTAAGGTTTCAAACAGTGTCTACACAAAACATCAGAAGGTGTTGGTCCAACATTGGGCTATGAGCCAGATGTCCAACTAAAGGTGTCCACTGATCTCATGCCACCGCTCTCAAATGTCATCATGGTGCAGAGCAAAATGGCAATAGAGGCCCGTCTTCTTCAGCAATGAGTCCTACTTTTGTCTTGGATACAACACTACAGACCACATGGGCAACCCCATGAAGATGACTTCATGAATGATTGTCACACCGGTCCTACTTTCAGGATCATGGTGTGGGGTTGCATAATGTAGATGGACCCCCTGATCTTCATTCCAGGAACAATAACAGCTCGGTGTTACATTGATTTGGTGGAACATTTCTCCAAAGTGTTTCTGGAGCCATTTTTCAACATGATAGCATTAGGCCACATGGTGCTTGTGCTACTATGAGCAGCCTGTAAGTCTTAAGCATGCACTCATGGCCTACAGCATCTCTGGACTTGTCTTTCATCAAGCACATCCGAGTCACTATTGGTCGTAAATACACAGTAAGCCGCCAGCAGCGGATCTTGATGAATTTCCAGAGTGCATTCAGTGGCAGAACCTTCCTCAGACGACTATTAATAACCTCAGTGACAGCAGTTGAGGCTGGATGTGAGGGGACTTCTGCTTGTGGCTCATACTCCAGATTGGGGAAATCGAGATGTTTTGAAAATTTTGTTTTCATATTGTTATCTGGGACGACTCTTGGAGTGAACCCTCTGGGTCGTGATACCAACCCACCCTGTGCGAGCTGACCTAGTGAGAACCACCCCCTATACAGGGAGCATCAGGGGCAGACCCAGGGGAATAAAGTACCACGACTGCTGGAACTAGGTGGCCAGCTGACAGGATTACACAGGGTTTGGAAGTGAGCAAAGCGAGGACATGGGAACACGCAGAGTACAGGACAGTGCAAGGCCTGTACACGAGAGTACGCAACAGACAGGGGTGCATATAGCGTGCGCTGAGAGGCACGCTTGGGTAAGAGGCAAAAACAGGGTGCGTTCGGGGAAGCACGCCTGGGTACAAAGCAAGGCAGAGCACGTACTGGAAAGCAAGCCGAGGTACAAGGCAAGGCCGAGCGCGTACTCGGAAGTACGTTAGAGCACAAGGCAGGGAACCTGAGTACAGAGAGCAGCCAGGCAGGGACCAAGCAGGTCTAGTTAGGAAGCACAACAAAAATCAGGCGCCGCCTACAGGAAAAGGCAGCCCGATAAAGGGTAAGTGTGCTGGAACTTCCAGGTCAGGTCCTCCAAGACCATAGAGACATCAGAGATGGAGCGGCCGTAGTCAGGCTCAGGAGTGCATGCGCGCTGGACAAGGATCTGGAGTCGAATGAACAGCCACAGGGTCAAACGCGGGAGGTGCGAGTGCGCACTCAACTTGATGACGTCGGGTGCTGAGCCCCAGCGCCAGAGGAATGCAGTGAGAGCGGCATGACATTATCATTTACCGATCAGTAACATGCCCATCCATCCTGTGATATATAGAAAGATTTCCAAAATACATTAGTGATTGAGGTCACTCTGCTTACTTGTTGTCCAATATCTTGAGGTTGATCCGCTACAGCAACTCTTGTAATTCCAGGAAGATCGAGAAGTGTCAGGTCTGGGACATTTGGAGATACTACTTCAAGGGTAATAAGGTCTTGGCTGACTCCTTTTCCTGGACCGGCAATATGGTTTTGGGCTACAAGAGATTATTATCTTGTGAGACATCAAAAATAACAGAAAATTTAGATGTGAAGTTAGTATAGTGGATTTGTCCTAAGATGGAATATCTCATGGGCATCTTTTAAGACCAGTAATAAAGTTTTGGAGAGAACAATTTATAAAGTTGAGTTGCGTGTCCTCTAGATGTCATTGTTTGTGTCAGTATAGATAGAATTTATCCTCTATGGGTACAATTTGTCTGTGGACCTACATGTGGAACACTGAATTTATGTAGCTGCAGGCTTGAAAATAGGCAATGGTTGGAATGTCAATGTTTGGGGACTCAGATCTTAGCTCCTGTAAAAAATTTCTTGGTGGTATGAATATGATGGGATATGTTACTGATCCCAGCTTTGTGCCATCTATAAAAGTCTGCTCTTCCATGTTGAATGTTTGGATGAAGAGTTAGTGCTTTTTAAAGCGGGTGTAAGGGGTATAGTCTCTCCTTGTGGAGAGTGCCAAGCACGTGTAAGGAGACTTATAGGCTATGCATTGCCAATCCAGTGTAAGGAGACTTATAGGCCATGCAATGCCAGCCAGTGTAAGGAGACTTATAGGCCATGCAATGCCAAGCAGTGTACGGAGACTTATAGGCCATGCAATGACAGCCAGTGTAAGGAGACTTAAAGGCCATGCAATGCCAGCCAGTGTAAGGAGACTTATAGGCCATGCAATGCCAATCTAGTGTAAGGAGACTTATAGGCCATGCAATGCCAACCAGTGTAAGGAGACTTATAGGCTATGCATTGCCAATCCAGTGTAAGGAGACTTATAGGCCATGCAATGCCAACCAGTGTAAGGAGACTTATAGGCCATGCAATGCCAACCAGTGTAAGGAGACTTATAGGCCATGCAATGCCAACCAGTGTAAGGAGACTTATAGGCCATGCAATGCCAATCCGGAGTAAGAAGACTTAAAGGCATTGCAATGCTCCTCTGTGATGTTAAACATGAAAATATCCTCTTCAGCGAGGTAGAAGTCTAGAAGTCAAGTGGCACCTATTGGGATTAGCAATCCTAAAAGTCAATATCGAACTTTTAACGAGCCTTGCCACATGACTTAGGACAAGAAGCCAAATCAGAAATTCTATTTGCCGACGTGTTTCGGGGAGTTTGATTCTCATCAGTGCAAAGCAGACGTTTGATTTGGGTGGTTGAGAGGCCTCTGAAGCGAGTCTAAGGGGTATCGTTCCATCGTGTGGAGACTGATATGCAAAAGCAATTGTGGGGTATGTCGTACTGAGTTTTGTTTTCCTAAGATATTGCCAGACTTGCCAGGTGGATGTTAAAGGGGTGGGGGAGGTTAATAAGAATTTCCTATAAGAGTGTGACATGAGGTTGATGGAGAAAAGAGATAACTTGGGAGAAAAAGTTTGTCCTGCCTGTTAATTAATATAAGTAAAGGAATTAGTAAACCAATTTCAAATTTAGAGTGGAAATGTCGGGGAAGTTTAGGCTGAGATTATGTATTTTTTTCCTGTCTTTTGGACTGATAGTTTGTGCATCCGCAAGTGCCATGATCGTTATTTGAGATTAGCCCAAAGGAATGCCAGTAAATGTGGTAATAAGCAGATTCTATTATTATTATGCTTTGTTTATATAGCGCCATCATATTACGCAGCGCTTTAACCGCGGTCGTCCATTTTCCGTTAATTTGTTTTTTTTTCCTCCTCTTTTTCCAAGAGCTGCAACTTTTTTATTTTTCCATATAGCCGCATGAGGGCTTATTTTTTGCCGGACGAGTTGTATTTTCGAATGGCACCATTCATTTTGCCACATAGTGCGCTGGAAAATGAGAAAAAAAAATTTCAAGTGCATTGATATTGCAAAAAAAGTGCAATTTCATAATTGTCTGTTGGGTTTTTTATTTACCATGTTCACTATATGGTAAAACTGACCTCCCGTTATGGTTTTCCAGGTCAGTACGAGTACGCAGCTGCCAAACATGTAGTTTTTCTTTTTATTTAATGGTGAAAAATGTTTTGGAAATTTGTAATAAAGATTTATTTTTCGCTTTTGGCGCCATTTTCTGAAACCTAGAAAGTGTTTATTTTTCGAGATCTGGGGCTTATTTTTTGCGTCCCGGCTGACATATTTAATGATACCATTTTGGCGTAGATATGATGTTTTGATCGTCTCTTATTGCAATGTTGCGGTGGCCAAAAAAAACGTCATTCTGGCGTTTTGATTTTTTTTTTGTTACACTCTGTACCAATTGGATTCATTTATTTATATTTTGATAGATTGGACTTTTTACGAATGCAGCGATACCAAATGTGTACTATTTTGTTTAATTTTAATGGAGCAAAAGAGGGCTGATTTGGACGTTTGTGTTTTTCATAATTTTAAAAACTTTTCCCACTTTTTACTTTATTTATTAGTCCCCTTAGGGGACTTAAAGCTGCGATCGGACGCTTGTACTTTACATAGCAGAAATCATGATCTCCTATTAACGTCAGCCACAGGCCCGTGTTCACAGACAATCGTAATGACAGGCATTTGGGTCATCAGCAGACCTCCAGCTGTCAAGACAACCCATTGGCACCCCACGATCATGTCACAGGTATGCCGATGGGAGTGTGGAACGACGCAGAGGCGCGTGCTAAATGCTGCAGTCAGAGATTGACAGCGGGATTTAACAGGTAAACGGCCACGGGTGGATCCCCACTCCACATGAAATATGCAGACTTGGCTTGGGAGCTCACATCAAAGGCAGGGATGAGACATATGAAGCAAGTTTACGTCATATGTCGTGAAGGGGTTAGAGGCGTCATTATTACTGTCCTCGATTGGGGCTCGCAATCTACATTCCCTATCAGTATGTCTTTGAAGTGTGGGAGGAAACCCACGCAAACATGAGAACATACAAACTCCTAGCAGATGTTGTCCTTGGTTGGATTTGGTCGTTGAGAGCACTGAGCCTCCAGGACCACGTTGTGATTGTCATCCGTGTCCCATCTATTATACCCCAGATTGAAGTCTGTTAGATAAATATAAGCATATTTCATGGTTACCCCTAGATCATTACCTTTCCGGATCTCCTTCTCCACTTCCCCTGGAGTTTTTAGCTCCACATTCTGGTCTCTATAGGTTATTTTGCCTTTCCATGGGGAACCGTTTTTGGATTTTTTCAACTTGAGTACAAGAGGGCATCTTGTCACAATGCCTGTATAGTAGATCAGAAATAATAAGGTCAATATGACATGAAATCATTCTTACAGTCTTTTTTCAATACTTTTGGACACGTTAAGATCCTTAATGCCGAGGACCATCTTTTGGGCAATGGTATCGGTACGGGCCTCGAAGAGCTCCATTCATATCATTACGATATCTAATTTTCCCCAAGTTAGGGAGGGATGCGGTCAACTCTTGCTTGGTTTAGAGAATCAATAATATCAGACAGAAAAAAAAACAATTTAACTGTGCGAAAAGCACTTAAAGGAAGACGCTGACCCGCCATTACCTGGGGGAACGTTTTGCAGGTCATATTGACCGCGACAATTTTAGCCTTTAGAACCTCAAAAAAATGACTGACACTTTTCCTATTGCTAGTCAGGATCAGTTAGACTCTAGGTTTACATCAAAGTTTTTGATTTGAGGAGGGCCAATATTTTGGAAGATGGCAAGTCAACTTTCTTTCCTTGACTTTACCTTTGGCAGTTTCCAGACCGACCACAGATAAATAAAAGTATCATCAAATACATGTTATATCCTATACTAAAGCTCTTGCTAACTTTTCCTTGATTAGATTTGGCCATTTAATGTTACATTTATTTAGATATATGGATATCGTATGAGCAAACCAAATCCACATGTAATACTGTGATCCGCTTCTCACCGCTGCCTCTGGGAAGATTGACTCCAGACAAAGCCTCCAGAACGGAACTTTTCCCAGAACTCTGATCACCGATCACTGCGATCGCTGGTAATCCCAAATCCTTCTCACCCCCAAGGACCTCAGGGAGTCAATAAGATCAATGCACGGACGGATCTTGTATTCATACTGTTGTCCTAGGACGTTGTCAGGTTGGGCCTTTAATAAAAAAAAAAGTACGTTAGCTGAGAATAATCTGTGAAATTCATGGGAATTACGATCCTATATAAGATCTCCAAATCAGTGGAGTAACTGGAAGATCGTCGGCCCCAATACAAAACCTCCAGCCCGGCCCCCAACTATTTTGGGACTTTAGTATTGATGGTCTTTATATATGGGCCAATCAGAACTTTTTAGGCTCTGAAGCCCCTGCACCTACTATAGTTACGCCCCTGTCCTCAACTTTTTGACAGATTCCATATCAGACCCTTTCAAGGTGTTTTCAGATTTCCTGATAAAAGGACATATTTTACAACATTCAATTGTGGATCCAAAGGACATTTTACGTTCCACCCCGATCCGCCTAGGAACTCCCAGAAAATAAGCCCCATCCATTTTTACTTTAACGTAGTTGGCAAATATGACTTTAGATGGTAGTACGCAGTAAAACTCATGGCTACTAACAAGTGCAGTGCCAAACACATCTACCTTACCAAGTGTCAGCCAAAATGCCACGCTTATATGCCTGCCACATGTCCGATGTATGGTGCAACCACACAAAGCTCTGCCATATTCTCTTCTCAACCCTAGTGAAGGCATCTGCTCATGTTGTACAGTAGCTTGACCCACCTCCACCCGGAGCAAAGATTGACTTGGCTACACTAGTCCAGGTCACTTTCTTTGTGGGAGAAGATTACGTTTTCAGTGATACCATGATTTTTCTGTATGACTTTTTGATCATCTCTTTTACATGTTTTTATTCTCTTTAATTGTGTTTATCATGTGGGTTATGGTACAGGTCCTCTCTTTTACTTCGACTTTTACATAACGCAGCATTTTTAGTGGCCAAATATTATTCTTTATTTTTTTTTTAAATAATTTCCCTTTTTTGCCCCCCCCATGCAGTAATATAGTATTACAATAAGTCCCATATAGTAATTCTGGCCCCCATCCAATAATAATGTCCCCTATCCTGTAATATTGTCCCCAAGCCTGTAGTAATGTCCCGTTTTGTAATAATGTCCTGTAGCCTGTAACAATATCCCTCAGCCTGTAATAATGTCCCTCAGCCTGTAATAATGTCCCTCAGCCTGTAATAATGTTCCCTGTCCTGTAATAATGTCCCTCATCCTGTAAAAATGTCCCATGTTCTGTAATAATGTCCCTCACCCTGTAATATTGTCCCCTGCCCTGTAATAATGTCCCCAATCCTATAATAACATCCCTCAGCCTGTAATAATGTTCCCTGTCCTATAATAATGTCCATCATCCTGTAAAAATGTCCCATGTTCTGTAATAATATCCCTCATCCTGTAATATTGCCCCCTACCCTGTAGTAATGTCCACAATCCTGTAATAATGTTCTCCAGCTCTGTAACAATGTCCCTTAGTCTGTCCTATACCAATGTCCCCTGTCCTGTAATAATGTCCTCAATTCTGTAATAATGTCACTCAGCATGTAGTAATGTCCCCAGTCCTGTAATCATAGAATCATAGAATGGTAGAGTTGGAAGGGAATAATGTCTTCAATCTTGTAATGTCACCTGTCCTATAGTAATATCCATCAGCCTGTAATAATGTCCCTCAGCCTGTAATAATGTCTCCTGACCAGTAGTAATGTCCTTCAGCCTGTAGTAATATCCCTTGTCCTGTAATAATGTCCCCTGTTCTGCAATAATGTCCCTCACCCAGTAATATTCTCCCCTGTCCTGTAATAATGTAACCAATCCTATAATAATGTCCCTCAGCCTGTAATAATGTCTCCTGTCCCGTAATAATGTCCCCAATCCTATAATAATGTCCCTCAGTCTGTAATAATGTCCTCAATCTTGTAATAATGTCCATCACCCTGTAACAATATCCCTCAGCCTGTAATAATGTCCCCTGCCCTGTAATAATGTCTCCAATCCTATAATAATGTCCTTCAGCCAGTAATAATGTCCCCTGTCCTGTAATAATATCCCCTGTTCTGTAAATGTCCCTCACCCTGTAATATTGTTACCTGTCCTGTAATAATGTCCTCAATCCTATAACAATGTCCCTAAGACTGTAATAATGTCCCTGTACTGTATTAATGTCCCGTCCTGTAATAATGTCCTCAATGCTGTAATAATGTTCATCAGCCTGTAATAATATCCCCGTCTTGTAATGTCCATCAGCCTTCAATAATGTCCCCTGTACTCTAATAATGTACCTCACCCTGTAATATTGTCCCCTGCCCTGTAATAATTTCACCAATCCTATAATAATGTCCCTCAGCCTGTAATACTGTCCCCTGTCCTGTAATAATGTCCACTTTTCTGTAATGTACCCTGTCCTGTAGTAATGTCTTGTTCTGTAATGTCCCCTGTCCTGTAATGTCCCCTGTTCTGTAATAATGTCCCGTTCTGAAATAACGTCCCCTGTCCTGTAATGTCCCCTGTTCTGTAATAATGTCTCGTCCTGCAGTAATGTCCCTCACCCTGTAATATTGTCCCCTGCCCTGTGATCATATCCCCAGTCCTATAATAATGTCCCCTGTTCTGTAATAATGTCCCGTCCTGTAATAATGTCCCTCACCCTGTAATATTGTCCCCTGTCCTGTAATAATGTCACCAATCCTATAATAATGACCATCAGCCTGTAATAATGTCCGCTGTCCTGTAATAATGTCCCTCACCCTGTAATATTGTCCCCTGCCCTGTAATAATTTCACCAATCCTATAATAATGTCCCTCAGCCTGTAATACTGTCCCCTGTCCTGTAATAATGTCCACTTTTCTGTAATGTACCCTGTCCTGTAGTAATGTCTTGTTCTGTAATGTCCCCTGTCCTGTAATGTCCCCTGTTCTGTAATAATGTCCCGTTCTGAAATAACGTCCCCTGTCCTGTAATGTCCCCTGTTCTGTAATAATGTCTCGTCCTGCAGTAATGTCCCTCACCCTGTAATATTGTCCCCTGCCCTGTGATCATATCCCCAATCCTATAATAATGTCCCTGTTCTGTAATAATGTCCCGTCCTGTAATAATGTCCCTCACCCTGTAATATTGTCCCCTGTCCTGTAATAATGTCACCAATCCTATAATAATGACCATCAGCCTGTAATAATGTCCGCTGTCCTGTAATAATGTCCCTCACCCTGTAATATTGTCCCCTGCCCTGTAATAATTTCACCAATCCTATAATAATGTCCCTCAGCCTGTAATACTGTCCCCTGTCCTGTAATAATGTCCACTTTTCTGTAATGTACCCTGTCCTGTAGTAATGTCTTGTTCTGTAATGTCCCCTGTCCTGTAATGTCCCCTGTTCTGTAATAATGTCCCGTTCTGAAATAACGTCCCCTGTCCTGTAATGTCCCCTGTTCTGTAATAATGTCTCGTCCTGCAGTAATGTCCCTCACCCTGTAATATTGTCCCCTGCCCTGTGATCATATCCCCAATCCTATAATAATGTCCCCTGTTCTGTAATAATGTCCCGTTCTGAAATAACGTCCCCTGTCCTGTAATGTCCCATTCTGTAATAATGTCCCGTCCTGTAATAATGTCCCTCACCCTGTAATATTGTCCCCTGTCCTGTAATAATGTCACCAATCCTATAATAATGACCTTCAGCCTGTAATAATGTCCGCTGTCCTGTAATAATGTCCCTCACCCTGTAATATTGTCCCCTGCCCTGTAATAATGTCACCAATCCTATAATAATGTCCCTCGCCGTGTAATAATGATCACCGTCCTGTAATAATGTCCCTCAACCTGTAGGAATGTCTCCTGTCCTGTAGTAATCTTCCCATCCTGGTCCCATCCTATAGAAATGTTGAAATGTCCCCATCCTTCTCCCCTTCTTACAATGTCCCCAATTCCGCTGCTCTTTACATACACATACAGATATAAATTCTTCTCACCTGATGTCGCTCCCTCGGTGAACAGTATCGTCTTCCTCCTCCACAGCCGGGGCACTTAGCAATGATGTCATGTGCGGCAGCGCCGGGACGCCGATGTCAGCTGCTGGCTTCTGATTGGTCAGTGGCTGGTATCGGTATTGCGGTGCAGAGAGCCGGTCTTTGAGCCGCAATACACGTATAATTTTGACACAAGCACTACACTGTGATGAATATATAATGGATGCAGATATATACTTACTGTTACGCCTTCAGACACCGATACCTCAGCAGAGGAACCTAGAAAATCACATAAAGTTCAAAATCCATTAAAATATCTCTAATCAACAAAAATAATAAATCGGGGTCATCCAGAAAATAATTTACCTCCATTAGATACAGGGTCCTGTGATGTTATCTCGGCAGCTGGTGGTAAATCCTCCACTGGTTTAATAGCTACCGGGGCTGGAGAGCTTTCGTTTTGGCATGGGGATGGTGCCGGAGATATATTCTGCGGTGAGAACGTCAGGCCGTTGGATGGCGGAGGAGGAGGTGGTGTTGTGCTAGAGAATGAAAACGATGGCACTGGCACCTCTGGCTTCAGCTGCATAAAGGGTGAGCTAGATGCGGGTTGAGCCGCAGGTAATACCCCAAAGGAGGACGGAGAACCGAACGTAAAGACGGATCCATTTTCATTAGTCTGCATTATGTCATCTAATAAATACATAAAAAAACAACAACAAATAAGCATCTGCTTTTGGAAAGAGAGTGGATGACAGAAAAAACACCTTTTGTAATTGCTAAGGGTCCAGAATTTTGACATTTCTCTTCATTATGGCTCGTATTAACCAGACATCGACCAGCGCACAAGCTCATAAGTATGGAGATACTCAAGAGGATGGTAATTCTGATCTACACAAGGATCAGACAGGTCCTTCAGAGTAATAGGGGATCCACCAGGCTCTTACACAATAATGGGACCCAAAGATCTGGCAGAAGACAACCCCATGTCACTAGGATCTATTTCTCATGAGATGACTCCCAAATGACCTAATAAACTTGATTATATGTCCTATTCATGCAATAATAATAAAAAAAGAGAACGTGTCATGTTCTCGATAAATGGATGGATGGATTTATGGAGAGCCTGGTACCATATGTCCTATTCATGCATTGATAATAAAAGAGAACGTGTCATGTTCTCGATAAATGCATGGATGGATTTATGGAGAGCCTGGTACCTGTCAGTCCCGTGGAATTTAAATTTAGCAGCGATGCGGATGTTTAAGCCACTCAATGGCCACTCCAAACTCCCTCATGTGGCCATAAAAAGAGGAGAACCCAGCGGCTTGGGATTTACCGTTCTTGTAATTGGTGGATTCCTATTGTTAGATGCTCTAGTGAAGGGACATCCTGTGGATTGGTAATAAATGGCACTCATGAGACAATACCTGTGAAGAGGTTGGCCAATAAACAAAATTGCCGTAGATGCTTTAGCGATATGGGATTTCTGGAGATCCTACCTCGAATCATGAGATCAGGGATTGTGTGTCCTCCATTTAAATGGAGCTGAAGTAACACAAGCGCGTTGCCACTTTACTCAACGACTATTGGGCTGATTGATGTAGCAGATTACAAATTTTCACCGAGAACGGATTGCATTCAAGGATGGTGGGAATGGTGAGAGGTGAGTATTTGCAGAGTCTGGTTTGGGGTCTGAATTTGTCTAGGACTCTGGTTTGGGGTCTGTGATGGATGAAGTATAAGCCGGGAACGTGGAGGGTAAGTATCTAGTCTTGTCTGGGCTCTTAATTAAATCAGGGGTCTTCTTTATATGCCATTTTTTGTCACCTGTTGGTCATGTATCACCACTGAAGAGCTCTCCTAGTTGGACATCTAAGCTTTGTGTCACATATGATGAAGCATCTTGCGTATTTAGGGAATTTTTATTGCTTTCTTTCACAAAGCGCTCCATCTGTGACCATGGATGGGGTCTGGTATTGCAGATTAGCTGCATGCACTTCAATGGGGCTGAGTTACAATACCAGACACAAACTATGTTGACAGTTAGTGCAATTCGGAAAGAAAGTGTCATGTGTGCATCGCCACGAAGATCGTCGCGGTTGCACATTCTGACTTCTCACAGCTGAGTTGCTGTTTCTTTGTGTTTGGCAGTTAGGGAGTTAATTCTGTCTGTGCTCAGTTCTGGGAATGGGTGCAGTTTCTCCCGGCTGCAATTAATTATTTGTTGATTGGTTTCCTTTAAATCTCTGGTTGTCTGTTTGGGAGTTGCCAGTGAAATTCTTCATGCAGACCACAGATAGGATTGTATCTGTATAGACTTAAGTTAAAGAGCTCCTTAGTTGTTTTAAGCTCACCTTGCTTAGAGTTTAATATCCCAGATCATTTATGTTCCTTCTGTGTTTGAGTGTGTATGCAAGTCTGTGTTTTCTCCAGTCTGTCTTATATTTCTAAATCTGTGTATTTAGCAGAGATCAGCCCATATCCCTTTGGTGGTAATCAGAATCCTTCTTAGGACTGATTACAGGGTTCAGGGACTGATAGGAGACAGGGTTAGGCTGGAGACTTGGACCTCTGAACCATTATCAGTACCTCCAAGGTAAGGGATTAGTTAGGACCCCAGTTTAGGGTCAGGTTAGACCCCCGGTCCTCCTCTTTCCTGTTACAGTGTATCAAGTCCTCAAGATTAACCCTGAGTTCAACGGATATCGTGTCAGGTAAATCTATTCTATATTTACATGCTGATGTTGCTAATCTATATGTTGTATAGAGTGTTGTTCTTTTAAGAATAGTTTACTGACATCGTACACATATCATAAGACCGCGTGACATTTTCACTGGCCAATAAAATTATTCCCAGTTGCCATGGATCCAGTAGCCCAGCTGGCTCTGCAGTTGCAGGGATTATCCATGGAGCTGACGGACATTAAGTCCAAAGTTTTGTCTCCCTCGGAGAAAACCAGATTTGAACCTAAAGTAGCTCTCCCGGACAGGTTCACTGGTGGGCGAGACAAATTTTTTACCTTCAGGGAAGCATGTAAATTGTATTTTCGGCTTCGGCCTCGATCATCAGGGAGTGAAGAGCAGAGAGTGGGAATTGTTATCTCGCTCCTACAAGGGGACCCTCAATCCTGGGCATTTTCCCTTCCTCCGGGATCCCCGGCTCTACAGTCAGTAGATCGATTTTTTACTGCCCTGGGTTTGGTATATGATGACCCAGATCGGGTCTCTCTTGCTGAGACAAAATTACGTAAGATACAGCAGGGAGATCGTCCGGCGGAGGAATTTGCTTCTGAGTTCCGTAGATGGGCCACAGATACTCAGTGGAATGACCCAGCTCTTAGGAGCCAGTTTTGTCATGGGCTTTCTGACAAATTAAAGGACGTTTTGGCTCAGTATGATTCTCCTCCATCACTGGAGGCTGCTATGGCCCTGGCTATCCGTACTGATAGACGGCTCCGGGAGAGGTGCGAGGTAACTCCGCCCCTGTTGTTACTCCACCTACTACTAAAGTCCCTAATGTTGAGGTTCCCCTTGTCTGTTCGGAGGAGCCTATGCAGTTGGGAGGGACATAATTTCGTAGGAGGGGATTGGCGGTACGCCGCAGGACTAGAAGGTGTTTCTTCTGCGGGAAAGAGGGACATTTTGTTGGGGGATGTCCGTCCCGTGCCTTGTTGAACAAGAAGTCGCCAGAAAACTGTTAATCCCAGGTTGTGTGATGGACGACAACCTGGGAGTATGTATTTCGTCCGCTAGTTCTTCTCAGTACCTTGTACCAGTGGAGGTGGTGGTTGGTACGAGAGTGGAGAGATTTTCTGTTTTTCTTGATAGTGGGTCTGGGGCTAATCTGGTTGACGCTCAGTTTGCTCAGGCTCAAGGTATGCATCTGAGTGTATTGGTCAAACCGATCCCTATATTCTCCATTGACGCCAGGCCTCTCGGCCAAGGTAGCTTTGTTCATGAGGTTCATAACATTGACCTTCGGGTAGGGGCAATACATAGGGAACTATTATCTTGTTATGTGTTGGAGGGTCTACCTACTCCTATTGTGTTGGGACTTCCTTGGTTGGTTAAACATAACCCTGTGATTAATTGGCAGTCCAGAGAGATAAGCCAATGGGGTGAGTTTTGCAAAAGTAACTGCATGAACACAGTCATCAGTGCGGTCGTGCCTAGTACTTTGCCTCCTTTTTTGGAGGACTTTGGGGATGTGTTCTCTGAGGAGGGGTGTCAGGAGTTGCCTCCTCATCGCGTGTATGACTGCTCTATTAATTTACTTCCTGATGCTAAGTTACCTAAAGCTAGGTTATATAACCTTTCTGGTCCTGAGAGGCAGGCTATGAAAGATTATATTTCGGAAAGTCTGGCCAAAGGGCATATTAGACCTTCATCTTCCCCAGTGGCCGCGGGGTTCTTCTTTGTGAAGAAAAAAGATGGAGGCCTACGCCCTTGCTTGGATTTCCGCGAACTTAATCGGATTACTGTTCGAGATCCGTATCCACTCCCTCTGATTCCTGATCTCTTCAATCAAATTGTTGGCGCCAAATGGTTCTCTAAATTGGATCTCAGGGGGACGTATAATCTGATTAGGATAAAAGAGGGGGATGAGTGGAAAACGGCGTTTAACACGCCGGAGGGACATTATGAGAACCTTGTCATGCCTTTTGGTCTGACTACTGCACCAGCAGTATTCCAACATTTTGTTAATGACATTTTTCGTCATCTGGTGGGGCTGTTTGTGGTCGTATATTTGGATGACATTTTAATTTACTCGCCAGATCTTGTGTCTCACCAGGAGCATGTGAGACAGGTGTTGCAGATCTTGCGAGACAATAAACTATACGCCAAACTGGAAAAGTGTGTATTCGCCGTACAGGAACTTCAGTTTTTGGGTTTCTTGGTGTCAGCCTCCGGTTTCCGTATGGACCCTAAAAAGGTGAGAGCAGTGCTTGAATGGGATCAGCCAGAGGATCTTAAGGCTCTGCAGCGTTTTCTGGGGTTTGCTAACTACTACCGGAAATTTATTTGTAATTTCTCATCTGTTGTCAAACCTCTCACTGACATGACAAGAAAAGGGACGGATTTTTCTAAATGGTCGGACAAAGCTTGCCAAGCTTTTTCCTCTTTGAAAAAATGTTTTGCTTCGGCACCCGTTCTCATCCAACCAGATGCATCACAGCCGTTCGTTGTGGAGGTGGACGCGTCTGACGTAGGGGTGGGTGCAATATTGTCCCAGGGTCCGTCCCTGGTAAATGGCATCCGTGCGCTTTCTTTTCTAAGAAATTGTCGTCCGCCGAAAGGAATTATGATATCGGCAATAGGGAACTTTTGGCCATTAAATTGGCTTTTGAAGAATGGCGTCACTTTTTGGAGGGGGCAGTCCACCCGGTCACCGTCATTACTGATCACAAGAACCTGCTGTATTTGGAATCTGCTAAGCGTCTGAATTCCAGACAAGCTCGATGGTCGTTGTTTTTTACCAGGTTTAATTTTGTTGTCACTTATCGCCCTGGATCTAAGAATGTTAAGGCGGATGCCTTGTCTCGCAGTTTCCCAGGGGCCGGGAAAATGGATGACCCGATTCCTATCCTTCAGGAGGGGGTGGTAGTGTCGGCTGTATGTTCTGAGCTTGAGGAGGAGGTATTAGAGGTTCAGGGGGACGCCCCTGCAGGACCTCCAGGGAGACTGTTTGTCCCAAATCAGTTGAGACAAAAGGTTATTGAGGCACATCATAATTCTGCTTTAGCAGGACATCCAGGGAGTAAGGCTACTTTAGATCTCCTTTCTCGCCGGTTTTGGTGGCCTAACGTTAATAAAGATGTTTTAACTTTTGTCGCGTCCTGTGGGGTTTGTGCTCGCTCTAAGACCCCTCATACCCGTCCGTCTGGGACCCTCTTACCCTTGAAACTTCCGGAGCGTCCATGGACTCATTTGTCTATGGACTTCATCACGGACCTTCCTCAGTCGTCAGGGAAGACTGTCATACTGGTGGTTGTTGACAGGTTCAGTAAGATGGCACATTTCATTGCTCTTCCTGCCCTCCCTAATGCTAAAACTCTGGCGCAGGTGTTCATTGGGGAGATTGTGAGACTTCATGGGTTGCCTTCTGATGTGGTGTCAGATAGGGGGTCTCAGTTTGTGTCCAAGTTTTGGAGGGCATTTTGCTTACGTCGGGGATGCAATTGTCATTTTCCTCGGCTTTTCATCCGCAGACCAATGGTCAGACAGAGCGTCTGAATCAAAGCCTAGAGACTTATCTTCGGTGTTTTGTCTCAGAGAACCAGGACTGGTCTTCTTTCTTGCCTCTGGCAGAGTTCGCTCTTAACAACAGGCGGAGCGAGTCCACTGGTAAATCCCCGTTTTTTGGGGCATATGGTTTTCATCCCCAGTTTTGTACTTTCAATGGGGGGGGCCCTTCTGGGGTTCCTGAGGAGGAGCGTTTCTCGTCGTCACTTGCTTCAGTGTGGAGAGGTGTATTGAATAATCTGAGTGCTATGGGGAACCGTTATAAACGTATGGCTGATAGGAGGAGAGTTTCTGGTCCAGATCTTAATGTGAACGATCTGGTATGGTTGTCTACCAGGAATATAAAACTTAAAGTTCCCTCCTGGAAGCTGGGCCCCAGATTCATCGGGCCGTACAGGATCAGTTCCATAATTAATCCTGTGGCATTTCGTCTGGACCTCCCTCCTACGTTTAAAATTCATAATGTGTTCCACAAGTCATTACTTAAGAGGTACGTGGCACCAGTCATACCATCACCTCTACCTCCTCCTCCAGTGGTGGTCAATGGTAACTTGGAGTTTCAAGTGTCAAAGATCATTGACTCACGTCTGAATCGCCGGTCCCTTCAGTACTTGGTGCATTGGAAGGGGTATGGTCCAGAGGAGAGGACGTGGGTTCCTGCGTCTGACATTAACGCAGATCGTTTGGTGCGGACCTTCCACAGAACTCACCCGGGCAAACCTGGCCCTGAGGGTCCGGAGGCCCCTCGTAGAAGGGGGGGTACTGTCATGTGTGCATCGCCACGAAGATCGTCGCGGTTGCACATTCTGACTTCTCACAGCTGAGTTGCTGTTTCTTTGTGTTTGGCAGTTAGGGAGTTAATTCTGTCTGTGCTCAGTTCTGGGAATGGGTGCAGTTTCTCCCGGCTGCAATTAATTATTTGTTGATTGGTTTCCTTTAAATCTCTGGTTGTCTGTTTGGGAGTTGCCAGTGAAATTCTTCATGCAGACCACAGATAGGATTGTATCTGTATAGACTTAAGTTAAAGAGCTCCTTAGTTGTTTTAAGCTCACCTTGCTTAGAGTTTAATATCCCAGATCATTTATGTTCCTTCTGTGTTTGAGTGTGTATGCAAGTCTGTGTTTTCTCCAGTCTGTCTTATATTTCTAAATCTGTGTATTTAGCAGAGATCAGCCCATATCCCTTTGGTGGTAATCAGAATCCTTCTTAGGACTGATTACAGGGTTCAGGGACTGATAGGAGACAGGGTTAGGCTGGAGACTTGGACCTCTGAACCATTATCAGTACCTCCAAGGTGAGGGATTAGTTAGGACCCCAGTTTAGGGTCAGGTTAGACCCCCGGTCCTCTTCTTTCCTGTGACAGTGTATCAAGTCCTCAAGATTAATCCTGAGTTCAACGGATATCGTGTCAGGTAAATCTATTCTATATTTACATGCTGATGTTGCTAATCTATATGTTGTATAGAGTGTTGTTCTTTTAAGAATAGTTTACTGACATCGTACACATATCATAAGACCGCGTGACAGAAAGCAGCCGTGTTTTTTGGATATGCCTTTTATGACCCAAGGTAATCCACAATCTAAAGGGATTAAAGAAAGACTAAACTGTCATAGCAAGGAAAGTGATGTGTAACGAACCTGTTTGGTACCACATCGAGGATAGCTTCCCAAAGATTGCGCTTTTGTCTAACCTTCTGCCACCAATCCAACTATAGAGACGACCCCAAAAGGGTTGAGCCTGGTCAATACCATTCTAGAAATCCATATTCATAACCTTTAGCATCCCACTTTCTAGGATATTGACTTAAAGAGGTTGTCCACTACTTTATCATCGGTGTCGGTGGCCGTAAATTCTCACTTGTGGAGCTGCTCTGTTTTCTGGTAGTTTCCGCGGCTGTGTACTACATAACCATCTCTTATTCAAATCAATAGGAGGCGGATGTGCAGTACCCATCCGTGGCCACTATCAGAAGACGGCCAGCTGCGCAAGTGAGCACCTACGGCTGACGGCCGCCATTGCCGCCAACAGCCAATCAGCGAAGGTGTTGGGTGTTGAACCCCAACAAATCAGATATTGATGACCAATCCTAAGGATAAGTGATCAGTAATAAAGTAGTGGACATCTTTACTCATTCTTGGGCATTTCTTTGGCATCCTCCTTCCTTGGCATATTTGGCTTCTGTGAAACAGTGTACTGCAGAGTCAGCTCCCACGCAGTGGGAACGCTTATGTGTTCACCTACAAACTGTGTGTCATCTCCAACAGTCCTCATTGAAAAGCCAACAGATGCCTCCACCAAAGGTACATGATATTTGGGCTCCGTGCTCCAACAAGGGCAACGGCAAATGACTAGGGGTCATAACTAAATGCCATATATTTACATCCTGGCTGCCCATATCAGCTGCAGTCTGGATGCCCTATGTTTTGCAAACTGTTCTTCATATCTGTACCAATGGGATCCCCCATATATTTTGTAGGCACAGTATATCACATCAGCATTGAAAAAATTGTGCAGATCTTTGCACAGGGAATCATTTGCACAAGGTACTAGAGAGTATTGAGAAACCATGCAACCAGCTTCCTATAGTACGCGGTATCTGTGAAACACCCGAATAGTTTGTCTATTGTTTCCCTATTCATGAGGCGTGACTATCCACATATTGTGTATTCCAGATTTTCTCTTTTATGTTCTCCGATGTGTCCCAACTAAGAGAAGACTTACATACTGGAGAATGGTCTGCGTCATAGGATAAACTATCTCTGCCTTTGTCCCACATGTGCTCAGGGTCATTATTAAGGATTACAGAACTTTTTGGGTCATGGATGAGTAAAAGGAATCCTGGAGCTGAAAACCTATCTAGTATCCTATCGGATATCTTCAGTGTTAGGTGACCCTATCCTTTAACCTAAAACATTTCTCCAGTCACACTCACCCATTAGAAGTTCAGACGGTGATCCTGATGCTGAGCGAGCTCCGGTTGTACCAGACCCACAATGCTGGCTGGCACTTTCCACGGTGCCGGGGCTGCAAGCTATGGGGGCACGCACATAATATTCAGCTCCAGAGACCCAAGACTGAGGAGATTTAGATCTGGTGCGGGAAGGTCGATGTGGGGATCTATTGTGTTGTCCCTGAAGTGGGGATTTTGTTTTCCGCCTATGAGGCGGGGATCTGTATTGATGACTGTGATGCGGGGATCTTGGAGGTGAAGACTTTGGTTCATTGCAGCTGCTGCTGGAGGCCATATCAGGCGAAGTGTGTGCCGCATTTTACGATCTGCACTGAGTCTGCCAAAGTAGCGAAAAGGAGGTTTGGCAGATCTATGGTGCAAAGACCTGTCCTGTGTATGAAGCCGTTGTAGTGTTGGTGACCTGTAGTTGGTGCCTGGCCTTCCAGGGCTGTTAACAGCATAAGAGTGGGGTCTTTTGTTGCCATGCATGTGGCTTCTCTCCTCCGGACTCTCTCTTGACTCCTGATCACCAGTGCCATATGGGTGGGGTCTATTGTTGTAATATATGTGGCTTCTTTCTTCAGTACTCTCTCTGGACCCCTGATTATGAGTGTCATATGGATTGGGTCTATTGTAATATCTGTGGCTTCTCTCTTCAGGACTCTCTCTGGACCCCTGATTATGGGTGTCATGTGGGTAGGGTCTCTTGTTGTAATACCTGTGTCTTCTCTCCTCCGGATTCTCCCTTGGCCCATGATCACCAGGATCATGTGAGTGTGGTCTCTTGTTGTAATACCTGTGGCTTCTCTCCTCCGGACTCTCCCTGGGCCCCTGACCACTGGGACTGTGTGAGTGTTTTCTTTTGTTGTAGTACCTGCGGCTTCTCTTCTCTACACACTCCCTGGGATCTTGATCACCAGGACCATATGAGTGTGG
Source organism: Oophaga sylvatica (assembly GCA_033576555.1). NCBI lineage: Eukaryota > Metazoa > Chordata > Amphibia > Anura > Dendrobatidae > Oophaga > Oophaga sylvatica. Next base: position 629,978,889 of record JARQOD010000002.1, read on the forward strand.
TCTTTTATTGTAATACCTGTGGCTTCTCTTCTCCAGATATTCATCAGGCTCCAGATTATCGGCACCTTTTGAGTGTGGTCTTTTGTGACTATATCTGCGACTTCTCTCCTCTGGAAGTTCCCCTGGCTCCAGATTACCAGCACTGTACGAGTGGGGTCTATTGTGGCAATAATTGTGGCTTGTCTCCTCTGGAAGTTCCCCTGGCTCCAGTTGGTGCTGCTTTTGGTCATCACCCGAAGAAGCTGGATATTGATATTGGCTGCAGGCATTGGGCTCAATGGCAGTGGCATTCCGGCAGGCATGGTCTGTTTCTTCTGCTCTGCTTTGGGTGGCACCTGATCTTGTGCTCCTTTGTCTCCTGGAGGACCTCTTCTTTTGGGCCTTTTGGGAAGAACTGGAGCTGTGGCGTACTGATGAATGCGACTTACTTGTTGCCCTAGTGGTGCTCGAGTTGACATGTATGGAGTCCACTTCAGGGTGGTTGTTGGCTGCAGGAGGATTTTCATTATTGCCCTGAAACAGCAGGGACGTAAGCCAATCCATGAATCCTGCTTCTGCCCGTAGGCAAATCTAGGCCAGCCTCTGCTCCATTCCCACAGAATCACTGCTGCAGATAAGAGATGTGAGTATAGTCACTACGTTAAGGTATTAGCAACGTGCGGACTAAGGCGGTAAGGCAAACAAACCCCACAACACATGTACCCCTATGAAGAATATTGGAAATATAATTTCATGTGAATCATTTGTATCCTAGTTGGCCATGGGATTATAAAAACCTCTTCCAATGCGCAGCTGTAACAGGATACCTAGCTCAGCATGTGGTCAAGCCTGAAAAGGCTGTGAGTGACAGATCTTACATCTTGAGTCAGCTAAGCTCAGAACCAAAGGCAAAAGGCTTGCTTGAAAACTAGATACCATGTGGTCTAACTGATTTGTTGAGTCAGCTATGATTTTATAAGGAGAATATAGACTTATCGTACATCCTGGTCACACACCGATTACATTTTTGAGATCTCTGGACCGGACCGAAACCCTACCAGAATCTTGATCCATTCTAGCACCACATGTGGGGAGATTCATAGAATGGCTAGTAGGAGCCAGGTAGCAAAGCTGTATTTGGTCTCAATGTGTAGCAGAGGCTCGGCCAGATCCGATGGTGCCAAAACCACCTCAGTAGGACTGTCCATTAAGGAGTTATGAGTGACCCATCTTCGGTTTTGGAGTAATTAGCTGCTAGAGGCAAGGGTAGGGATTTCAGTTCCGCCCAGAGGGCAAGAGGGGAGTGACCCAAAGGGGATAAAGATTAGTGTAAGGCCATGTGTGCTCCCTGTCTGATATGCTGCTGTTCACTTCAAAAGTAGGGGCCACATTGAGTAACGTGCTGTGAAGGAATGAGGAACCAGCTGGCAGCCCGTGTCCCCTGCGGCCTAGTGTACACATGGTATAACATCAAACTGGTAATTGACATGATCCATCTGCTTATATCTTTTGCCCTACCACTGTTGTATTTGCACATCTGTCCTTTGTATATGTATAACCATTGCGTATATATTTTCTAGTGTGCCCTTAAGGCGATTAAGTATATAATTTAACCTTGGGCTATTCTTTCATCTCGATCCACAAATCCACACATCTGTTTCTCTTTTTAACTTTCCATTCTACCGGGTCTGGTTTCTGGCCCAATATAATTCCGTTAATGGACCGGGCATATATCTAACGAGGAACTGGTGACAGTCCTACCAGGCTGATAATGTTCTCACTGGTGCTAGTGAAAGAGGTCTCTCAGCCTGTCAGGGTTGTGAGTGAGTGTGGTGCCACGTCAGTGACTGCGTGGGCCACATCCTCTCACTCCCCATGCCTCCCTGGGCCGGTGTGGACAGGGTATGTCTATGTAAAACTGTGCCAAGCTAACCTTACGCTAACCTAACTGTGCCAAGCTAACCTTAAATGGCGTACTACCTACCCCAAAATGGTATCAATAAAAATGAAAGTTAAGGGTGCAAAATACAAGATCTCACACAATTTCATCAATTAGGTCATTGTTGGGACTGTAAGATGCTGCATTCTTCCAGATGAAGGAAAATTACGCAGTGTCAAAAACTCACCAAAAACTCATCGTGGGCACACGGCCTAATTAAAAAAAAAATATATTGTATTGCTTTAATTGTACAGACCTGGTAGGATCCTATTATCAAGTAATTTTTACAGCACAATTAATGTCATAAAGCCAAAAAAAAATTGAAACACATTTTTTTTTTTTTTTTTGCAACCTCACCACAGTTGGATTTTTTTCCTGTTTTCCAGTAAATCACATGGTAAAATTAATGGTGTCATTAAAAACTTCAATTTGTCCTGCAAAAACAAGCCTTTGTATGGCTCTGGAGAAGGAAAAAATAATAAAAAGAAAAAAATAATAAAAAAAACAAATGTTATGGCTCTTGGAAGAATGAGATGAAAAGACAAAAACACAAAAATATAATTGGCTTCATCCTAAAAGGGAAACTGTCAGTAGGATCAACCCTCCTAATCCGTCTATATGGGCATGCAGGTTATAGGAAGTTGAATAAAATGTAACCTTGATATCTGCGATCGGATGTCTTATTACAGAGAAATCCACATTTTTCTTAATATGTAAATGAGCTGTTCAGAGCTATCGGCCAGACATAGATCTCTCCCAGAAGTGCTGAAGAATGAAAACAGAAGATGAAAATCAAAAGCAAGAGGAAGAAAGTGAACCATGGGAAGGATCAGGTAGGGAGCTGAGAGAGGAAGTAAACCATGAGGTTGGGAGCTGGGGGAGCAAGTGAGCCATGGGTAGAAATGCTTAGGGAGGAAAGAAAGGAAGCAAGTTATGGGGAGGACCTGGTGGGGACTGAGGAAGGAAGCGAGTCATGGGACGCACATGGTGAGCAACTGAGGGAGGAAGCGAGCCTTAAGGAGTACTGGGTGAAAGCTGAGGGAGGAAGTTAGCAATGGGGAGGACCTGGTGGTGATCTGAGGCAGGAAGGGAACAATGGGGAAGACATGGTGTGGGGCTGAGGAAGGAAGTGAGATATAGGTAAGACTTGGTGAAGGGCTGAGGGAGGATGGAAGTCATGAGGAAGACAAGGTGGGGGTCTGAGGGAGCAAGAGAGCAAAAGGGAGGAACTTGTGGGCAGCTGAGGAAGGAAGAGAGCCATGAGAAGGATATGATGGGAGGCAGGGGAGGACCTGGTGGGGATCTAAGGATAGAAAGCGAGCCAAGGTAGAACTTTGTGGAGAGCTGAAGGAGGAAGCAAGCCATGGGGAGGGCTGGGTGAAGATCTTAGGAAGGAAGTGAGCAAGGGAGAACCTTGTGGGAAGCTGAGAAAGGAAGCGAACCATGGGGAGGACATGGTAGGGGCTGAGGGAAGAAGCAAGCTTTGGGAAGGAGCAGGTAGGGAGCAAAGAGAGGAAGCAAGCCATGAGGAGGACCAGTTGTGGAGCTGGGGAGGAAGAGAGTTATGGAGAGGTCCTGGTGGGGAGCTAAGGGAGGAAGTGAGCCATGAGAAGAACATAGTGGGGGGCTGAGAGAGGAAGCAAGCCATGGGAAGACATGGTGAGCGGCTGAGGGAGAAAGCAAGACATCGTGAATACTAGGTGAAGGGCAGAGGGAGATGCAAGCCATGGGGAGGACCACTAGGTGCTCTGAGGGAAGAAAAATAAAAAAATAAATAGGATGTGAATTTAATTTTCCTGCCAAATTCAATCGAATCTGATGAATCAAATTTTGTCACAATAGCTCAGATTTCCTGAGCAGCTATTGCTACAGGAGCATCTCACAAAGTTAGAATATCATCAAAAAGTTAATATATTTCAGTTCTTCAATACAAAAAGTGAAACTCATATATTATATAGAGTCATTACACACAGAGTGATCTATTTCAAGCGTTTATTTCTGTTAATGTTGATGATTATGGCTTACAGCCAATGAAAACCCAAAAGTCATTATCTCAGCCTGAAAAAATGATTTTAAAATTCGAAATGTTGTCCTGCTGAAATGTATGATCAGTAAATGCACTCAATACTTGGTCGGGGCTCCTTTTGAATCAATTACTGCATCAATGCAGCCTGGTACACACTAGACCTTGGAACTCAAGGTCCCAGAGTCTGGAGGAAGAGTGGAGAGGCCACAATCCAAGCTGCTTGAGGTCTAGCGTGAAATTTCCACAATCAGTGATGGTTTGGGGAGCCATGTCATCTGCTGGTGTAGGTCAACCGTGTTTTATCAATATCAAAGTCTACCAGGAAATTGTAGAGCACTTCATGCTTCCATCTGCCGACAAGCTTATTGGAGATGGAAATGTCATTCTCCAGCAGGACTTGGCCCCTGTCCACACTGCCAAAAGTACCAATACCTGGTGTACTAACAACAGTATCAGTGTGCTTGATTGGCAGCAAACTCACCTGACCTTAACCCCATAGAGAATCTATGGAGTATTGTCAAGAGGAAGATGAGAGACACCAGACCCCACAACGCAGACGAGGTGAAGGCTGCGATCAAAGCAACCTGGGCTTCCATAACCCCTCAGCAGTGCCACAGGCTGATCGCCTCCATGCCACGCCGCATTGATGCAGTAATTGATGCAAAAGGAGCCGCGAACAAGTATTGAGTGCATTTACTGAACATACATTTCAGTAGGACAACATTTCGGATTTTAAAATCATTTTTCAAGCTGGTGTTATAAAGTATTCTAATTTACTGAGATAATGACTTTTGGGTTTTCATTGGCTGTAAGCCATAATCATCAACATTAACAGAAATAAACACGTGAAATAGATCACTCTGTGTGTAATGTCTCTATAGAATAGATCACTCTGTGTGTAATGACTCTATAGAATAGATCACTCTGTGTGTAATGTCTCTATAGAATAGATCACTCTGTGTGTAATGACTATAGAATAGATCACTCTGTGTGTAATGACTATAGAATAGATCACTCTGTGTGTAATGACTCTATAGAATAGATCACTCTGTGTGTAATGTCTCTATAGAATAGATCACTCTGTGTGTAATGACTCTATAGAATAGATCACTCTGTGTGTAATGTCTCTATAGAATAGATCACTCTGTGTGTAATGTCTCTATAGAATAGATCACTCTGTGTGTAATGTCTCTATAGAATAGATCACTCTGTGTGTAATGACTATAGAATAGATCACTCTGTGTGTAATGACTATAGAATAGATCACTCTGTGTGTAATGACTCTATAGAATAGATCACTCTGTGTGTAATGTCTCTATAGAATAGATCACTCTGTGTGTAATGACTCTATAGAATAGATCACTCTGTGTGTAATGACTCTATAGAATAGATCACTCTGTGTGTAATGACTATAGAATAGATCACTCTGTGTGTAATGACTCTATAGAATAGATCACTCTGTGTGTAATGACTCTATAGAATAGATCACTCTGTGTGTAATGACTCTATAGAATAATCACTCTGTGTGTAATGACTATAGAATAGATCACTCTGTGTGTAATGACTCTATAGAATAGATCACTCTGTGTGTAATGTCTCTATAGAATAGATCACTCTGTGTGTAATGACTCTATGAATAGATCACTCTGTGTGTAATGTCTCTATAGAATAGATCACTCTGTGTGTAATGTCTCTATAGAATAGATCACTCTGTGTGTAATGTCTCTATAGAATAGATCACTCTGTGTGTAATGACTATAGAATAGATCACTCTGTGTGTAATGACTATAGAATAGATCACTCTGTGTGTAATGACTCTATAGAATAGATCACTCTGTGTGTAATGTCTCTATAGAATAGATCACTCTGTGTGTAATGACTCTATAGAATAGATCACTCTGTGTGTAATGACTCTATAGAATAGATCACTCTGTGTGTAATGACTATAGAATAGATCACTCGTGTGTAATGACTCTAATACTATAGAATAGATCACTCTGTGTGTAATGACTCTATAGAATAGATCACTCTGTGTGTAATGACTCTATAGAATAGATCACTCTGTGTGTAATGACTCTATAGAATAGATCACTCTGTGTGTAATGTCTCTATAGAATAGATCACTCTGTGTGTAATGACTCTATAGAATAGATCACTCTGTGTGTAATGACTCTATAGAATAGATCACTGTGTGTAATGTCTCTATAGAATAGATCACTCTGTGTGTAATTGTCTCTATAGAATAGATCACTCTGTGTAATGACTCTATAGAATAGATCACTCTGTGTGTAATGACTCTATAGAATAGATCACTCTGTGTGTAATGACTCTATAGAATAGATCACTCTGTGTGTAATGACTCTATAGAATAGATCACTCTGTGTGTAATGTCTCTATAGAATATGAGATTCACTTTTTGTATTGAAGAACTGAAATAAATTCACTTTTTGATGATATTCTAATTTTGTGAGATGTACCTGTAAATATAAGACATTGGCATATGACCAGAGTGTGGAAGGGCAGGTGAAAGTTGGGAGCAAATGAAACTGATGTCATTACTCAAAATCACCGAAAAAAAAAAGGTTGCACTTAATGATAGGAATACAGGTTAAACATGAGTTATATAATTTGCTGTCCCTAATTGCTCCCCAGGTTATGCAGCAATGTATCATGTCCTGGGATGTTATAGGGAGGTGCGGGCACTTACCGGTGTGAGGAGCTCGGTGTCTTCCAGGAGACTGGAGATCTGCGCTGTGTCTGGGTTTATATACTTCTCTCCATCTGCAGAGATTCAATTCATAGGAAAGGAAACTGAAACTGACTAATCCCTGTAACCCCTTCTCTGCCTCCTCTGCGTCCTGACTGCTTACTCACACATTAGGCTGCTTTCACATATCAGTTTTTTGCCGTCAGTCACAATCCGTTGTCTCGATCCGTCGCAGATTGTGAAAAACTGATGCGATGGATCCGTCTTTTTGACGGATCCGTCGTCGGATCCGTGGAAAAAACTGATCTGTCGCATCAGTTTTTTCATCCATTTCTTCCGGTTTTCGACGGATCTGTTTTTTAAAAGCCGGCAATTCAGTGCGCTGTACAGTAAAATCACACTGACATGTTTAATAAAGAATCGAAAGAATAGATATATACACATAGAATACGTATATACAGTACAGACCAAAAGTTTGGACACACCTTCTCATTTAAAGATTTTTCTGTATTTTCATGACTATGAAAATTGTACTATCACACTGAAGGCATCAAAACTATGAATTAACACATGTGGAATTATATACTTAACAAAAAAGTGTGAAACAACTGAAAATATGTCTTATATTCTAGGTTCTTCAAAGTAGCCACCTTTTGCTTTGATGACTGCTTTGCACACTCTTGGCATTCTCTTGATGAGCTTCAAGAGGTGGTCACCGGGAATGGTTTTCACTTCACAGGTGTGCCCTGTCAGGTTTAATAAGTGGGATTTCTGGCCTTATAAATGGGGTTGGGACCATCAGTTGTGTTGTGCAGAAGTCTGGTGGATACACAGCGGATAGTCCTACTGAATAGACTGTTAGAATTTGTATTATGGCAAGAAAAAAGCAGCTAAGTAAAGAAAAACGAGTGGCCATCATTACTTTAAGAAGTGATGGTCAGTCAGTCCGAAAAATTGGGAAAACTTTGAAAGTGTCCCCAAGTGCAGTTGCAAAAACCATCAAGTGCTACAAAGAAACTGGCTCACATGAGGACCACCCCAGGAAAGGAAGACCAAGAGTCACCTCTGCTTCTGACATACCTCCCAACCGTCCCGGATTGAGCGGGACAGTCCCGATTTTGACCCCCAGTCCCGCTGAGGACACTATGTGTCCCGCAGTGAGCCGAGCCGCCACGCCCCCCATGCACTCCTCCCTGTCTCTACAGCTCAGCCAGCAGCTCACAGCTAGCAGTGACGCTGCTAAACTTTCTCTTCTGTGCCCACAGGACCTGTGATGAGGTCACAGGAGGGGAGGAGTCAGGGGGTCACATGATCAGTGTCCTCTTGTGTGCAGGACTCTGCGCTGTGCTGGTTGTCATGGTGCTGGATGAGGGTAAGTGTGTTGTGTGTGTGTGTGTGTGTGTGTGTGTGTGTGTGTGTGTGTGTGTGTGTGTGTGTGTGTGTGTGTGTGTGTGTGTGTGTGTGTGTGTGTGTGTGTGTGTGTGTGTGTGTGTGTGTGGTCGGGACTGGGTTTACAGTCTGGATGTAGCAGAGACGTGTGTGTATGAGGGTGTACAGAGCAGAGCCGTGTGCGGAGCCGTGTGTATGAGGTGTACGGAGCGGAGCCGTGTGTGTACGAGGTGTACGGAGCGGAGCCGTGTGTATGAGGTGTACGGAGCGGAGCCGTGTGTGTACGAGGTGTACGGAGCGGAGCCGTGTGTGTACGAGGTGTACGGAGCGGAGCCGTGTGTGTACGAGGTGTACGGAGCGGAGCCTTGTGTGTACGAGGTGTACGGAGCGGAGCCGTGTGTATGAGGTGTACGGAGCGGAGCCGTGTGTGTACGAGGTGTACGGAGCGGAGCCGTGTGTATGAGGTTACGGAGCGGAGCCGTGTGTGTACGAGGTGTACGGAGCGGAGCCGTGTGTGTACGAGGTGTACGGAGCGGAGCCGTGTGTATGAGGTGTACGGAGCGGAGCCGCGTGTGTACGAGGTGTACGGAGCGGACCGCGTGTGTACGAGGTGTACGGAGCGAAGCCGTGTGTGTACGAGGTGTACGGAGCGGAGCCGTGTGTGTGCGAAGTGTACGGAGCGGAGCCGTGTGTGTATGAGGTGTACGGAGCGGAGCCGTGTGTGTACGAGGTGTACGGAGCGGAGCCGTGTGTGTACGAGGTGTACGGAGCGAAGCCGTGTGTGTACGAGGTGTACGGAGCGGAGCCGTGTGTGTGCGAAGTGTACGGAGCGGAGCCGTGGTTTTTACGAGGTGTACGGAGCGGAGCCGAGTGTGTACGAGGTGTACGGAGCGGAGCCGTGTGTGTACGAGGTGTACGGAGCGGAGCCGTGTGTGTACGAGGTGTACGGAGTGGAGCCGTGTGTACGAGGTGTACGGAGCGGAGCCGCGTGTGTACGAGGTGCAAAGAGCGGAGCCGCGGTGTACGAGGTGTACGGAGCGGAGCCATGTGTGTACGAGGTGTACGGAGCGGAGCCGTGTATGTACGAGGTGTACGGAGCGGAGCCGTGTGTGTACGAGGTGTACGGAGTGGAGCCGTGTGTACGAGGTGTACGGAGCGGAGCCG
>JARQOD010000002.1:629988192-630048783 GCA_033576555.1 Oophaga sylvatica
CCCCACAGGCTCGGGAGCACCACCATTGAGGTGTGCTGTTCACCCAACCACCTGGGATCCGCCCACTCCGTGTGAACTCCCCTTCCACCATTCACCAGATCACCACCACATAACTTCAAACAGTGGAGACCCTAAACAGAGTCCCCACAAACCAATTTCCACCAACTTCAAGGACTCTCTCCCCACCCCCTTGAGCCGCCATGACCCAAAATTAACCATCCAGTAACATCATCCAATAGGGAGGGAGGGGGGGACTACTGATGGGGCAAGACAGGAACTGCCCTGGGACCGCCCCATCACTGCCTTATAAACCCCCCCAACCACTCCCCCCCTTATTTAAATGTTCCTCCCTCATTTCAAACCCCTCCAAACCCCCGTCATGCCGGCCTCCGCCCACGCCTCTTTCTTGAGGGAGGGAGGCTCTGCTCCGGCCATTACTTGACGTTGGTATAGTCGAGTTGTTTACTCGTACGAAACCCAGGACTCTAGAACTGAGCCCCCCCTTTACCCTTATCAATATACCCCAGTTATCCATACCCCAATAACGAATTACAGTAATTCTTTGGAATATGTATGGCCACAGCAGCCTTTATTTAAGTACAAACAACAATAACAATAAATAACAATATATAACAATATATATATATATAACAATATATATATATATACCAATAACACATCAGGGAGGAGTCCTTGAAGCTACAAAGATCATGGTGAATTAAACCAATATCCTGTGAACAACATCCCACCTCTTACTCCCAGCCGTTACCCCACAGGCTCGGGAGCACCACCATTGAGGTGTGCTGTTCACCCAACCACCTGGGGATCCGCCCACTCCGTGTGAACTCCCCTTCCACCATTCACCAGATCACCACCACATAACTTCAAACAGTGGAGACCCTAAACAGAGTCCCCACAAACCAATTTCCACCAACTTCAAGGACTCTCTCCCCACCCCCTTGAGCCGCCACAACGAGGGCCCATTGAAAACCTCAATGGCCCGAGACCCCTTAAGACCGCAAAGCCATGGCCCTTTCAATACCTTCCTGAATCCCTAGTGCCCACATATCTGAACCAACAGCATTCAGATGAACCCCATCGGCCAACCAAAAATCCCCCTCCCCTTCTCCAAATCCAAATGCCGCACCGACACATTACCATTCCGAGCCATGAATGAAGACACAGCCCTGTTAACCTTTATCCTGGCCTTATTGATTTTAACCTTTATCCTGGCCTTATTGATTTTAACCAGAGACCTCATGTTCCTCCAACGTCTGCGTGGCACAATGTCAGACCAAACTAAAATGACCCCCGGATACAACACCCATAACCGCAAGCAATCCTGCTTGATATCTCGCACTAACTCACGAAAAGGACGCACCGCAAGATCATTCCCCCCGACATGGAGTACCAAAACATCGGGAGCACGGTCCAAGCGGGCGCACGCATGAATTTCGGGCAACACCCTTCTCCACTGCATTCCTCGAAACCGAGCCATCGCACTACCGCCATAGACCGGGAAATCCCAGTTGCCGACCATCAGTCCTGACGTCGGCTCTCAACGCTCCCCAGTGGACGAAGGAGTGACCAAAAATCCAAATCAGCATAGGAAGGGAACCTGAAATGAGAAAATAACACTAAACATCCCAAAAGATCACCCTTAACCAACTCCAAACTTCCCACGCAGACCCTCAGAACAATCAAATACCACCTCGAAAAATCAAGGCCTAATATAACTCCTAAATCGATTAGACTTCCAACGCCCAATACGTTGTATTGATGCCGCGTCCAACCCCCTACCTGCCGCCTCAGTCGCCGCCCCAATCCGGAATGAATGCGTCCCAAAACGAGAATCATCTAGACCTAATGCTCGAATGGACTTTTGAAAATGGCGTTGAACTGATACCTGGACAGGCTACCGCCATCGGCATGGCACAACAATGAGCCCCCCAACCCGGGGCCCAACTCCCAAAAATGCTGCAAACATAACACTGGACACATCGGGTACCCTGATACAATACCCAACACTACCCGACGGCCCCTCCCCTCTTGATCCGTCTTGGATTTACGCAGCCAAAACTCAACACCACCCGCCGTCAATAATACATCCTTAGCCAACAAACCCCCCGCCGCCTGTCTATTACCCGAAACCAGCTCACCTACCCGCAAAGCCCCAAAGAATGCCAACGAAAAAGCCAGACGGAATAACAGAACTTCAAAACGAGAAGAACACGTCGTGTCCAAAATAAAACCCAATCGCTCTAGCAAAGCGAAGGATACCGGCGCCTCGTATCACCCAACCCCTTATTTCGACGAAAACCCTTTGCCGCCTGCTGCACCAAAAAGGTCTTTGACACATCGCTAATCCCCCGCAAACGAAACCCAGAAGATAGTGCTGCTAAAACCCGCGACACTTTGGCACAAGACCATCCCTCCCTCGCCCTTGCCCCAACCAAGCCAATAAGGCCCTTTGTAAATCCACCCCATCCCCCAGAACTGGAATTGTCATTAAAAACTCTTCCCAGTTACGCCACACTGCCCGATAAGCCGCCCAAGTTTTTGGAGCCAACGATGCCCTAATCAGAGACTCTGCAGACCGTAAACCACCTTCCACAACTCCTCCGGCAGGCTAGACCCTCGCACTCCGCTTCCGGGGCCAATAAGCGAAAACGATCCCACTGTGAACGAGAAAGAGAATCAGCTATGTCATTCTTCACACCCGGCACGTGCGTCGCCGTCACGTGTGCATTCAATTCCAAACATAACAAGACCAAACGTTGCAAAACTCGCACGACAGGAGGAGAGGACGCAGTAAGCCCATTAATCGCGCAAACAACTCCCATGTTGTCACAATTAAAACGCACCCTGCGATCACGAAACTCACTTCCCCATAAATGCACCGCCACCAGAATTGGAAAAATTTCCAATAATGTTATGTTCCGAACTAAGCCCTCAGCCACCTACTCTGCAGGCCAACGAGACGCACACCATTGCCCCCTGAAATAGGCTCCAAAACCAACCCCTCCGGCCGCGTCCGTAAACAACTCCAACACATCACTCCCAACAACCTCGGCCATGACCAAAGAGCGCCCGTTATATCCTTCTAAGAAGGAATCCCAAACTGCCAAATCCGCCTTAAGTTCCCCAGACAAACGTATGAAGTGATGAGGGGCTTTTATCCCTGCCGTAGCGCTAGCCAGCCTACGTGAAAAAACTCGCCCCATCGGCATCACTCGACATGCGAAGTTCAACTTCCCTAGCAACGACTGCAAATCACGCAACGACAACTTCTTCACCCGGCGCGCTCTACCTACTTCAGCCCGTAAAGCCAACAACTTTTCCTCGGGCAATCTGAACTCCCATGCCACCGTGTCGATGACTATTCCCAAAAAACACAAACAAGAAGATGGGCCCTCAGTTTTGCCTGGCGCCAAAGGAACCCCAAAATGCTCCGCCACCCACTCAACAGTTTTCAAGATCCCATGGCAGCATGAAGAATTTGCTGGGCCTACACACAGAAAATCGTCCAAGTAATGAATAACAGATTCACAACCAGACACCTCTCGCACCACCCACTCCAAAAAAGAACTAAAAGCCTCAAAATAAGCACATGATAAGGAACAGCCCATCGGCAAACATCTGTCAACAAAGAACTCCCCCTCCCAAAAACAACCCAGCAGCTTCAAACTATCAGGATGAACTGGCAAAAGTCGAAACGCAGATTCAATGTCAGTCTTAGCCATAAGGGCCCCTCGACCACACTTCCTCACCCACCGCGCAGCCTCGTCAAAAGAGGAATAAATAACCGAACAAATTTCCGGATCAATGCCATCGTTCACCGACCTCCCCCGTGGGTAAGAAAGATGCTGAATAAGCCGAAACTTGTTTGGCTCCTTCTTGGGAACAACGCCCAACGGGGAAACCACTAAGTCCTGAAAAGGTGGCGACGAGAAAGGGCCCGCCATACGACCCAACAAAACCTCTTTTGCCAATTTCTCACTGACCACCTCCTTATGCAATAAAGCCGAATGCAAATTCTTAAGTACCCGCGGGATAACAAACGGGGGATGCGGGATAACAAAACCATCCTTAAAACCATTGAACAGTAACGTCGCCTTTTCCCTGTCACCGTATCTATTTAGATAAGGGACCATCTTTTCCAAACTCACCGAGTCTCTCCCTTGGGAATTACCACCCCCAGGCTTCTGCTTCCCTTTTTAAAACACTTAGATGCTCCATGGGAGGCGCCATTGCAATTGGAGCAGACATGCTTAAATTTACACCCCGCCCCAAACTTACACTGGCCGTCATTAAACTGCCAGCACACCCCAAATTTGTTCCCACCTCCTTGGCCTTGACCACTTCCTCCCGCTGCCCCAGCTGTATTTCCACTCTGGCCGGCGCCCCCAGTTCCCCCGAGAAAGGAATGCCCAAACTTATTCTGTGCAATGACTCTCATCCACAGACCAATGTCCTTCTGATCCCAACGAATCGCCGGACGCACGGCCTTCCTTTGCCTGAACTGCTCATCATACCGCAGCCAAGCCTGTCCCCCATACACCCTATGCGCCTCCCCAATAGCATCAAAATAACAAAACAAAGCCGAGCAGTTGTCTGAAGCTTTCTCCCCGATAACACTTGCTAAAATAGCAAACGCTTGTTGCCAGTTGACGAACGTCTGAGGAATTAATCGCCACCTCCGTTTCTCCTCCTCCTCCTTCTTACTATCTTCCTTTTTACTTTTATCCAAATTAAACTTCTCCAAAGGCAACAATGAGAATATTTCAACGTACTCATCCTTCCAAATCCGCTCCTTAACTTCCTTCTTCAAATGAGCCCCCAAGGGGCCCTCAAAACAAACATATACCTCCCCGTGAGCCCTATCATCTAAACGCACCCGACACTCCTTTTCCTTCTCTGTCTGCACCGACACAGACACCGGTTCAGCACTAAGCCCTTCCTGTTCCGACACGCTCGCCACTATCTGCCCCCCAACCTGTGATCCAACCCACGCCGTCACTGGAGACGGAGAACTTATACCCTTCTCTAATCGGGATAGCAAATTCCGCACATCTACCAGCATATCCGTAACCCCGGCTACCTCGGCCACCCCCCCAACACTATTACTAACTCCCGGCCGAGCTACCCCAAACGGTGAAGAAGACAAAAATGAATGACCAACGCTTAACATAGAATTATACTCACCGGGCTGCGAGGGAGCTGTGAGCCCTCCAGCCGGATAACCTGGTTCCAAAGGTGCGTCGCCACCGCCTTGATCTGACACCACGACTCCGCTGACCTGCTCCTGACGTCCGAAACCGCTCCGTGACTTCCAGATGAAGAAGGCCTAAACCCCATTGGGGATCCAGCCCGCTGATCCTGAAACAACATTGAAGACTGGGTCGCAGCAGCACCCGACGATGGATTAGCAGCAGCAGCCAAACCAAGCCGCCCCGCGTTCACCCCACAGCAACGGCCCTCCGATCCCTCCGTAAACCCTCCGCCTATGGGGGGTAAAAGCTGCTGACCCGTGCCGACCGATGCCACGGCCGCCGAAATTCTGAAGCCGTCCACAGAGGCAGGCCGCAGTGCAGTAAAACTGCCGCTGTGACCCCCCGACGAACCTGGAACCCCGCCATCACCAAGGGGGAAAATTGCTGGTCTGATGAGCCGGCCGTTCCGTAATTTGACAACGCACCTGCATGACCATCCGGAACAGATAGCAATGCAAGCCGATCGCAACTGCGACCGCCCGCTGACGCAGCTCTCAAAAAACGCCCATCGCTTAGCAGCTCCAACGACGACGCATCACCGATGCTTCCTGAGGCGGGCCGCCCAGAAGGTCCCTCGCCACTGCGACCTCCCGACGACGCAATTCTCCTGCGACGCCCGGGACATACCGGCTCCAAAGACGACGCACCTGCAGTGCGATTGGAAGCAGGTCGCACAGCAGGTGACTCAGCACTGCGACCCCCCGAGGACGCAGATCTTCCACGACGCCCGGCGCTTGGAGACACCAACGCCGACGCACCCGCGCTGCTATCTGAAACAGGCCGCAAAAAGGATCGCTCACCACTGCGACCTCCCGAGGACGCAGCTCTCGCTTGACGGCCGGCGCGCAAAGACTCCGCCCCCCGACGTGCACTCGGCGGGAGAGAAGTTACCGCCGCAGGGCCTCGCTGGCTTGGTGGATTCCTCCCAGGCCGAGGCCTGCTAACGCGAGCACCGCGCGCCGCCCGGCCTGGAGGGGCCCGTGAGGGGCTCCTGCGCCGACGCGAGGCCCGAGGAGCCTGATCCGGCGACAGTCTTTCAAGAGGCCTCACCCTTCTTGGCCGCCTCTCCCTTTGCGATGCCCCAGACGACAGACCAGAAGCTCCCTGAACGATAATCGCCACCTGCGCTTCCAGCCATCCAGGAGGCTGCGACGAGGCCGCAGCCCTGAGGCGCTCGATCGCCGCGTTTGCAGACATGGTAAGTTGTACTGCGTCTTACTACTGATGGGGCAAGACAGGAACTGCCCTGGGACCGCCCCATCACTGCCTTATAAACCCCCCCAACCACTCCCCCCCTTATTTAAATGTTCCTCCCTCATTTCAAACCCCTCCAAACCCCCGTCATGCCGGCCTCCGCCCACGCCTCTTTCTTGAGGGGAGGAGGCTCTGCTCCGGCCATTACTGGAGTCTGATTCGGTAGTCAAATAGTCTCTGAACTTTTGTTGAACTTTTATACCACTCTTATTTTTATTTTTTGCCCTGTTTCGCTTCCGTGATCTTCAGGCAGGAGAAATGTCTCTGTTATTCTGTTTACGTTGATTCCAAGTAAAAATTTGTCCTGTGGCAAAATCCTGCTTGTCTCGTATAAATTTGTCCCGTTTTCTGTACTTATTTTCTGCTTGTAATGGGATCAGTTTATTGTCCATTTTCTTGTTGAATTGAATCCACTGGTTATCTGTCATTCTGGTTTTCAATTCCTCCTGTACTTTGATCATTACAGCATTAACTGTTATGTTAGGTAGCTGAGGAGGACAGGAACAACAGCAGGGCAGCCGAACACCTGAGATGTTGGTAACTGATGGGTTGCAGATTCCTAAACTAACGACACAACTAGAGGTAGCTGTGGAGCGTTCCTACGTTGATCCTAGACGCCTCGTCACAGCCTGAGAGATAACTACACCTAAAGGCAGAAAGATGAAAGCTATCTGCCCCGGAGCAGATCCCCAAAGAAAATAGGAAGCCCCCAAACATATAATGGCGGCTAGACAAGATGAAAATACAAACATAGGCAGAAAATAGACTGAGCAAACGCTGGGGCCACAAACTGACTAAATAGGATAGGACAGGAGAGATTACTTTCTGCAACCCAGAAAACCCTACAAAAATCCAACAATTCTGATTACAAAAATACTGAGATCACACGATCTCGCCACCCACTAAATCAGATCTCAGTGTGAACAAAAACCAAGCCGCAGCCGCTGAAAAAACAGGAAAAAGCAAACGAGCAAATAACAGTGGCTGCAGATAAACTGTGAGGAGCCCAGGCCCCAGGAGGGGACCTGGCTGACCTCCACAAAAGTGCAGAAAACAATGCAAAAAGCAAGCACAAAAAGAAAAGCTAAAAAATATCTTATCTGAACGCAGGAGATGTAGGCAAGACTCCAGCAAACTTCCAAATGAACCAGGAACCACAATTGAGACAAGAACAATTGATCACCGGCAACCATCATGGGAGGGAACCTCCCTTATATCAGACCAGTCAGTGAACCCAGATTGCCACTCCTCGCTGAAAAGTTCAGTACTGTCTGTAACCACCAGAGGGAGCCTCTGCTCAGAAACCATCTCTAGCACATTCATAACAATTAACTATATCATAATTCTGCTGATTAGATTGATAGACCAGACATAATAAATCCTGAGAGCATTTCAGTAAAATCTTTTCCCATTCTGTCCGAAAAAGTGCGTTGTCACTGAAATGAGAGATCTGTTTTACAACTCTCAAACCTCGAGGAACCCTTCCACAATCAATGTAGGACTTTAACGAATTATTAGTCCAGAAGAGACTTAACTCCCTCTCGGCCAAATTCATCAGCTTGAATTCCAGAGACTTCCTACTCAACAATTGTATCTCATCGCCCTGTTCACACTCCCTAAAGTAATTGTCGCTCCCCTCCGGACCGGCTTCCAAGCCCGATCTGATAGGTGTAGCCTCTGATTCCATGTCCTTGGAGATCATTAAACACTCTATTTTCAGGAAAGTGAAAACACACATAGAAAAAACAGCGTGCTAAGTCCAAAACATCAATGTATGCTAGTGGAAGAGAAACAGTAGACAGCACCGCTGATATACCATTTGCTGTGTGTTCCTGCCAGAAAGCTTCTTATCGCGGTCTACACCTCAAGATACTGGGTGCTTATCCATAAATCACAGTGTAAACTTATCTTCAGAGAAGGAGATGGATAGCACTCACCAATCTTGCGAATTCAGTCTTTATTCCACACAAAAAAAAATTCATGGTCGGGAGGGAGAAATAGGGAGTGTGCAGCGGCAGACAATGTCCACCGTTTCATGCTCTCAGCGCTTCAATGGGTCAATGAGCAGGTGGATGTGAGGAAAGGAGAAATAACTAAGGGCCCCGTCTCACATAGCGACACGATCAGGATCGCTGGTGTGTCACTACATGATCGCTGCTGAGATGCCAAACAGGCAGCGATCAGGACAGCGACACTGCGGGTAACGTCGCCTAGTTACCCACAGTGTACGTTGGATACCAGCCCGCTGATGCAGGGAGCTGGTAACCAAGGTACTCTTCGGGTTTCCAGGGGCTGCGCGGTGCCTGGAAACCCGGTGTGTACCTTGGTTACCAGCTCCCCTGCAGCAGCGCGCTGGTATCCAACATACACATCGGGTTTCCAGGCACAGCCCCGCGCCTGGAAACCCGATGTGTACCTTGGTTACCAGCTGATCGCTGGTCTCCTGCCTGTCACACGCAGCGATGCGTGCTGGCCAGCGGGAAACCAGCGATCAAAAAAAAGTCCTGGCATTTCTGACACGACCAGCGATTAACAGCAGGGGCCTGATCGCTGGTACGTGTCAGACATAGCGAAATCGCTATGTGAGACGGGGCCTTAAGTCACCTGTGTAACACCGATACACTCCTCCTCTCACCACCCCCGCCCATTATCACATGAAATACAAACGAATACATATAATAAAAACAGCTAATAAAAAAATAAAACTGCTGCCGGAGTTCCCCACTAAACCACACTGGTACCATGTCCCCAAAGTACATAAATCGCTTACTTGTCCCCAGGACGCCCCATTGTGTCTGGGATAGGTTCTTTGACAGAACCCCTGTCCCTGTACATAGATTGGCTGTTGCGTCCTATGCTGAAAGACATACCATCCTATATTAAAGACACCAATGCTTTTCTCGGTAATATAAACGATTTCACTTGGCAGACGGGGTTTTCGCTTACATCGATTGATGTTGTCAATCTGTATACTAAGATCCCCAGACGGCAGGGGTGCAAGCTATCAGGGACATTTTAAGTACCATAAACCAAGGCCAGCAGTTCATTAATTTCGTATGTGATAGTTTATTTTTTATTCTTACACATAATGCCTTTATGTTCATGGATGGCTGGTACCTGCAGATGGTTGGGACAGCAATGGGGACTCCGGCAGCATGCACTTTTGTGAACCTTTATTTAGGTGTTTTCGAGGAGAATTATGTTTATTCATCTAATAACCGCTTCCTGGGACAGATCAAATTATATCTAAGATGTGTCGATGACATATTCATTGTATGGGACGGCTCAAAAGACTCATTTGAGGCATTCGTGGAGTCTCTTAATCAGTCCAATACAATGGGGATGTCTTTTACTTCTGTGTTTGGTGGATGTAGGTTAGAGTTTTTGGACGTTATGGTGGAAATCAATGACGGTACAGTTTGCACTTCTATATATCGCAAACCCACGGCAACCAATGCTGTTTTACATTACAACAGCTTCCATCCCCCGTCCACAAAACAATCCCTACCCTACAGTCAATTTCTGAGAGTAAAAAGAATCAATAACACTCGGGCAGGGTGTTCTAGACAGTCCGCTGCATGCTCAAGAGATTGAGGCAGAGGGGATACCCGGAGACACTACTTTATTCAGCCATGGGAAGGGTTAATGACAGATCCATGCCCAACAATACATTGGGTAGTGCTAATTCAAGTCAGAAAAAATTTGCATTCTGTTTCCAGTATGGTCCGATGGACCGTCAGATACGTTCGGCCATAAGAAAAAATGGGCATATTTTGGAGAGGGACAAAGAACTGGCAGAGATTGTAGCCAGAGGGCCACTCACATCCTGCAAATGAACGTCTGAGAGATGTCCTGGTAAGGAATCGGGTTAAAAAGGAACAGAGCAATTGGATCCCAACAGGTAACCATAAGTGCGGTCATTGCTCGTACTGTAAATATCACATTACAGATCGGACCCTCAGAATGGGGGCAGTCAATCACACTGTTTCTCAATTCATTACATGTAAAGTGGAGTTTGTTGTCTATGTTCTCTTTTGTCCATGCAGGCATTATTACATGACGTTGGTATAGTCGAGCTGTTTACTCGTACGGAACAAGGACTCCCAACATTGAGCCCCTTCCCCATTATCAGGATACCCTGATATCCTTCCACCAATAACGACAGACACTAAATCTTTGGATGTATATGGCCACAGCAGCCTTTATTTAAATACAAACAATATTAACAATAATTAACAATATAATAACAACATCAGGGAGGAGTCCTTGAAGCTACAAAGATCATGGTGAATTGAACCAATATCCTGTGAACAACACCCAACCTCTTACTCCCAGCCGTTACCCCACAGGCTCGGGAGCACCACCATTGAGGTGTGCTGTTCACCCAATTACTTGGGGATCCGCCCACTCCATGTGAACTTCCCTTCCACCATTCACCAGATCACCACCACGTAACTTCAAACAGTGGAGACCCTAAACAGAGTCCCCACAAACCAATTTCCACCAACTTCAAGGACTCTCTACCCACCCCCTTGAGCCGCCATGACCCAAAATTATACAAAATAAACGGCCTCATAACAGGGAGGGAGGGCGGGACTACTGATGGGGCAAGACAGGAACTGACACCTTACTCCACCCCATCACTGCCTTATAAACCCCCCACCATCCCCTCTCATTTAAATGTTCCTCCCTCTTTGTAAACCCCTCCAAACCCCCGTCATGCCGGCCTCCGCCCACGCCTCTTTCTTGAGGGGAGGGAGGCTCTGCTCCGGCCATTACTTGACGTTGGTATAGTCGAGCTGTTTACGGAACCAAGGACTCCCAACGTTGAGCCCCTTCCCCATTATCAGGATACCCCTGATATCCTTCCACCAATAACGACAGACAGTAAATCTTTGGAATATATATGGCCACAGCAGCCTTTATTTAAATACAAACAATATTAACAATAATTAACAATATAATAACAACATCAGGGAGGAGTCCTTGAAGCTACAAAGATCATGGTGAATTGAACCAATATCCTGTGAACAACACCCAACCTCTTACTCCCAGCCGTTACCCCACAGGCTCGGGAGCACCACCATTGAGGTGTGCTGTTCACCCAATTACTTGGGGATCCGCCCACTCCATGTGAACTCCCCTTCCACCATTCACCAGATCACCACCACGTAACTTCAAACAGTGGAGACCCTAAACAGAGTCCCCACAAACCAATTTCCACCAACTTCAAGGACTCTCTACCCACCCCCTTGAGCCGCCACAACGAGGGCCCATTGAAACCTCAATGGCCCGAGACCCCCTGAACCCGCAAAGCTATGGCCCTTTCAATACCTTCCTGAATACCCAAAGCCCAAATATCCGAACCAACGGCATTCAGATGAACCCCATCAGCCAACCAAAAATCACCTTCACCCTTCTCCAAATCAAAATGCCGTACAGACACGTTACCGTTCCGGGCCATGAAAGAAGACACAGCCCGATTAACCTTTATCCTGGCCTTGTTAATCTTAGCCAGGGACCTCATGTTCCGCCAACGCCTGCGTGGAACAATTTCAGACCAAACCAAAATGACCCCCGGATATAACACCCATAACTGCAAGCAATCCTGCTTAATATCTTTTACTAATTCCCGGAAGGGTCGCACCGCAAGATCATTCCCCTGCATGGAGTACCAAAATATCAGGAGCACGGTCCAAACGAGCGCAACCATGAATTTCAGGCAGCACTCTCCTTCACTGCATTCCTCGGAAACCGAGCCATCGCACCACCACCATAGACCGGGGAAATCCCAATTGCCGATCATCAGTCCTGACGTCAGCTCGCAAAGCTCCTCAGTGGACAAAAGAATGACCGAAAATCCAAACCAGCAGGGGGGCGATACCTGAAACGAGAAACAATGCTAAACATACCAAAAGAATACCTTCAAAACTATTACCAATAATCACAGGCCCCAAACAGAAAGGCCGACACCCCCACATCGCGAACTAAGGCCTAATATAACTCCGAAATCGATTAGACTTCCAACCCCCAATATGTTGAATCGATGACGCACCCAAACCCCTACCCGCCGCTTCAGTCACGGCACCAATACGGAAAGAATGAGTCCCAAAACGAGAGTCATCCAGACCCAAAGCTCGTATGGACTTTTTGAAAATGGCGTTAAACTGATACCTAGACAGGCTACCGCCATCAGCATGGCACAACAATGAACCCCCCACTCCAGGGCCCAATTCCCAAAAACTCTTGAAACATAGCACCGGACACATCAAATACTCCGGTACACTGCCCAACACTACCCGACGGCCTTTTCCCTCCTGATCCGTCTTGGACCTTCGCAGCCAAAATTCAACACCACCCGCCGTCAATAGCACGTCCTTAGCCAAACAAACCGCCTACCCCCTGCTTATTACACGAAACCAGCTCGCCCACCCGCAAGGCCCCAAAAAATGCCAACGAAAAAGCCAAACGGAATAATAGAACCTCAAAACGAGAGGAACACAACGTATACAAAATAAAACCCAACTGTTCTAATAAAGCAAAAGAAACCGGGCGCCTCGTGTCACCAAGCCCTTTGTTCGACGAAAACCTTTCGCCGCTTGCTGTACCAAAAAGGTCTTAGACAAATCAAAACTCCCACGCAAACGAAAACCAAAAGATAATGCTGCCAAAACCCGCGATACTTTGGCACAAGACCATCCTTCCCTCGCTCCTTGCCCCAACCAAGCCAACAAAGCCCTTTGTTGATCCATCCCTTGTCCCATAATTAGAGTTTCCGCTAAAAACTTCTCCCAATTAAGCCACACTGCCTGATAAGCCGCCCACGTTTTTGGGGCCAAAGACGCCCTAATCAATGACTCTGCAGACCGTAAACCACCTTCCACAGCTCCTCCGGGCAGGCTAAACCTTCGTACTCCGCTTCTGGGGCCAACGAGTGAAAACGATCCCACTGTAAACGAGAAAGAGAATCCGCTATATCGTTCTTCACTCCCGGAACATGCGTCGCCGTCACGTGCGCATTTAATGCCAGACACAGCAAAACCAAATGTTGCAAAACACGAACGACAGGAGGAGAGGATGCAGTAAGCCCATTAATTGCACAAACAACTCCCATGTTATCACAATTGAACCGCACCCGACGATCCCGAAACTCCTGCTCCCATAAATGCACCGCCACAAGAATCGGAAAAATCTCCAACAATGTTATGTTGCGCACCAAGCCCTCTGACACCCACTCCTCAGGCCAGCGAGATGCACACCACTGCCCCTTGAAATAGGCTCCGAAACCAACACCGCCAGCCGCGTCCGTAAACAACTCCAACACATCATTCCCAACAACCTCAGCCATGACCAATGAGCGCCCGTTATAACCTCCTAGGAAAGAATCCCAAATAGCCAAATCCGCCTTAAGTTCACCAGACAACCGTATGAAGTGATGAGGGGCTGTTATCCCTGCCGTAGCGCTAGCCAGCCTACGTGAAAAAACTCGCCCCATCGGCATCACTCGACATGCAAAATTCAGCCTCCTTAGCAATGACTGCAAATCCCGCAACGACAACTTCTTCAAACGGCGCGCTCTTCCCACTTCAGCCCGTAAAGCCAACAACTTTTCCTCGGGCAATCTAAACTCCCATGCCACCGTATCGATGACTATCCCCAAAAAACACAAACAAGTAGATGGACCCTCAGTCTTACCAGGCGCCAAAGGAACCCCAAAACGCTCCGCCACACACTCAACAGCTCTCAAAATCCCATGACAGCGCAAAGAGTTTGCCGGGCCCACACACAAGAAATCATCCAAGTAATGAATAACTGATTCACAACCGGACACCTCGCGCACCACCCACTCCAGAAAGGAACTGAACGCTTCAAAATATGCACATGATAAAGAACACCCCATGGGTAAACACCTGTCAACAAAGAACCCGCCTTCCCAAAAACAACCCAGTAGCTTCAAGCTATCCGGATGCACCGGCAAAAGCCGAAAAGAAGATTCGATATCAGTCTTAGCCATAAGGGCCCCTCGACCGCACTTCCTCACCCACCGCGCAGCCTCATCAAAAGAGGAATAAACCACCGAACAAATTTCAGGATCGATACCATCGTTCACCGATCTCCCTCGCGGGTAAGAAAGATGCTGAATGAGCCGAAACTTGTTCGGCTCTTTCTTCGGAACAACACCCAACGGGGAAACCACTAGATCCGAAAAAGGTGGCGACAAGAAAGGGCCCGCCATGCGACCCAACGAAACTTCCTTTGCCAATTTTTCCCCCACCACCTCCTTATGTAATAGGGCCGAACGCAAATTCCTAAGTACCCGCGGGATAACAAACGGGGGATGTGGAATAACAAAACCATCCCTAAAACCATTATACAACAACGCCGCCTTCTCCTTGTCCCCATATCTATTTAGATAAGGGACCATCCTTTCCAGTCTCACTGGAGTCTCTCCCTTGTGAATTACCTCCCCCAGATTTTTGCTTCCCTTTTTTAAAACACTTAGACGCTTCGTGAGAGGCGCCGCTGCAGTTGGAGCAAACATGTTTAAATTTGCACCCCGCCCCAAATTTACACTGGCCGTCATTAAACTGCCAGCACACCCCAAATTTGTTTCCTCCTGCTTGTCCTTGACCACTTCCTCCAGCTGCCCCCGCGTTACTGCTACTCTGGCTGGCGCCCCCCGTTCCCCAAGAAAGGAATGCCCAAACTTATTCTGTGCAATGACTCTCATCCACAGACCAATGTCCTTCTGATCCCAACGAATCGCCGGACGAACCGCCTTCCTTTGCCTGAACTGCTCGTCATACCGCAGCCAAGCCTGCCCCCCATACACCCTATATGCCTCCCCTATAGCATCAAAGTAGCAAAATAAAGCCGAACAATTATCGGAAGCTTTTTCCCCAATAACACTTGCCAAAATGGCAAACGCTTGTTGCCAATTAACGAACGTCTGAGGAATCAAACGCCACCTCCGTTTCTCCTCCTCCTCCTTCTTACTATCCTCCTTCTTACTTTTATCCAAATTAAATTTCTCTAAAGGCAATAAAGAGAATATTTCAACATACTCATCCTTCCAAATACGCTCTTTCACCTCCTTCTTCAAATGCGCCCCCAAAGGGCCCTCAAAACAAACATACACCTCCCCGTGCGCCCTATCATCTAAACGCACCCGACACTCCTGCTCCTTCTCGGTCTGCACCGACACAGATATGGGCTCTGCACTCTGCCCCTCCTGCTCCGTAACGGCCAAAACCAGTTGCCCCCCAACCTGCGACCCAACCCAAGCCGACACCGGAGACGGAGAACCAAAACCCCTCTCTAACCGTGACAGCAAATTGCGCACATCAACCAACATATCCTTAACCCCAGCTGCCTCAGCAGCCCCCCCAATACTATTACCAACCCCCGAACGAACTACCCCAAACTGTGAAGAAGATAAAAACGAATGACGGACACTTGACACAGAATTATACTCACCGGGCTGCGAGGGTGCTGTGAGCCCTCCAGCCGGATAACCTGGCTCCAAAGATGCATCCCCACTGCCTTGATCCGACATCACGACTCCGCTGCTTTGATCCTGACATCCAGAAACCCCGCCGGGACCTCCAGCAGACAAAGGCCTGAACCCCGAGAGAGATCCAGCCCGCTGGTCCTGAAATAGCGATGACAACTGGGTCGCAGTAGCACCCGATGATACTACCGAACCATCCATAGCCTCAGCTCCAGCAACGGCAGAGTAGGCAGGCCGCCCCTGATTCGCCACACCGCGACGGCCCCCGCAACATCTGGAAACTCAGCCACTATGGGGGATAAAATTTGCTGACCCGAACTGCCGACCGAGCCATCGGCCGCCGACATTCTGAACCTGTCAACAGAGGCAGGCCCCGGTGCAGCAACACTGACACTGTGGCCCCCCGACGAACCTAGGACCCCGCCGTTAACCAGGAGGGGGAATTGTTGATCTGATAAGCCGGCCAATCCATCAGCCGCCGACGCACCTGCATCGCTGTCCAAAGCAGGCCGCACTGCAAACTGTTCGCAACTGCGACCCCCCGAAGACGCAGCTCTCAATGAACTCCCGTCGCGTAGCGGCTCCACCACCGACACACCGGCCATGCTGCTTAAAGCAGGTCGCACAGCAATGCGATCGCCACTGCGACCTCCCGAGGACGCAGCACTTCGACGACGCCTGGCGCGTAACGGCTCCACCACCGACGCACCTGCGATGCTGCCTGAAGCAGGTCGCACAGCAATGCGATCACCACTGCGACCTCCCGAGGACACAGCACTTCCACGACGCCTGGAGCGTAACGGCTCCGCCCCCTGGCTAGCACGCGGCGGAGGAAAGGTTACCGCTGCAAGGCCTCGCTGGCTGAGCGGATTCCTCCCAGGCCTGGGCCTGCTTGCCCGAGCGCCGCGTGGCGCCCGGCCTGGAGGGGCCCGTGAGGGGCTCCTGCGCCGACGCGAGGCCTGAGGAGCCTGATCAGGCGAAAGTCGCTCTGGAGGCCTCACCCGTCTTGGACGCCTCTCCCGCTGCGCTGCCCCAGATAATGGACTGGACGCTTCCTGGACAAGGATCGCAACCTGCGCTTCCAGCCATCCCATCGGCTGCGACAAGGCCGCAGACCTGAGTTGCTCCAGCGCTTCATTCACTGACATGGTGAGCTGTACTACTGATGGGGCAAGACAGGAACTGACACCTTACTCCACCCCATCACTGCCTTATAAACCCCCCACCACCCCCTCTCATTTAAATGTTCCTCCCTCTTTGTAAACCCCTCCAAACCCCCGTCGTGCCGGCCTCCGCCCACGCCTCTTTCTTGAGGGGAGGGAGGCTCTGCTCCGGCCATTACTTTGGTGAAACAATACGACCCCTCCACGTCAGATTTAGAGAACATTATAAATCAGTTACAGCGGGCAAAGGGGTCCCGCGTCTGATTAACCATGTAAGAGATGTACATAAACGGGACTCGAATGTTCTGACTTTTGCAGGTCTCGAAAAAGTTTCTTTACCCCCACAAGGGGGGAATTTACATAAACTACTTTTGAGACGTGAAGCCAGGTGGATCATGGATACGAATGCCACGGGTCCCATTGGCTTCAATGATCGAGTGGACATGTCCATTTTGTTATGAATGAAGTGTATAGAGGTCACCGGTATTTTTTCTGATGGAGCATTTCAGTGTTTGTTTTTATTATTTTTCCATGTACCGCTGTACTGTTCATCAATTGTTTATTAGTTGTTTTTATTATATGTATTCGTTTGTATTTCATGTGATAATGGGCGGGAGTGGTGAAAGGAGGAGTATCGGTGTTAGTTATTTCTCCGTTCCTCACATCCACCTGCTCATTGACCCGTTGAAGCGCTGAGAGCACGAAACGGCCGTCATCTGCCGCCGCACACTCCCTATTTCTCCCTCCCGACCATGACGTTCTTTTGTGTGTGGAATAAAGAATGAATTCGCAAGATTGGTGAGTGCTGTCCGTCTCCTTTTTGAAGCTATGTTTACACTGTGATTTATGGATAAGCACCCAGTATCTTGAGGTGTAGACCGCGATAAGAAGCTCTCTGGCAGGAACACACAGCAAATGGTATATCAGCGGTGCTGTCTACTGTTTCTCTTCCACTAGCATATATGTATATATATATATTTATATACATGCAGTGTATGATGTCCTGCAGCCAGGCTCAGGAGCAGTCAGCCAATGATCCTGTATACCGCTGTCTGCAGCCGCTCTGGGACTGGCAGTCATTGCTGCTTGAACTTACACATAGATTGGTAACACTGGAGCCGATGACTGCACTGACACAGCGACACGATCTGTGTCAAGCTTCAAGCTGGGCAATCTATCATCTCACCATGCCTCAAAGTGACTGCAGACACAATGACAAAGCAAGATCCGACCCCCTTTAGAGACCTTGTTGCACAACTGAAATCAGAGGGGCTGCACAGAATATATAACACGCCGACCCCTAGTCCTGAGGGTTTCAGCTGTGCAACATGATTGATTGCACAAGGCAAGCTAATGCTGCCTCACATGCATGCTGCTGAAGAGAGAGTGGAGGTGATCAAGCACCCACTACAGAGACCGGCCCTTCTGGCATTTGCCAGAATTGCCAGATGGACAGTCCAGCCCTGTGTGTGTGTGTGTATGTATAATTTTGTGCATCTATGAATGTGTGTGTATATATGTGTGTGTATATACACTGGTGTGTGTGTGTGTGTGTGTGTGTGTGTGTGTGTGTGTGTGTGTGTGTGAGTGTGTGTATCATTGTGTGTGTGTGTATATGAGTGTATACACTGGTGTGTGTATAAGACTGTGTGTTTTTATATGTGATTGTGTGTTTATGTGTGTGTGTGTGGATTTATGGTGGGCTAACAGAAATTAAGATATGAAAAGAGTGTAGATAAACAGCTAACTAACAAAAACCCTTATAAAATGTAACTTTTATTACGGTAAGTAGTTTATTAAAATATATACTCAACATAAAAGTGAAAGTGCAACATGCAATAGATATATCCGAAAGAATGCTAGATATATGACAAGGGCCGGTGAGCACAGGAAACAGGCTGGGAGGATTTATAAGAAATCAGCCACACATTTTCCTGCCCACCACAGCAGTAGAATTGATGAAACCTCCTGTCCTATATTCATTTGGCGCCTTAGATTTGGTATCTTTATCCATATTCCCTAGGCAATGATCTACATCATTCTTTTAGTTGAGGCTTTGTATATAGGGCCATAGTCGTCTTCTGTTACAGATTTTACTGTTTTTGACTTGACTATATTTAGGCAACAAATGAATATAGGACTGTAGGTTTAATCAATTATACTACTGTGGTGGGCAGGAATATGTGGGGACCGTCATACAGTGTATAGGGAGCTGAGGGGACCATCATACAGTGTATAGGGAGCTGAGGGGACCATCATACAGTGTATAGGGAGCTGTAGGGACCATCATACAGTGTATAGGGAGCTGAGGGGACCATCATACAGTGTATAGGGAGCTGAGGGGACCATCATACAGTGTATAGGGAGCTGTAGGGACCATCATACAGTGTATAGGGAGCTGAGGGGACCATCATACAGTGTATAGGGAGCTGTAGGGACCATCATACAGTGTATAGGGAGCTGAGGGGACCATCATACAGTGTATAGGGAGCTGAGGGGACCATCATACAGTGTATAGGGAGCTGTAGGGACCATCATACAGTGTATAGGGAGCTGTGGGGACCATCATACAGTGTAGAGTAGGCTGTGGGGACCATCATACAGTGTATAGGGAGCTGTGGGGACCATCATGCAGTGTATAGGGAGCTGTGAGGACCATCATACAGTGTATAGGGAGCTGAGGGGACCATCATACAGTGTATAGGGAGCTGTGGGGACCATCATACAGTGTATAGGGAGCTGTGGGGACCATCATACAGTGTATAGGGAGCTGTGGGGACCATCATACAGTATATAGGGAGCTGTGGGGACCATCATACAGTGTATAGGGAGCTGTGGGGACCATCATACAGTGTATAGGGAGCTGTGGGGACCATCATACAGTGTATAGGGAGCTGTGGGGACCATCATACAGTGTATAGGGAGCTGTGGGGACCATCATACAGTATATAGGGAGCTGTGGGGACCATCATACAGTGTATAGGGAACTGTGGGGACCATCATACAGTATATAGGGGAGGTACTCAGGACATAATTTCTTTTAATTGGGTGCATGATTAGTTTCGATTGTGGATTTCAGGGGGCATTATAACTGTTGGGGAGGGTACATTGTTGCTTAACCCCTTAATGGCCTGAGCTATTTTTGGTTTTGCATTTTCATTTTTCGCTCCCCTTCTTCCTTAGCCATAAGTTTTTTATTTTGTGGTCAAAATGGCCATGTGAGGGCTCGTTTTTTTTCGAGATGAGTTGTACCTTTGAAACGACACCATTGGTTTTATCATATCATGTACTCGAAAACTGGAAAAATACTCCAAGTGCTGTGAAATTGCAAAAAAAAGTGCAATCCCACAGTTGTTTTTTTTTTTTTTTACGATGTTCGCTAAATGATAAAACTGACCTGTCATTATGATTCTCCAGGTCATTATGAGTTCATATACACCAAACATGTCTAGGTTCTTTTTTATTTAAGTGGTGAAAAACAATCCAAAGTTTGTTAAAAAAAATTATATTCCGATACCCATAGCGTCTCCATTTTCTCGTGATCTCAGGTTGGGTGAGAGCTTATTTTTTGCAGGCGGAGCTGATGTTTTTAATGATACCATTTTGGTGTAGATTCGATCTTTTGATCGCACGTTATTGCATTTTAATGCAATGTTGCGGGACCAAAAAAAACATAATTCTGGTGTTTTTACTTTTTTCTCGTTACACCGTTCAGTGATTAGGTTAATTCTTTTTTTATATTGGTCGATCGGGCGATTCTGAACGCGGTGATACCAAATATGTGTATGTTTGATTTTTTCATTGTTTTATTTTGAATGGGGCGCAAGGAGGGTGATTTGAACTTTTATATTTTTATTTTTTATTTTTAAAAACTTTTTTTGTACTTTTGCATGCTTCAATACTCTCCATGGGAGACTAGAAGCTGCACTTGTCCTATCGGCTCTACTACATACAGGCGATGATCAGATCGCCTGTATGTAGCAGAATTGCTCACTTGCTATGAGCGCCGACCACCGGGCGGCGCTCATAGCAATCCGGCAGTGACAACCATAGAGATCTGCTGGAGACCTCTGGTTGTCATGCCAACCAATCATTGACCCGCGATCACTTTACGAGGTCACGAATGAGCGGGATTTCCGGCGCACTTGCCGGAAGCGCAAGTTAAATGCTGCTGTCAGAGTTTGACAGCGGCATTTAAAGGGTTAACAGCCAAGTGTGGGTCGTG
This sequence comes from Oophaga sylvatica, assembly GCA_033576555.1. Taxonomy (NCBI): domain Eukaryota; kingdom Metazoa; phylum Chordata; class Amphibia; order Anura; family Dendrobatidae; genus Oophaga; species Oophaga sylvatica. The sequence goes on from JARQOD010000002.1 coordinate 630,009,619, forward strand.
ATTCCACCCGCGGCTGTTAGAGGCATATGTCAGCTTTTCAAAACAGCTGACATGTGCTAGGAAAGATGTGGGCTCAGCGCCGGAGCCCACATCAAAGGGAGGGATTCAGAAATCAGCATAAATATACGCCCGATGTCGGAAAGGTGTTAAAGGGGATACTCAAGGGTGTTTGCTACTTGGAGGGGACACCTTGGGTATTATAACTTTCAAAAGAGCATATCTAGCTTTATTACTTGCTAGGTAGCACATTGGGGGCTTTACTACGTTCTATGGGACGTTATTATTTTTATAGGCCCCCTCTACGTGACACATTGTCATTCTAGCATTAATTTATGGAGGGGTAATCATAGTAATGACATAATATTTGATTTTTGCTGTAATCTGTGCAGACGAGTCCTGGCTGGAGAAGTCGCCATGTGGAAAAGTTTGGAAAAGAAAATGACTCGATCAAAAAGAACGTCAGCGGTACGTCCCTATACTGTATACATCTGTACAGTAATCGCCATAATATGGTTGACAGCACTGGTATCTACCACTATATGGTCACCGTATGGCGATAATATCTGTCTTTTCAATAGTGTGTTTTTCTTTTTTACTTAGTGACAGCTTAATGCATTTCCGTCATGCAGTTGTAGGTGTATGGCTGCATTATTGGTCTTTGCTTCCCCATTGCTTCCCCTTTCTCCTACGTAGTGGCCCCGTGTCCTTGCTGCAGTACCCGGATGATGTACCCGTTTAATGTATAATGTCTGCTGCTGTTATGCTTTATTGTTAATATACCTGTATGTAAATATGTTGCATACCTATGTGATGCTCTCTTATCCCATGTACTTGCATTACACATTACCGTAATGTGTAATGCCTTGTACATCTCCTGTGTACTGCATATGTTGACTGTGCCGTGTTTGCCCTGTTTTGATGTGTTGCCATGTATATTAGCTTAGGGAAAGGAACTGGTTAACTTTGTGGGCTGACCTTGCAGCCTCTAGAAGGTGGCAGGAAGCGGCTGCTTCCAGTTGGTAGCCCTGGCACCTCTGCCCTGGGTAGGTGTGCAGCAGCAGCCGGGGCATTGCCAGACCCCAGGAGGGGATAGAATATGTTGCCCTGGAATAAAGGACAGTAACACAGGCATTGGCAGACCCCAGGAGGGGGTAGAAGAAAATAGAGGAACAGCGCTCCATCCAGGTGTAATGGTAAAAGAAGAAACTTTATTCCGCCATAGTACAATACAACATTTCGATCCAAAATGGATCTTTTTCAAGTATCCTGACAAAGATCCATCTTGGATTGAAACATTGTATTGTACTATGGCGGAATAAAGTTTCTTCTTTTACCTTTACACCTGGATGGAGCGCTGTTCCTCTATTTTCTATTGTTTGGACTTTCCAAGAGGGTTCCTTGGATCTGGAACGGGTGCCCCGATACTGTGAGTGCTGTCAGCTTTTTTCTACTCCAGGAGAGGATAGATTCCGTTGCCCGGGACCTAAGGACAGCAACAAGGGCCCCAGGATTCGGTAAGGGCCCCGCCAAAGGGACTTTAAGCGTCCAGATTCCGGCGTAAAGACTACTGCCTCTTTTGGCCGCCGTGGCTATTGTGGGTACGGCCGTAGATGTGTTAGGGAGAGGACAGGAAAGTCATTGGAACTGTTGCACTGCCTTTTTCTACCTCTTAATACCACCTTCATCCATTAATAAAAGTTATCCCTGTTGGATCCTGACTGTGATTCCGGACCCTGTTTGCCTGGACTGCAATGACTGGAAAAAGAGGTAACTCGTGAGGGGAGCTGCGTCCGTCCTGTCCGTTTTCTTTTTATGTACAAGGGGGCCGGGGTGCTCGCTGACACAACTCAGCCATAACTACCCCCCCCCCCGTGCCACCTTGTTACACAGTGTGTTATGTAGAGGTAATGGTCATTGTAATGAGCTGTGACGTAAGTCTTATTGTTCAATCTCGCACCCTGAACTCTGCTACATCTCCTTGGTTTTGTGACTGACATGCTATGGCCCTGCCCCCCACTAGGTGTTTACAATACACACATAGCCCCTTACAGACATGCAGCTCCATGGCCCCCCGCAGGGTGCCTGCGCTATTCTATACCACTCTTCCCCCTCTCTGAAGAATGTGTTGTGAGCAGCCCCCTCAGCCATGTGCAGAAGCACATGGCAAGCCAAGATTTCTTTGTCCTAGTACAGTGTTCCTTAAAGACCAAATATAAGACCACAGAATATTCATAGAAGCAGGAAACCTACATTTTCGCATCTGCATAATTAGAGCTACCCACCAGTGAGTTTTGAAACTTCGGCGATCAGCAGGAGCCAAGAAACGAGTATATGCTTCCCCGTAATACCCAGAGATAAGATGTTTAGTCTCAAGTGAAAGATGATGTGGTAAGCAGACATATAATACTTCCGTCATCCCCCTACGAGCTTCCCCCCTACAGTTATGGCTAATAGAAGGTTTTCCATAACTTTCCAAAGGGGGCGTATCCAGCGACCCAGTGAGGTCAGCACAGGGGAAGTTCCTTAGTTTATGGGCTAACTATGAAACAGGAACAGCCATTTTGCAGCTTGTTCAGTACTTGGAGGAGGACAGCTAATTACCATCCATGCTGTGGACTGAATCTTTGTCTTTGGGAACCCTCCCCCACACCACATGGCTTACCATGGTCTGAGATAACTGCAAGTGTTTTTTATCTTTAATCCCTTTTGTTTTTTAATTGTCTGTACATATTGTATTGTCTCATGTTGTAACATCTTTTTATACTTTTGTAAACACTGCCTATTCTTTTGGAGTAAAAATATAAAAATTTACTAGCTTAATTTTCCTTGCTCTATTACATCTCCCCACAACCTCCGTGCTAAATTAAGCCAATGTTACTGTTCGGGTGGCTCCTGACCCGATATCAATTAGAACCAGGAGCTGGTGCCAGCGTAGTGTGTTCTGGGGCATTCGGGAGACTCTGGCAGTGACGGACGGAGGTTTATAAAGTGTATTTCCCTGCCGAGAGTGGGAATAATTTTATCTCCCTCACTGCAGCGTGCCCAATAGCCAGTAAACATCTGGGCGGCCCATCTGGCAACTACTTATCCTAGGTGCAGTTCCCTGACTGTCCTTAGGGAATATTGGTCTTTGTATTGTGTATTTTAGGAAACTAACAGTTGTATACTCTAATTATATATGTATAATATATTAGAAAACCAAAATATACCACAAAGGAATACAGACTCAAACAATAATTAGGAATTGCAGGAGAACAAAAAGTCAAAAACGTATCTCAAAAATAGAATTTATTAATAATTTCATGTAACAATAAATATACAAAAAATACGAATGCGTAATAATCAATTATATATATGGATTCGGATAGATTGTGATCCGCCAAAAAACAATAACGTGTAAGGACACCAAGGGCTCCTACTAAAATAGCCAAATCATCTGAATGAAGCGCAGGCAAATTATAATTAGGGCACTAAATATAGCTATTCCCATGTTGGGAGTATAGACTCAATCAATGCAATTGGTAAAGTAAGTAATCAACCATAATGTGCACCTAATGCTAGCGCTAATATCAAAACTGATAACAGCAAAGGCATGTATTTAAATATATAAGGTTAAATTACCCATATCAGAAGTAGGTTGTTGAAAGCCACGAGGTGTCCTGGGACCCTGACGCGCGTTTCGCGAAATCTGGGCTCGCTTCCTCAAAAGGGGGAGTCTTGGTTTAAGGTCGTTATACTGCAATATCCGGCCATTCCGATCACATGGTCGGATATGGCCAATCAGATATGAGTTTACGCGCAAGCGCGCAGCTAACACAGGTCCTAGATGTCAGATTGCTATTATAATGGTATCGGTCACATGGTTAGATATAACCAATGAAAATCAAAGCACATGACATGCAAATACCTACAGGTCCTAGTTTTGTGATTCCTCACATACCGCTCACAGCAGCCTATGGATGTGGTCGGCGCCAAACCACATACCAAAAGGCCAGCCAGTGAAGGGAAATAGAGGGGACACAAAAAGAGGAGATGGAAGAACAAATAATAAATAAAGGGGAAATATAAATAATTAATAATGCATGTTGCAATAATTGTGGGTGTGAAATAATAAAGTGAAAGCACAATAATGCTATATAAAGTTACATTAATGATATGACACCATTAAATCCAAAAAACACAGACAATAATACAATGATGTATATATACAGTTATTTGTTGAGTAACACATGTAAGCGAAACTGAAAACACATACATAAAGTGACCAGTGCGATCTTTAGTGATGAAGTACAAAGTGCAAAGTGCATATGAATAAACATTGATGAAGATAATAAGTGCAAATAGCACAATTGTGAGAATAAAGTTCTTCCCCCCCTTATATCATAAATGTCCAAACGATATAAAATCTGCCCCTAAGTTGTCCAAACGAAGACCAGGAACAATGAAGACATCCATGTGCCAGGAGGTAAGTATCCATATAAGACAATAACGATACAAAACGAATGAAACTACAAAAGATAAATGAAAAAAGAAAAATGGAAAATCTACAATGCGTATGTGCATGCAAAAGCACTGGGGATATTTTAAAAACTGATCCCACCCTTGTCCCTTGCTCGATTTCTTTCTGATGACATCTGGACGCAGTAGAAATTTAGGTGATATTTTAATGAATAGCCATTATGTTCCAACTTTGAGAGGAGTGGGTAATCCTTTTGGTTCCTCTGGGCCAGCCAAGGGATGTTTTCCATGTGGCAGATGTATTGCTTGTACTAATATCACTTGGTCTTCTGTATTTGAATCTGTAGATGGCCAAAAACGTTTCAATATCAGGCAACACATTACGTGTAACACAACGCAGGTCATCTACTATGCCACCTGCACGTGCCACAAAATTTATATTGGCCTAACATCTAGACGCCTTGGTACCAGAACACATGAACACGTCTGCAATATATTGGCGGCTAAGTCTAGACATTTTTTCCGTTTCCACAAATGTGATCCCAAACAGCTTATGGTCCGTGGTATTGAGCACGTGCAGTGTGGCATCCGTGGAGGTGATATTCACCGCTTGCTGACCCAGAGAGGGGGGTTTCCACTGTTTTGGGGGGGTTTCCACTGTTTAGACACATCAGGGCCTCTACAAATGCGACATGGCGTCCAGCCAATTCTGCGTTGAAAAAGTCAAATGGCGCTGGATTTTTACCCTAGGCACAATGGTGCCTAATGGCTTAAATGAAGCAATGGGTTATTCTTCCTTCTTATAACTCTTACCTCTGTATGTGTCCCTTCTCCAGATATAATTTCATCTCCTTTTGTTGTTCTTCTGTCGTTTTTATTAGTTTTAGCTGTTTTTATTTACATTTTTTCATTTATCTTTTGTAGTTTCATTCGTTTTGTATCGTTATTATCTTATATGGATACTTACCTCCTGGCACATGGATGTCTTCATTGTTCCTGGTCTTCGTTTGGACAACTTAGGCCTCTTTCACACTTCAGTCGTGTGACGTCCGCCCAAGTGTGAAAATGGCGGATCCGTCAGAAAAGTGTAAAAACGGATGTAAAACGGATCAGTTTTCTGACGGATCTGCCAAGAAGTGTTCACCCGGAAATGATGAAATTTTCGTTCCGGAAAATGCAAGTCCGGACCGAAGAGAGAGAGAGAGAGACTCCGGACAGTTTTGGCAGCATTTTCAATGGTTTTCTATGGAAGCGACGGATCCGCTGGTTGATTCCGTCAAAGACAGATGCCAGCGGATCCGCCGCCCATAGGCGGCCATTATACAAAATTGCTGATGCGGCGGATCCGCCACACTCCCCCATTTTGGCGGACCAAAAAAAGGTTGCATTGGACGTTTTTCTGAAATGACGGACGCCAATTTTTTGGCTGATCCGTCAAAAAATGGACCTAACGGACGACCATCCGTCAAAATCCGTCACTAATGCAAGTCAATGGGAAAAAAACGGATCCGCCCAAAAAAAATGGTGGATCCGTTTTTTTCACATTTTGACGAATTTTGACTGACGTCGCACGACTGAAGTGTGAAAGAGGCCTTAGGGGAAGATTTTATATCGTTTGCACATTTATGATATAAAGGGGAAGAACTTTATTCTCACAATTGAAACTATAAAATGATAGTGTTGGTCCCCTTAAAAATAGTCTGGGTGAAATGGTGGATGAGGATGAGGAAAAAGCCAATATGCTAAATGACTTTTTTTCAACTGTATTTACACAAGAAAATCCCATGACAGATAACATGATCAGTGATAAAAAAATTTCTCCATTAAATGTCACCTGCTTAACCCAGCAGGAAGTACGGCGGCGTCTAAAAATCACTAAAGTTGACAAATCCCCGGGTCCGGATGGGATACACCCCGAGTACTGCAGGAATTAAGTACAGTTATAGATAGACTATTATTTTTAATATTTAAAGATTCCATAATAACTGGGTCTGTACCACAGGACTGGCGTATAGCAAATGTGGGGCCAATATTCAAAAAGGGGGCAAAAACTGAACCTGGAAATTATAGGCCAGTGAGCTTAACATCTACTGTGGGTAAAATCCGGGAGAGTTTTTTAAGGGATACTATATTGGAGTATCTGAGGCAGAATAATCTCATGACACAGTATCAGCATGGGTTTACGAGGGACCGTTCTTGTCAGACTAATCTGATAAGCTTTTATGAAGGGGTAAGTTCAGGACTGGACCAAGGGAATGCAGTGGACGTGGTGTTCATGGACTTCTCAAAAGCTTTTGATACGGTGCCACACAAAAGGTTGATACATAAAATGAGAACAATGGGGATAGGGGAAAATATGTGTAAGTGGGTTAAGAACTGGCTCATGGATAGAAAACAAAGGGTGGTTATTAATGGAGCACACTCGGACTGGGTCACGGTTAGCAGTGGGGTACCACAGGGGTCAGTATTGGGGCCGCTTCTCTTTAAAATATTTATTAATGACCTTGTAGGGGGCATACAGAGTAGTATTTCAATATTTGCAGATGGCACTAAACTCTGCAGGGTAATAAATACAGAGGAGGATAATTTTATATTACAGGAGGATTTATGTAAACTAGAAGCTTGAGCTGATAAATGGCAAATGAGCTTTAGTGGGGATAAATGTAAGGTCATGCACTTGGGTAGAACAAATAAGATGTATAACTATGTGCTTAATTGTAAAACACTGGGCAAAACTGTCACTGAAAAAGACCTGGGTGGATGGGTGGACGACAAACTCACATTTAGTGGCCAATGTCAGGCAGCTGCTGCCAAGGCAAATAAAATAATGGGATGCATTAGACGAGGCATAGATGCTCATGAGGAGAACATAATTTTACCTCTATACAAGTCACTGGTGCGACCACACTTAGAATACTGTGTGCAGTTCTGGTCTCCGGTGTATAAGAAAGACATAGCTGAACTGGAGCGGGTGCAGAGAAGAGCGACCAAGGTTATTAGAGAACTGGGGGGTCTGCAATACCAAGACAGGTTATTACACTTGGGGTTATTTAGTTTGGAGAAACGAAGGCTTAGGGGTGATCTTATTACAATGTATAAATATATGAGGGGACAGTACAAAGACCTTTCTAATGATCTTTTTACTCTTAGACCTGTGACGGGGACAAGGGGGCATCCTCTACGTCTGGAGGAAAGAAGGTTTAGCCATAATCACAGATGCAGATTCTTTACTGTAAGAGCAGTGAGACTATGGAGCTCTCTGCCGTCTAATGTTGTAATGAGTGATTCCCTACTAAAATTTAAGAAGGGACTGGATGCCTTTCTTGAAAAGTATAATATTGCAGGCTATATTCACTAGTTTCCTAGATACTGCGTTGATCCAGGGAGCTAGTCTGATTGCCGTTTGTGGAGTCGGGAAGGAATTTTTTTCCCCAATGTGAAGCTTACTGTTTGCCACTTGGGGTTTTTTTGCCTTCCTCTGGATCAACATGTTAGGGCAGTTTAGGATAGGATATGGGTTGAACTTCCTTCAACCTTAATAACTATGTAACTATGTAACAATTGTGCTATTTGCACTTATTATCTTCATCAATGTTTATTCATATGCACTTTGCACTTTGTACTTCATCACTAAAGATCGCACTGGTCACTTTATGTATGTGTTTTCAGTTTCACTTACATGTGTTTACTCAACAAATAACTGTATATATACATCATTGTATTTTTGTCTGTGTTTTTTGGATTTAATGGTGTCATATCATTAATGTAACTTTATATAGCATTATTGTGCTTTCACTTTATTATTTCACACCCACAATTATTGCAACTTGCATTATTAATAATTTATATTTCCCCTTTATTTATTATTTGTTCTTCCATCTCCTCTTTTTGTGTCCCCTCTATTTCCCTTCACTGGCTGGCCTTTTGGTATGTGGTTTGGCGCCGACCACATCCATAGGCTGCAGTGAGCGGTATGTGAGGAATCACAAAACTAGGACCTGTAGGTATTTGTATGTCATGTGCTTTGATTTTCATTGATTATATCTAACCATGTGACCGATACCATTATAATAGCAATCTGACATCTAGGACCTGTGTTAGCTTCGCGCTTGCGCATATACTCATATCTGATTGGCCATATCCGACCATGTGATCGGAATGGCCAGATATTTATATGCGGCAGTATAACAACCTTAAACCACGACCCCCCCTTTTGAGGAAACAAGCCCAGAGCTCGCGAAACGCGCGTCAGGGTCCCAGGACACCTCGTGGCTTTCAACAACCTACTTCTGATAGGGGTAATTTAACCTTATATATTTAAATACATGCCTTTGCTGTTATCAGTTTTGATGTTAGCGCTAGCATTAGGTGCACATTATGGTTGATTACTTACTTTACCAATTGCATTGATTGAGTCTATACTCCCAACATGGGAATAGCTATATTTAGTGCCCTAATTATAATTTGCCTGCGCTTCATTCAGATGATTTAGCTAGGAGCCCTTGGTGTCCTTACACATTATTATTTTTTGGCGGATCACAATCTATCCGAATCCATATATATAATTGATTATTACGCATTCCTATTTTTTGTATATTTATTGTTACATGAAATTATTAATAAATTCTATTTTTGAGATACATTTTTGACTTTTTGTTCTCCTGCAATTATATATGTATAGATGCTCTTTTCAGTGGCTCGGAGGCTGTATGGGGAAACACGTACTCTGGGGCTTGGGCCCCTGATCTTTTAGGACCCTAACAACGCCGCCATCCTAACCCTAACCTTACTGTTAACTCTAGCAATAGTCTTTACCCAATTTCTAACCTTAATGGTTGTCCTAACCCTAGTCTTAACTTTAACACTAGTCATTACTCAAGCTCTAACCTTAACCCCTTTCTGTCATCGGACGTACTATCCCGTCCATGTGCCCTGGGACTTAATTCCCAAGGACGGGATCATAGGCGATCAGCTGCGCTCCTGGGGGGAGCGCAGCTAATCGTGGCCGGGTGTCAGCTGATTATCACAGCTGACACCCGGCACTATGTGCCAGGAGCGCTCCAGGCACATTAACCCCTGGCACACTGCGATCAAAGATGATCGCAGTGTACTGGGGGGCACAGGGAAGCATCGCGCAGGGAGTGGGCTCCCTGCGTGCTTCCCAGAGACCCTCAGAACAGCGCGATATATCGCGCTGTTCCGAGGGACCCTCCTCCCTGCAGGACCCCAGATCCAAGATGGCTGCAGGTCCTTCTGGGTCCTGCAGGGAGGCGGCTTCCTCAGTGCCTGCTGAGAGCAGGCGCTGAGAAAGCCTACAGCACTGCCTGTCAGATCGCTGGTCTGACACAGTGCTGTGCACACTCTCAGACCAGCGATCTGATGTTATACAGTGATGTCCCACCCTGGGACAAAGTAAAAATCTAAAAAAAATAAAAATAAACATGTAAAAAAAAATCCTAAATAATGAAAAAAAAAATATTCCCCAATAAATTCATTTCTTTAATGTAAAAAAAAACAACAACAATAAAAGTACACATATTTAGTATCGCTGCGTCCGTAACGATTCGCCCTATAAAACTGTCCCACTAGTTAACCCCTTTAGTGAACCCCTTAAAAAAACAAGGGAAAAAATGATTTATCATCATACAGCTGAACAAAAAGTGGAATAACACGCGATCAAAAAGACGGATATAAATAAACATAATACCGCTGAAAACGTCATCTTGTCCCGCAAAAAATCAACCGCGATACAGCATCATCAACGAAAAAATAAAAAAGTTATAGCTCGCAGAATAAAGCGATGCAAAAACAATTATTTTTTATATATAATTGTTTTTATTGTATAAAAGCGCCAAAACATAAAAAAATGATATAAATAAGGTATCGCCGTAATCGTACTAATCCAAAGAATAAAACCGCTTTATCACACGTGGAACAGTATAAACGCCCCCCCAAAAGAAATTCATGAATTGCTAGTTTTTGTTCATTCTGCCTCCCAAAAATCGTAATAAAAAGCGATCAAAAAATGTCATGTGCCCAAAAATGGTACCAATAAAAACATCAACTAGGACCGCAAAAAGATAAGACCTCACTTGACTCTGTGGACCAAAATATGGAAAAATTATAGCTCTCAAAATGTGATGATGCAAAACTATTTTTTGCAATAAAAGCGTGTGTGACAGCTGCCAAACATAAAAACCCGCTATAAATAGTAAATCAAGCCCCCCTTTATCACCCACTTAGTTAGGGAAAAATAATAAAATTAAAAAAATGTATTTATTTCCATTTTCCCATTAGGGTTAGGGTTGGGGCTAAAGTTAGGGTTGGAGTTGGGGCTAAAGTTAGGATTAGGGTTAGGGTTGAGAATAGGGTTAGGGGTGTGTTGGGGTTAGGGTTGGAGTTAGAATTGGGGGGTTTCCACTGTTTAGGCACATCAGGTTGATATGGCGTCCGATCTCAATTCCAGCCAATTCTGCGTTGAAAAAGTCAAACAGTGCTCCTTCCCATCTGAGCTCTGCCGTGCGCCCAAACAGTAGTTTACCCCCACATATGGGTATCAGCATACTCAGGACAAATTGCACAATAACTCTTGGGGTCCAATTTCTTCTGTTACCCTTGGGAAAATAAAATATTGGGGGCGAAAATATCATTTTTGTGGAAAAAAATATGATTTTTTATTTTTATGGCTCTACATTATAAACTTGAGTGAAGCACTAGGGGGTTCAAAGTTCTCACCACAGATAAGTTCCTTGGGGGGGTCTAGTTTCCAAAATTGGGTCACTTGTGAGGGTTTCCACTGTTTAGGCACATCAGGGGCTCTCCAAACGGACATGACGCCCGCAGACTATTCCATCAAAGTCTGTAATGCAAAACGTCTCTACTTCTCTTCCGAGCCCCGACGTGTGCCCATGCAGTAGTTTTCTCCCACATATGGGGTATCAGCGTACTCAGGACAAATTGAACAACAACTTTTGGGGTCCAATTTCTCCTGTTACCCTTGGGAAAATAAAAAACTGGGGACTAAAAGATCATGTTTGTGGAAAAAATATGATTTTTGTATTTTCACACCCGGGCGTTATAAACTTCTGTGAAGCACTTGAGGGTTCAAAGTGCTCACCACATATCTAGATAAGTTCATTTGGGGGTCTAGTTTCCAAAATAAAATGGGGTCACTTGTGGGAAGTTTCCACTGTTTAGGCACATCAGGGGCTCTGCAAACTGAACATGACACCCATCAAAGTCTGCATTCCAAAACGTCATTACTTCGTTTCCGAGACCTGCCGTGCACCCAAACAGTATTTCCCCCCCTCACATATGTGGTATCAGCGTACTCAGGACAAATTGGACAACAACTATTGGGGTCCAATTTCCTTGGGAAAAATCAAAAACTGGGGACTAAAAAACCATTTTTGTGGATTTTTTTTTCACACCCAGGCATTATAAACTTCTGTGAAACACTTGGGGGCTCAAAGTGCTCACAATAAATCTAGATAAGTTCCTTAGGGGTCTAGTTTCCAAAATGGTGTCACTTGTGGGGGGTTTCCACTGTTTAGGCACATCAGGGGCTCTCCAAACGCAACATGGCGTCTAGCGAATTCTGCGTTGAAAAAGTCAAACGGCGCTCCTTCCCAGCTCTGCCGTGCACCCAAACAGTGGTTTACCCCCACATATTGGGTATCAGCGTACTCAGGACAAATTTCACAATATCTTTTGAGATCTTGTTACCCTTGGGAAAATAAAAATTGGGGTGAAAAGATCATTTTTGTGGAAAAAATATGATTTTTTAATTTTAAGTCTCTACATTATAAACTTGTATGAAGCACTTGGGGGTTCAAAGTGCTCACAACAGATCTAGATAAGTTCCTTATGGGGTCTAGTTTCTAAAATGGGGTCACTTGTGGGGGGTTTCCACTGTTTAGGCACATCAGGGGCTCTCCAAACGCGACATGGTGTCTAATCTCAATTCCAGCGAATTTTGATTTGAAAAAGTCAAATGGCGCTCCTTCCCTTCCGAGCTCTGCCGTGCGCCCAAACAGTGGTTCCCCCCACCCATGAGGTATCAGCGTACTTAGGGCAAATTGGACAACAACTTTTGCAGTCCAATTTCTCCTGTTACCCTTGGGAAAATAAAAAAATTGGTGACTAAAAGATTTTTTTTGTGGGAAAAAAATAGGATTTTTTATTTTCATGCCCAGGCATTATAAACTTGTGTGAAGCACTTGGGGGTTCAAAGTGCTCACCACAGATCTAGATAAGTTCCTTAGGGGGTCTGGCTTCCAAAATGGGGTCACTTGTGGGGGGTTTCCACTGTTTAGGCACATCAGGGGCTCTGCAAATTGAGCATGACACCCATCAAAGTCTGCATTCCAAAACTTCATTACTTCCTTTCCGAGCCCCGCCGTGCGCCCAAACAGTTTCCCCCCACATATGGGGTATCAGCGTACTCAGGACAAATTGGACAACAACTTTTGGGGTCCAATTTCCTTGGGAAAAATCAAAAATTGGGAACTAAAAAATCATTTTTGTGGAAAAAATTTTTTTTCACACCCAGGCATTATTAACTTTAGTGAAATACTTGGGGGTTCAAAGTGCTCACAACAGATCTAGATAAGTTCCTTAGGGGGTCTAGTTTCCAAAATGGTGTCATTTGTGGGGGGTTTCCACTGTTTAGGCACATCAGGGGCTCTCCAAACGCGACATGGCGTCCAATCTCAATTCCAGTCAATTTTGGTTCGAAAAAGTCAAACGGCGCTCCTTCCCTTCCGAGCACAGCCATGCGCCCAGACAGTGTTTTTCCTCCACATATGGGGTATCGGCGTACTCAGGAGAAATTGCACAACAACTTTATTTGTCCATTTTCTCCTTTTCTTCTTGTTAAAATATAAAAATTGTTTGTAAAAGATCATTTTTGTGACTAAAAAGTTAAATGTTCATTTTTTCCTTCCATGTTGCTTCAGCTCCTGTGAAGCACCTGAAGAGTTAATAAACTTCTTGAATGTGGTTTTGAGTACCTTGAGGGGTGCAGTTTTTATAATGGTGTCACTTTTGGGTATTTTCTGCCATATAGACCCCTCAAAGTGACTTCAAATGTGAGGTGGTTCCTAAAAAAAATGGTTTTGTACATTTTGTTGTAAAAATGAGAAATCGCTGGTCAATTTTTAACCCTTATAACTTCCTTACAAAAAAAATTTGGTTCCAGAATTGTGCTGATGTTAAGTAGACATGTGTGAAATGTTATTTAGCAACTATATTGTGTGACATATTTCTCTGTTTTAAGGGAATAAAAATTCTAAGTTTGAAAATTGCAAAATTTTCGCCATATTTCCATTTTTTTCATAAATAAACTCAAGTAATATCAAAGAAATTTTACCACTATCATGAAGTACAATATGTCACGAGAAAACAATCTCAGAATCGCGAAGATCTGTTGAAGCGTTCCGGAGTTATAGCCTCAGAAAGAGACAATGGTCTGAATTGTAAAAATTGGCCCCGTCATTAACGTGCAAACCACCCTTGGGGGTTAAGGGGCTAACCCTTGTCCTAACCCTAACTTTACCCTTAACTCTAGCACTAGCCATAAGCCAGGTTCTTACCTAACGCTAGTCCTAACCCTAGCCTTAACTCTAACCATAGTCATAACCCAAGTTCTAACCTGTACCCTTATCCTAACCCTAACCCTTGCCATAAATCTCATCTGAGTTATAACTCAAGTTCTAACCTTAGCGCTAATCCTAATCCTAACCCTAACCCTGGCCTTAACTCTAACCCTAGTCCTAGCACAAGCTATAACTTTAACCCTTGTTCTAACCCTAATCCTAGCCTTAACTCTAACCCTAGTCATAATAAAAGTTCTAAATTTAACCCTTGTCCTAACACTAATCCTAGAATGAAACTTAATCTTAGTCATTGCCCTAAGCCTAGTCCTAAGACTAAACATACTCCTGATTCTAACCTCATCTGAACTGCACCGAGGGTTGGAAAAAGCATGCAACAATTTAAAAGTTTTTTTTATCCGTTTATTGTTAGAAATGATCAGATCGGAGAAGATTCAAATTAACCAAATCTTGCGATTTTCCAGGGAAATTTTATTGGCAACAAAGTTTCTCTCTGCGAATTGAATGTTTCTTTTTATTTTCTCTTTGGTTTTCTCCGGACCCAAATGCATAATAAGCGTAGCATGTGAACTCATCACTGCTCATCTTTCTGGCTGTCCACGCGGCTCGCTGCCCGGCGTCCGGTTCTCCACGCTTTTCTTTCCGCTGTTGAACAACGCATCTACTGTGTGTTCACGCTAGACTAAAAATTCCTGCTGCGACCAGGACATACCATGCCATTGCGGCGCCGGTCGTAACAGCATAACGTTACAATGAACATTGTGACCTCTGAGGTCCGGCTGCAGCCTAGAGTGAAGATAGCGGAGACCGGAGATGCAGCGCATGACGCCATGAAGTAGGATGTTCGACAGACTGGATGCAGTCAGTCAGCAGAATGGACAGCCAGACAAGTGCACGGTAAAGTATTAGTTATTTTTTTGTGGCCCTTTATGGATCAGAAAAATGACAAGCCATCTGGCTGCCAGATGGCTCCCCTCTTATCTCTTCTTCCCACAACCACATACAAGACTTCTCCCGGGCTTCCCCCATACTCTGGAACTCTCTACCCCAACACATCAGACTCGCGCCTACAATGGAAACCTTCAAAAAGAACCTGAAGACCCACCTCTTCCGACAAGCCTACAACCTGCAGTGATCATCAGTCTACTGAACCACCGCACGATCAGCTCTACCCTTTCCAAGTGTATCCTCACCCATCCCTGTAGACTGTGAGCCCTCGCGGGCAGGGTCCTCTCTCCTTCTGTACTTGTGTGTGCCTTGTATTGCTCACGTTTACTGTACTTGTCTATATTTGCCCCTTTTCACATGTAAAGCGCCATGGAATAAATGGCGCTATAAAAATCTATAATAATAATAATAATTGGGTGGTGATAAAATCTGTATTCTGAAGAATACAGATTTTTGCAAGATTCAACTACAATTCAATACACCTTTCTTTAATTATTGCTTCTTTTAAAATATTTTTTTTTATAAGGGATAACTTTTTAAAATTGCGACAGCACCACAATCATGGCTATGTACCTCCTCTCACAAAATTACAAATAAGAGAATGAAGGGAATCTGTGGGAGAGCACAGGGCAGACTTTGTCATCTCAGTTGCTGCCTATGCAGAGCGTAACAGTCGAGATAAGTTTGATATCCGTCCTCTCCGCTCTGTATAGGCAGCAACTGAGATGACAAATCTTGCTTCATCACATTGAGAGCTCTTTTATCTCTTTGCAAAAGAACCTTTAGCATTGACTTATTTGCCAAAGTAGTCACTCCATGTACAGTAGTTAAAAGGCTTCTGGGTGGGAATTTATGGTGCAAGAAAAAACAACAATGGGAGTGAAAGTTCCATGTTCCCCATGGAATTTGCACCTGTTGCAACTGCCCCTGGCAAAGGAAAACTGTACAGTATGTCTCCATGGTCGCAGACTACAATCAGCCCCTGCGTAGTCAGATTCTGCCGTCATGTTCTGTATATCTACAATGATCAAGTAGAATCCAAACAATCACAAAATCCACGTTCTGCCCATGTTATGGGACCGTATTGCGCTCGTATCATATTTTCTTTTCTTGTCTCTTTTCCTGCAGAGACCCTTCTCGCTGTTTTCTGCAGGACGTTCTCGTTTTGGATCAATGACGGCTCCTTTGCAACAATCCCTGAAAAACATGAATGCAGACGGGAGACACGCAGCTTTTCAACCAGGTCTGCAGATTGCTATGTCTGATAGTGCTGCCCCTTAGGTTGGGGGCAATTCAGCAACTTTGGTGCGACACAGGTCAAAGATCACTCTGTGCCGCTGCTCCATTGCAGCATAATGCCGGTGAATTGGCATCGCTTTGCAACAAGCAATGCACCGTGACGTCGGCAAGTATGTAAGAAAAAATCCAACCAATTGCAACTTTTTCCTATCTGCTTGTCACGGTCACCGTTCCTTGTAGACTGTTTTTCGGTGCGATGTAGCAGCTGCATAGAGCAATCCTTGGCTGCACAACCGGTGCCGTCACCAAAGTAGCCGCATCGTCACAGTCTTAATGGTGGAGTCTTGTTGGTACTTAAGTCTAAAGGGGATAACTCACAGGTTGTTGGGGGGGTTCGACCTCTGGACCCACTGATCTCAAGAACTGGGCTCTGTAATGCCCCATCTGAAGAGAGACAGTGATCACACGTGACCGTCCCCACTCTATTCACTGTCTATGTGACAGCTAAAAATAAAAAGTACTATCCGTATCCGAGCGCTGTCGGCGATCACTGTCAGTCCGATGGAGATTCATTCCAATGGTTCATTTCAGAACACCGTTCTTGGGATCATGAGGGTCCCAGAGGTCGGACCCCAAGTTATCACCCATCCTAATGTTTACAATAAACCCTTTAATGATAAAAAAAAATATTTTATTTCACATGATGTTATAGTAATGCTCTTTTGTATTGCAGTACATTATGCCATTCACTAATATAGTGACATCCATCCTAATAAGATCACGTTACCCATGTAACTTTGTTACGCCACAATCCCATTGCGGAGGGCGCCAGTAAGGCCGGCGTCACACTGGCGACAAAATCGGACGACTGCAATGCGATGAAATATCGCATTGCAGTCGGACCTATATTAATCTATGGAGCAGCTCCCAGTATCAGATTTTTTGTGGTCCGTTTTAAACGTCCGTGTACAATCGCAGCATGCTGCGATTGTCACCGATTGTGGGTCGACTATCGCCAATGCAAGTCTATGGGAGCGATGAAAAATCTGATTACAAACGGACCGCATGTGTGACTTGCGATGAAATCGCATCGGTGTCCTTTAGAAAAGCCGGCAATTCATCCCCGGCTATACTGTAAAATCACACTGACAGCTTTAATAAAGACTAGAAAGAATAGATATATACACATAGAACACATATATATATATATATACATGTCATTGTGACATGTATATATACATATATTTATATTTCCTAGACTTCTACATACTGTAATAGCCGCTAATTCAATTGCCGGGTTTTGTGAAATCACAGAAGCCGACATGAAATGATACATTGTTTCCACACAGTTAACCATGTAATTTCATGTATTTTAATATATGTTTGAAACATACAATTACATGAGTGTATTTGTGCAAAATTTCAGACATGTAGGGGTTAATTAAAGGTGTAATTTCGTTGAAAAAAAATGCTGGGCTCCCGCTGTATTTTCTCCACCAGACAGACAAAGCAAAGCGACTGGGGGCAGATAATAATAGCCCAGGGAGGGTGCATTTTTTTTGTGCCCCCCTGGCTACTAACATCTGCCCCCAGACACCCCAGAAAGGGCAAATCTATAATTAGATTCGCCCTTTCTGGCACTTTGCCCGTCTATTCCCATTGCCCTGTAGCGGTGGCGAATGGGTTAATCTCACCTTAATGTCACCTTGCAATTGAAAGGTCACCTTAAGGCAGGTTAATAATTGATAGCTGTCAATTAGACAACTATCAATTATTAATCCTATTGAAGTAAATAAAAAAACACACACACTTTAAGAATAAATAATTTTAATGAAATAAAAACACATTTTTTTGACCATATTTTATTTTACACTTAATCCGTGCGAAGCCATTGATCTCCTAAAATAAAGAAAAAGAAATAAAACAACATTATTCTTACCTATTCCGCTGATCTGTCACGTCCCACGCTGTAATCCTTCACAAAGGGTTAACTAGCTTTAAGCCAAGCAGTGCAAGTAATCCTGCGTGCTCAGCTCAAAGCTCCTGAATGAATAAGTTCCTCTCCTGGCGACAGGAGAGGATGTGTTTCATGAATGAAGCTTAATTGATTGTGTCCACTTTCCCTTTAGGTCAGGTCACTACAGTTAAATTGCAATAAATCAATTAAGCTCCATTCATGAATCTATTCCTCTACTTTCGCTGGGAGAGGAACTTATTCATTCAGGGGAATACAGGTCTGAGACAGCATTATTAGCTCTCTGCGACCTGTAACCTGTTAACCCTTTCTGATGGATTACACCGTGGGACCTGACTGTACATCGGATTGGTAAGTATAATTTTGCTTTTTTATTTTATTTTTATTACAGGAAATGGTTTTAGCAGGAAAATAAAATATGGTCAAAAACTGTGTGATTATTTAATTAAACTTATTTTTTATTAAACTGTGTGTGTTTGATTTTTCTTTCATACAATAGGATTAATAATTGATAGTTGTCTAATTGACAGCTATCAATTATTAACCTGCCTTAAGGTCACCTTTCAATACTAAGGTGACATTAACGCCAGATTATTAACCCGTTCGCCACCGCTACAGGGCAATGGGAATAGACGGGCAAAGTGCCAGAAAGGGCGAATCTAATTATAGATTTGCCCTTTCTGGGGTGTCTGGGGGCAGATGTTAGTAGCCAGGGGGGCACAAAAAAAATGTACCCTCCCTAGGCTATTATTATCTGCCCCACTCGCTTGCTTTGTCTGTCTGGTGGAGAAAATACAGCGGGAGCCCACGCATTTTTTTTCAACGAATTTACACCTTTAATTAACCCCTACATGTCTGAAATTTAGCACACATATACTCATGTAATTGTATGTTTCAAACATATATAAAAATACATGAAATTACATGGTTAAATGTGTGGAAACAATGTATCATTTCATGTCGGCTTCTGTGATTTCACTGAAGCCGGCAATTGAATTAGCGGCTATAACAGTATGTAGAAGTGTAAGAATTATAAATATATGTATATATATATGTCACAATGACAGTATATATATATATATATATATGTGCTCTATATGTATATATCTATTCTTTCTTTTGGCATTTAAATACTATTCTTTTGGATCCATTATATGTCAGTTTTGCAAGCCTGCGAGAAAATCTCGCAAGTCGGATGAAAATCGGATGTTACAAGGTACACACACATGCGACTAAATCGCATCTTTGAAGGAAAATCGGATGCCAGAAGGATGTGTGATGTTTTTATTTTGATCCGATTGTCGACCGTTTAAAACGGACCGTTTTTTTGTGGTTGTGTGTGACTCCAGCCTAAGAGTCTGTATGTACTGTATGTATGTACTGCAAAACTACTGAGATGCCACAGTCAGAACTGACCGTGGCATCTATGGGGTTAACATTTTGGGATCTGCTCTATCTCCAGACTTATAACACTACTGGCACCTGCAAGTCATTTCATGGGCAAAGCTTCCACTCCAGCGGTGGAGTGTGAAAAGTTACCCGCAAACCGCAACTTACTATTAAGGGGTTTACTTTTTGCAGTTTTGCTGTTTTTTATTTTTTTACTGCGTGGATTGCAAAAATTGCAGAAAAAAAAACACCAAACATTGCACGTGTGTGCACAACCTATAACTGAGGCGGAGATGTATTTTCTTTCATATATTCCAGGCTTTGGTTCTCCAGTTTCACCCCAGTACTATCCGGACCAAGACAATACGGTAAGGACCACTCACATTACCACTGACATGTCCATTTTCCGCTCGTGTGCCACCACATGGCGTGGTTTTCTTCCAGATATTTGCTTGCACTAATTTTTTTCTTATTAGGCCACGTTCGCACATTCAGTATTTTACATTAGTATTTGTAGCCAAAACTAGGAGTGGATGATAAATGCAGAAGTGGTGACGTGTTTCTATTATACTTTTTCTTGTTCCACTCCTGGTTTTGGCTTACAAATACTGATGTAAATTACTGAACGTGTGAACGTGACCTAACAGATCCTCATATAAGAAAATAAAAGAAGAGTATTAAAGCAAACCTGTCACTTGCCATAAATATGTATTTTTTTTTACCCAGTGTAAATGCCGCTGTTCTCCTGAATCCGGCGATGTTTTTCTTTTCTTTGTACTCCTCTCCGTTCCTGAGATATGGCTCTTTCTTCCCTGTATATAAATGTAATCATTTTATCCATCTGGGCGTGGTGCTCAGAAAGATGCACACAGAAAAGAAGTGATGATAACGCCCACTTGGCTAAAAAGTCAAAAAAATTACATACGGGGAAGAGAGGGTCATATCTCAGGGACGGAGAGGCGCAGGAACGAGCTAAAAACAACGCCGGATTCAGGAGAACAGCGGCATTTACATTACATAAAAAATTACATATTTATGGCAAGTGACAGGTCAGATTTAAAACCTTAATAAGAATTTATGTGTAAAACAGAGGCATCTACAGGCACTGAACAAGTAGGCAATGTAGAGATGTATTACCTCTGCTGTAGACAGTGATGGCGTCTTATGCTTATATTTATATATGACCAATCAACTGGAAAGCGGGACAAAGGGAAAAAGATCACAGACAACACAATAATAATGTATAAATCCTTTAGTATATTAATCCTTTCCCGAAGCCTTGACATTCATTTGCTTCATAAACGGTGTGGGTGCTGCATGAAACAGACTTTATACAAGGTGGGTGCCGACTGTGTAATACAGCCAGCACTGGCCTCCCACAGATGTCGCTATCAGTCACTGGCAGCAGTATTTATTTTATTTATTTAACTTGGTTATATAGCGTCATTAATTTTACAGACATTGTGACATTATCATTATTTGAGTGGATCGTTATTGCCTACAGCTCCTTCCTGACATGATCTCAAAGTCTTCGTCTTTTACGAAATCGAAACGCCCAAATTGTACATGTTCATTTTCTCCTGTGTTACTGCCTTATGATTGGTCAGCATCGTAGAAGAAGAAGAAGAACACGCCCCCAGTGAAAACTGTGTGATAACACCCACTTGGACTTAACAAAAGTTAACTTATTAGGTGCCAGATACTTTGATTGCTAATTTCTCCCAATTGAGAGGCAGCATTTTAAAAAAATCTATTTATCTACATATTATGTCCGTAAAAGATAAAGGCAGGACTCCAAGGTCATGATGGCGACTTATCTATCTATCTACAGTGCCTTGCGAAAGTATTCGGCCCCCTGGAACTTTTCAACCTTTTCCCACATATCATGCTTCAAACATAAAGATACCAAATGTAAATTTTTGGTGAAGAATCAACAACAAGTGGGACACGATTGTGAAGTTGAATGAAATTTATGAGTTATTTTAAATTTTTGTGGAAATACAAAAACTGAAAAGTGGGTCGTGCAATATTATTCGCCCTTTACTTTCATTGCAGCAAACTCACTCCAGAAGTTCATTGTGGATCTCTGAATGATCCAATGTTGTCCTAAATGACTAATGATGATAAATATAATCCACCTGTGTGCAATCAAGTCTCCGTATAAATGCACCTGCTCTGTGATAGTCTCAGGGTTCTGTTTGAAGCACAGAGAGCATCATGAAGACCAAGGAACACAACAGGCAGGTTCGTGATACTGTTGTGGAGAAGTTTAAAGCTGGATTTGGATACAAAATGATTTCCAAAACTTTAAACATCCCAAGGAGCACTGTGCAAGGAGAAATGAAATGGAAGGAGTATCATACCACTGCAAATCTACCAAGACCCGGCCATCCCTCTAAACTTTCATCTCAAACAAGGAGAAGATTGATCAAGATGCAGCCAAGAGGCCCATGATCACTCTGGATGAACTGCAGAGATCTATAGCTGAGGTGGTACAGTCTGTCATACTCTGCACAAATCTGGCCTTTACGGAAGAGTGGCAAGAAGAAAGCCATTTCTCAAAGATATCCATAAAAAGTGTAGTTTAAAGTTTGCAACAAGCCACCTGGGAGACACACCAAACATGTGGAAGAAGGTGCTCTGGTCAGATGAAACCAAAATCAACTTTTTGGCAACAATGCCAAACGATATGTTTGGCGTAAAGGCAACACAGCTCATCACCCTGAACACACCATCCCCACTGTCAAACATGGTGGTGGCAGCATCATGGTTTGGGCCTGCTTTTCTTCAGCAGGGACAGGGAAGCTGGTTCAAATTGATGGGAAGATGGATGGAGCCAAATACAGGACCATTCTTGAAGAAAACCTGTTGGAGTCTGCAAAAGACCTGAGACTGGGACGGAGATTTGTCTTCCACCAAGACAATGATTCCAAACATAAAGCAAATTTACAGTGGAATGGTTCACAAATAAACGTATCCAGATGTTAGAATGGCCAAGTCACAGTCCAGACCTGAATCCAACCGAGAATCTGTGGAAAGAGCTGAGAACTGCTGATCACAAACGACTCCATCCAACTCACTGAGCTCCAGCTGTTTACCAAGGAAGAATGGGCAGAATTTCAGTCTCTCGATGTAGAAAACTGATAGAGACAAACCCCAAGCGACTGCAGCTGTAATCGCAGCAAAAGGTGGCGCAACAAAGGATTAAGTTACAGGGGCTGAATAATATTGCACGCCACACTTTTCAGTTTTTGTATTTCCACAAAAATTTAAAATAACCAATAAATTTCGTTCAATTTCACAATTATGTCCGACTTGTTGTTGATTCTTCACCAAAAATTTACATTTGTTATCTTTATGTTTGAAGCATGATATGTGGGAAAAGGTTGAAAAGTTCCAGGTGACCGAATACTTTTGCAAGGCACTGTATATATTGTTATATTATATCTATCTGTCTATTATCTATCTATTATATATGTGTGATATCTATCTATCTATCTATCTATCTATCAGCTATCTATTATTACTGTTACTATTATTATTATTATCTATTGTTACTCTTATTATTACTATCTATTATTATATTCTATCTATCTATCTGTCTTTCTAACTTTTCTATTATCTATTTATCATATATTATATATGCAGCCTATTTGTTTTTTTCTTTTTTTTAAGCCTGAGACAGTTCCACTTATGGTTAAGCAATACCAAGAGAAGATCCGCCCATGTATTGACCTCATTGACTCACTTCGGTCGTTCGGGGTGGAGAAGGATCTGGCGTTACCAGCGATCGCCGTCATTGGTGATCAGAGCTCTGGTAAAAGCTCAGTCCTGGAGGCTTTGTCTGGAGTCACACTTCCCAGAGGCACCGGTGAGAGATTTTCTATCTGTCCTAGAGTTTTCCAGCTTTCTGTATCTTCCCTGGATGTCTAGAGTAATGAAAAAATAATGTCAGAGTCCATGCTGATCAACATCATTAAAGAGGTTATTTCATTTCTAGCCCCTCCGATGGTGTTGGGTAGAGAAATGGTAAATGTCCAGTTACCTTGTGATCTGGAGTAATAGAAGGAATAATTCCAGCTTTCATGGTCAATGGATTAGTTATTGTTTCAAAGCAAAGTGCCCCCTAATTAAAATACATTACATTGAAATACAACCAAAGCTATGAACATACCCTGGAGGTGATAATGGCAGCTTTCTTGGTGGTCTAGGATAATGGTGGGGTAACAACTGCTTCCGGATGATCTAGGTCAGTGGAGGCTTCCCTGCTTGTTTGGCTTAGTGGGGGGATGTCACCAGCTTTCCTGGTGGTCTAGGATACAGGTGGGATTAATGCCACCTTACTGGGGTTATAGGTATAGTCAAGAAGTAACACAACTTCCCATCTGGTTTAGGGTAGTAGAAGGGTAACACCAGCTTTTCTGTTGGTCTAGGGTATGGGAAAGATTAATTCCAGCTTTCCGGTGGTGTAGGTTTTTGGAGGGGGCAACGTTAACTTCCCTGGGGTTCCAGTATATAGGTGTGACTAGTGCTAGCTTCCCCTGGAGGTCTAGGGTAGTGGTGTAAAAAGGGCAGCGATGCTTCCCTGCCCAGGCAGGCATCCAAACAAATGCACTATCAAGATGCAGCGGACCCATGTAGTTAAGATGGCAGAAACATAGGTACAAAAATACCAATGAGACAACCACTCACGGCCTAGCAATCCATGGAGGGGGTGGTTGCTTGGTATATTAATGCACAATAGAGACTTGTATGTGGTGCTGTTCACATACAGGTGATGCACAGCATCCAGGTTAACAGCCTATTAGTGACGCCCATACTATTCGATCAGGTGGGATGCCCAAATGCATCCCATGTGAACAGACACCACAGCTTACAAGACCGTGAGTGGTTGTCTCATTGGTATTTTTGCACCTGTGTAGCCGTCATCTTAACTACATGCTACTTCCTGATAGTGCAATTGTTTGGAGGCCTGGGCAGGTAAACATTGCTGCCCTTTTTTCTACTGTTTTTGAATTTTTGGAGGATTTTTAAGTCCTCTTTTTGTGCTTTTGTTGTTTCATGGTGTAGTAACACCAAATTCTCCGTTGTATTTGGGTTAGAAGGTGGCTAACACCAGCCTCCCTGGTGGTCTGGGGTATAGAAAGGGACTAATGCCAGGTTCCTGGTGGTTTAGGGTAGTGGAGGGTTAACACTAGAGATGAGCGAATATTTTAATGTTCGGTTCGGATTCCAATCGCCGAATTTGCAATATTTGCCGATTTAATTTGTTGAATTATTTGCCGAACTTAACCGAACGGCATTCTTGTCAGTGGGAGGCAAAAACAAACGCATGCACCACACCTTATAACGGCCCCAAATGCTGCCAAAACACATCAAATGAAGACAGACACCATTAAAGTGTCCTCAATTCACCCACAGTACAAATTGTAGCATGGAACTGCAGCAGCCAGGCATGAGGTATTTGGGTCTCGGACAGCATTTACAGCTTTCCAAAGAACGTCACAGTAAGACGAGGTGGGTGAGGGATCGGTGTAGGGCCCCTTTGCTGGGAGCCCTAATACCACATGCAACACCTCTTCCTGCTTTCATGCTGAGCCACACTCAGGTGGCACAAATATAGGTTTCGTAGATTACCATTGTCAGAAATATGTAAGGATAGTAACACGTGTAGTTGAATCCAAGGCAGTGGAAGCCTGACGGTGTCGGTGGCCTACTGCTACAGGCAACACGCAGGAAGGCGACCCAACCAGGAGTGTTCACATTTCCGAAAATTAGTGGTAGACACCAACAAAGTGGCATCAATTTCACCACAGTAGAAATAGTATAATAGGGACCGACAGTTCTTCCACTACACCCAATCCAGCAGATGGACACCCAACCAGGAGTGTTCACATTTTAAAAAATGAGGGCCTGATACCACCGAAGTGGAATAAATGTCACGAGAATAGAAATAATATAATTGGCACCAACACGTCTTCTGCTACAGCTAACCCAGCAGATGTAGACCAACCATGACTGTTCACTAGTGTTGAGCGATACGATAATGCAAATATCGGCTATCGGCCGATATTAGCTCTATCGGCCTTTCGATAATTCGTTTCGATATTTTCGTCTTATCGGATACCGGAATCGGAAGTTCCCATAATTCTTTGAGAGGCAATGTGATTTTAGTCAGCCAATGAGGAATCCTAAGAAGTGTGGGCACATCCTGTACTGCTGCGGTCATGTTAACTAATGGCATGTCTGTGATTGGATGCTGAAATGATGTCAGAATGCACTATAAAAGGCGCCGCCGCCATTTTAGCGTCACTGTGCTGTGAATTCAGTAAGGGACAGAACGCTGCTGTGCTGACTCTGAGGGACAGTTAGAGATTGCGATTTAGTGTACTGTGCTGTAGGCAGGCTAGCACCAACCGCTGTATAAAGATTCCTTTTGCCTGCAGTGTTTTAACAGCTCTGCAAGGTGTGTGTGAGTGCAGGTGACGCTGCAGCTTGCTCTGCATGCAACGCTGTCTGTAGGCATCTGCACGTGTCACTCACAGACTCTTTTTTTTTTCCTTCAGTGTAATTCTTGCTGCTCCATGCAATTTAACTATTAGTGTGACGCGCTTCCATCCGTATCCAATACATTGGTTGCAAACACTATAGAAGTAGACAAAGGAGTAGCCTTTCACAGATTGTGATTTGTGAACAGTTGTGTTTCAGTGTTCACTTCAGTCTCTGCGTAATAACCACACTTAGGCCTTAAGTTATAACTTTTCTGACTTTCTTTATCAATCTACCAAGATGAAGAAGTCAGTGAGTAAGGCACGTGGTCGTGGCCGTGGAGTTTCAGCAGGGAGAGGACGTGGGGATTCTGTGTCTGCTGCCGCCCTCAGTGACACAGCATCCACCATTTATCCCCGTGAGCGTTCCTTTATGCGCACTTTGGTAGGAGCTCGGCGTGCCCCCCTGCTGCGGGAAGAACAAATTGAAGCCGTTGTTGGTTGGATGGCAGCCAATGCATCGACTTCAATTCCTTCCACCTCCTCTCAGGAACACAACACTGTTGAGCAACCATCTGTCTGTTCACCGCCTGTCAAATTGCCAAGGCAGTCAGAGAGTTCTGTACAGGAGCCAGCTGAGTCTCTGCTTCTGTTCTCAGAATCTGTTGGCTCGCAAACACGGGCACAGGCAAGCAGCATTCTGCAATTTGAAGAAGAGGGAGTATGGAGTGATGCGCAACAGCTGTGTCTCTCTCAATCTGAAGAGGCGGGTGAACCAGTGCCGATGGACAGCACACCGCATAACGCATCTTATGATGATGATGAGACTCAGGTGCCAGGTTTTGTGGAGCATGGTGCTGCCCAGACCATCCAACAGCAGCAGGTGTTGGAAGAGGGTAGTGGAGATGATGAAGTCCGAGACCCAACATGGCGTGAGCAACAGCAAGGTGGTGGGAGCAGCTCTGAGGAAGAGATTGTCCCAACGGTACAAAGAGGAGGGAGAGGTAGGCTGCAGACTCGCTTGCCTGTAGCCTCCAGTTTGGCACCTGTTGGGAGCAGTTCTCTTAGAAATGTCAAAATTGGCGCTCCCATGACTTGCACTGCGTGGTCCTTTTTGACAGACTTGTAGATAATATTTGCTATGTTCAATGCAAGCTGTGTAAGCAAAAAGTTAAAAGAGGTAAAAATATCAGGAACCTGAATACCACAAATATGTGGACACATGTACGGACAAAGCACGTAGCTGAGTTACAAAGACACACTGGAGATGTAGGCCAACCTACAGCAGCACCTACATCTTTACGTCATGTTCGAGCCTCTACCTCCAGCTCTCACACACCTGTTTTGGCTTCCTCACAGGATCTCCATGGAAGAACCTCGGTCACTGTTGTCCATAGACAAACTGTTATTCCACCCCACCCACTGCAGCAAGTTCACAGTCATCGTCACACTCCCAGTACAAAAAACAGCCATCGGTAACACAGGAATGGGATAAAAGACGGCCATACTCGGCAAACCATCCACGAGCACAGGCTCTGAATGCTGGCCTTGCAAAACTCCTGTCCCTTGAAATGCTGTCATTCAGGCTGGTGGAGACTGACAGTTTCAGGAACTTTATGGCATTGGCAGTCCCACAATATAATGTGCCAAGCCGATTTTATTTCAGCAGGCAAGCTGTCCCTGCTCTGCAAAAACATGTCGAGGGAAACATTAAACATGCGCTACTAAACGGCGTCAGTAGCAGGGTCCACCTGACCACCGATGCGTGGACCAGTACCCATGGCCAGGGACGATACCTTTCCCTCACTGCCCATTGGGTCAATGTTGTGGAGCCGGGTACAGATCTTGCCAGTGGCGCTGTACGTGTTCTGCCAACTCCAAGGATTGCAGGAATCCAGTCTGTGCACATTGATTCCTCCTCCTACTCCAGTTCCTCAGAATCATCGCTGCACGAGCCGTCACGGTATACCTCCACATGGACCCGTGAACGCTTACCTGTTGCGACCGATATGAGCACAGCCGTGGCCAAACGTCAACAGGCCGTCCTGAAATTAATTCCCATGGGGAATCGAAGCCACACAGCGCAGGAGCTCTGGGATGCCATCAAGCAGGAGAGCGACGTGTGGTTTTTGTCAGCTAATCTGCAGCCAGGCTTGGTAGTGTGTGACAATGGCCGAAATCTGGTGGCAGCTCTGGGCCTTGGCAACCTCACTCACATACCATGTCTGGCACATGTGCTCAACTTGGTCGTGCAGAGTTTTTTGAGGGACTATCCGGATCTTGATGCACTGCTGCACAAGGTCCGCCTAGAGTGCGCTCACTTGCGACATTCCAGCATGGCCAGATCGCGCATTGCAGCTCTGCAAGTCAGATTTCGCCTTCCTGAACATCGCATCATATGTGACGTACCCACCAGGTGGAATTCCACGTTACATATGTTGGAGCGGTTGTGTGAGCAGCAGCCAGCAGTAATGGAGTATCAGCTGCAACAGGCGCAATCAACTCGCAATTTGCGCCGTTCACACTTCACCACTACTGAGTGGGCCTCTATGAAGGACATCTGCGACGTTTTGCATGCGTTTGATGTCTCAACGCGGATGGCGAGTGCAGATGATGCACTAGTCAGCATGACTGTCCCCCTTATCTGCCTGCTTCAGAAATCACTGAAAGCACTAAAGGAAGAGGTTTTGGAAGAGGTGGAGGATGAGGAGTCACAAATTCAATTACCTTCAGGACAGTCAGCGCAACGTGGTTCCTCACAAAGGGCTGGGCAGGGCTCACTTTGTGAGGAGGATGAGGAGGAGGAGGAGAGTCAATGGAGGAGGAAGAAATCCCTACAGAGGAAGGTACACAACGCTGTAGTCAGTATGTAGAGCGAGGGTGGGGTGATGCAGAGGAGACAGAGATGACGCCTCTTCCAGAGGACAGCCTTTGTTGGCCAGTTGGGAGTCTGCAGCACATGGTTTATTTCATGCTTCAGTGCCTAAGAAACGACCGCCGCATCGCCCACATTCTCAGCACGTCAGATTATTGGGTGTACACCCTCCTAGACCCTCGCTACCGGGACAACTTACAAACCCTCATCACACCGGTGAACCGGGACCGTAAAATGCAGGAGTACCAAGACACACTGGTGCAATCCATACTGTTGTACATTCCAGCCGAGAGAGATGCTGCTGCTGCTGCTGCTACTGCTTTACAAAGCAGCTCTGTGCGTCGAGGCAGTGTAGACACCTCTACAACAAGAGGGAGCAGAAGCAGCGCCTCTGCACAGGGCAAGAACTGTATGTTACAAATGTGGCAAAGTTTTGTGACAGCGCCAGCAAGGTCTACACCATCCGAGACGGCTCCAGTCACCAGGAAGAAACGTTTCCGTAAGATGGTGACAGACTACTTGGCTTTCCCTCTAAGTGTACTCCCAGATGCCTCTTCCCCTTTCAAATTTTGGGTCTCTAAGTTGGATACATGGCCAGAGCTTAGCCAGTATGCATTGGAGGTGCTGGCTTGCCCTGCTGCCAGTGTATTATCTGAGCGTGTCTTTAGTGCTGCAGGTGGTGTAGTAACAGACCGTCGCATGCGACTATCCTCAGAGAATGTAGACCGGCTTACTTTTCTGAAAATGAACAAGGCATGGATCTCACCTGAATTTGCCTGTCCGTTTTCAGATTAAATAACTGTTTGGCAACGTTTTCCATGTCTCCGGTTATGTTCATCTTTCTACCACCTGAACTCTACTCCCTGGGCTACAACACCGCCATTTGTTGCTCGTAAGTAATTGGCAGGGGTACTGACTCCTGGCCAGCCTGGTTACAGCACGACAGCTGTTTCCTGGCAGTGTGAACGTCAATTATCCTCCAATAAGTTGTGCTGTCGTGTTGCATTCGGGTTAGCCGACTCTATGGTGCCTGCAGTTTAGGTGATTCCTATGTGTGCTGTGGGATATGTAAATAAAGGCGGTTTCCATTGTGACAATAGGATAAGCACCCACTGTAGGACTGTGTGATTCTGTAACTGCGGACGGCTTGCGTCCTGTCAACTTACATTTTCATGGGTGCGTTCTTCTACCCATCCGGGGTCCAGTACCGTCAAGTGGTTCTCCCCAGTGCCTTTGGCCTAGGTGCCTCCATCTCCGTATCCGAGTTCCAGCAACGTCTGCTGGTCCTTGGTAGTGCTTTGGAGCACAGGTACCTCCTGCTTAGTAACCGTGTCACAGTAACGTCAGCTGGTACTCGGTTGTGACATTGCCTCTTTTCCTTCTGCTACCCGTCCGGGGTCCAGTACCGTCAAGTGGTTCTCCCCAGTGCCTTTGGCATAGGTGCCTCCATCTCCGTATCCGAGTTCCAGCAACGTCTGCTGGTCCTTGGTAGTGCTTTGGAGCACAGGTACCTCCTGCTTAGTAACCGTGTCACAGTAACGTCAGCTGGTACTCGGTTGTGACATTGCCTCTTTTCCTTCTGCTACCCGTCCGGGGTCCAGCACAGTCAGCTGGTCCTCGTTACTTCCATTGTCTCTTGCTCCATCTGATACCCGTCAGGGTTCCAGTAACCACTAGGGAGGATGGGTGTGCACTACAGGTCATAAATTGATGGAGGTGCTGGTGAATGTGGACCTATACGGACCAGCTACTATCAAAGTATTAAATTCACCGCACACACTATAGATTTTAATTTTGCAAAAATGATAGTTTATTGTGTTCCACAATGCTAGGATTGTGGAACACAATAAACTATCATTTTTGCAAAATTAAAATCTATAGTGTGTGCGGTGAATTTAATACTTTGATAGGGTTCCAGTAACGTCAGCTGTTTCTCGGAAATTAGACGACATTAAAGACCACCCAGAAAAAGATGACGACAACAAGGACGACGAGCATGAAGCCAACCAGCCTGAACACCATCACAAAGAAAAAATAAAAGATTACCAAGAAGAAGATCACCAACAGGACAAAGAAGGTTAAGACAAACTACAAGATACAGAACAAGAGACAGAAGAACAATAAGCAAAAGATCAAAAAGCAGAAGAACATGAAGTATAAGACCAAAATGAAGAGCAAAATATATGCTATAAATTCTAAGCAGAAGAAGACTAAGCAGTGTATGGGGGTGAGTCCGTTCCTCCTCGTGGTGCCCCTGGAAAATGCCTGCTGCTGCTGCAGGCTAAACTGAACACGGACAAATACTGTTGTAATTTAAATCTTTTGTGACAGCAAGAACGGAAGGATGAACAATTCATACTTTTACAGATTACAAGTACAGGAATCTCTGTCACAAATAAGAATATGATGATGAAGAAGATGAAGAGGAAGAAGATGAAGAATTTGAATATGAAGAAGATTAATTAGTTTAATAATAACAATATGAGTAATGTAAACAAAAACATGAATAGCAAGAAGTTTAAGAAGAAGATTAAGAAGGTGAAGATGAAGAATAATTTGATGAGAAAGATGATGCTGCTGCTGAAGATTATGAAGGAGAAAGTGTGGCACTGGCAAAAGTTAAAAAGGTGAAGAGCATGGAAGTTGTGAAACATACATATTTGCCAAAATATAAAAAAGGTTAACAACATTGTCAATTTGTTAGTCAATCCAAACGTATTTCCAAAAAAAAATATATTAATGCTATTCCAATGCATTGGGTTAAACATGTATGCCTTTATTGTCTCCTCAACCTCCCCCAATACATTCTACATTAGTCTTTGTTGTTTTCCTTCATGTACAATTAACCAACAAGGCAAGAATGTTTTTTTTTAATTTCGATATTTTGTTCCCATAGACTTACATGGGACTTCCGGTATCGAAATCGGATATCGACGATATTTAGTGCTATTGGCGATACAATTTCGATACGATATTTTTAGATATCGAACAATATCGCTCAACACTACTGTTCACATTTCCACAAATTTGTGTTAACATCAGCAGCAGCCACAGAAGCCACACTAAAGATATCACAGAGTGCAGTTACATGACATTAATGCATCACACTAAAAAATGCAATATATCACCTAGTCTGTACTGTCTGCGATTGAGGTGCAAAAGTCCTTGGAGATCCATGACTTGTTGATCTTGATGAAAGTTAGGTGCTCTACACTTTCAGGGGACAACCGTGAGCTGAGGCCACTCATCCATTTTGGAAGACCAAAATGTGAAAGGGTCCAAACCCTCCCTGATGGTATTGATATTCAGTTCTAGATACTCCTGCACCATCCTCTCCATTCGTTCACCACGTGTAAGACCTGGACTCTGTTGTGCTGGTGCACGAGCTGATCTAAAAAACATGTCAAAGGACTCACAGAAACTGCTTCTTCCACTTCCACCACTGCTGCTGCTTCTGATGTTTTGACGTTGACGAATTGACGTGCAGGAGGTTGGAAGTCGACAGTACAGCTGCAATGCAAACTGTGTTTTCACTGGTGTCTTGGGGACAAGCTCTCTTAAGGTTGTGTAAAAGCGTGTTTTGATACTCCAGCATTTGGGCATCCCTTTCCAGGGTGGGAAACATATGGCAAAATTTGGTTTTATAACATGGATCTAACAGAGTGGCAACCCAGTAGTCAACAGTATTCCTAATCATAAGTATACGGGGACCATGCTGCAGATAGTGCCACAAGAAGGCACTCATATGTCGGGCTCTACAATGAGGTCCAAGCCCATGCTGTGTTGGAGGTTGGGTAAGAAAGAGGCTTGTTTCCTCTGTCCCCTCCCACCAACCATGAACAACAGAGAGGGGAGGACTATCCTCTTCATCTAACAGTTGCTCGTCCATAACCTCTTCCTCCTCCATTTGTTCCTCGGATCTTAAACCTTCGATAACCGTTTGTCTGTTATCACCAGCCCCCTTGATCGCAGTAATCCACCCTCCCTTGGCAAACGCCTGTGTAACGACAGTGTGGAACTTGAGATGTTATCCCTTCCGCAACCTCCTCTGCTGGGACCACCATCTCCTCACGCAGGCTATTTAAAGTCTGCTCCAGCATACAGATGAACGGAATAGTGATGCTGATGACGGCTTAGTAGCCATTTTGAAATGCAGAAGGGTGCAGAGGTCATCAATCTGTGCCCACTCTGTAAACGTAATATGCGCCACGTCCGTACTGCGTTATCCCAGTCTATACGACATGTCATATTGCATGTATATATCCAGTGCCCAGTCAGCAAGATGTAACGCCCTAGGCCATGCTTACTCGTCCAAGTGTCTGTGGTGAAATGCACACTGGCAGACAGAGATTTAGTCAAGGAACGGTGATGTTGTCTGCGACATGCTGGTGAAGCACAGACACAGCTTTCTTAGAAAAGTAATAGCGAGTGGGCAATTGGAACTGGGGGACTTCACGGCCATCACCTGTCAGAAACCGTCTGTATCTACCAGGTGGAAAGGCAGCATTTCTGTGGCCAACAGATTGGAGATGGTGGAGTTCAACCTATTAGTTTTGTCATACGTAGGAGGAAACAGTCTTTTACATGACCACAACTGTGGAACCGTGGGCTGGCTGAGGTCCTGAGAGAGGGCAGAGTACGGTGAACCGGATAAACTGCTGGACTGTGAGAGAGGTGCAGGAGGAGATGTTATGGTGGATTGAGAAAGTTGTGTTGTGCTCGTTCTCTGAGATCGGTCAAAAACAGCAGGCATGTCTGCTTCCATTATAGCTGACAGCAGGCTCTCAGTCAGTGTGACTGGGGTGGGTAAAAAAACCTGAGGTTCTGCGGTCGAAGACCTGATTCTTAATAGTTGGCACAGTAACAGAGGAGGAAGAAGCAGCAGATGCAATTGATGCGGCAGCTGATGGTTGTTGAGGTCCGCTGGTCCGCATTTTTGGCAGTGGGATTCTCACAGTAACGCATGTTGATTGCTCAACTGTGGCTGTACCCAGCAGCGTCCGTGGGACTGAGGATGCATTGCTCGTCATGGCTATGTCACTATGTGTCTACAACATATGGCACAACGTAACCTCCTCGTCTTCCTCCTCAGATGACCTACTCAGCTGTGTGCCTCTATGTTCACGCCAACTGGGATCTAACACCTTATCATCATCATCCTCTGTGTTATCACATTCCTCGCCCTTAGAGTCACACTCCTCCTCTTCCTGCCGTGACAGCACAGTACAGTCCGCATGAGCCTCAGATATCTGAGTCTCATCAGGATCACCTCCCCCAAGCGGTGAACATCCTGCCCCCGGGTCCAAGCTAAAAAAATTTGGGGCATCGATGCAGATTTCCTCCTTTTGACTCTGTGAAGCTTTTGAGTACACTTCAGTTGACCATGGCATAGAATGTGTGAACAGCTTTTTAGACTCGCCCATCTGTAGTTCCGTACAGTCAGTTGTATGGTTGGAGAGTTGGGACGCGGGGGGGAAGCAAGGGGAATTTGGGTGCCACCTCTATGGACTGTACTGGGTGTGATTTTGAGGTGGAGGAAGAGGAGAAGAGGCCACTTGAAGCTGCACTTGCCATCCACTTGAGCACATGCTATTTCTAGTCCTCATCAACAAGGCATACTGCTGTGCATCTGCCAAAGAAAGGTAGTTGAGTAGCCCATCCAGTAATGTTGTTGGTTCACTAGTGCTTTCACAACCATTACCACCTTCCACACGTACACCTTGAACACCAAGCCTAATTCCCCTTTCACCACGGCCTCGCTTTTTCCCTGTAATGTTTCTCAGATAGTGTGGTAGGAGTGTAAGGAGGTGGCGGGTATCCTCCATTGCCTCACCTCTCCTTTGCCTCGAGTGGTTGGACACCTATGTAATGATGTGCTGTGTTTGCATTGTCTTAACCTGTTCCTTGTAATATATTCAATGTAAGCTGTATGTTAGAGCCAGGGACAGCAGGGGTTAACTCAGTGGGCTGGGTTAGCAGCCTAAACAGGAGCAGGAAGTTCCTGCTTCTTGTCAGTGCCTGGAGCAGGCCAGACCCCTGGAGGGGAACAGAGCGGCACAAGGACTGTACCCGTGCCCACCAAGAGACTTTAGCTTCTGGGAGCCACTGCCTTTGCTGCTGCAGCCATTGCTGGAAATAGGGACAGCTCAGGAATTGTACCTTCTTTCCTTCATCACCTTTATTAAATACAAGTTGCCACTGTTGGGCCCTACAACGTGTGACGTGTGATTCAACTAGCATGAAGAACAGCCAGATGTGTGAGATAACACACTGTGATCCAGGGCTGGGACTAGAACTGTTTTTTCATGTGCAAGGGGATAGGGTGCTAGCTGACCATGTTCCAGTGGACTCGCCCATGACTACCACCCGTGCCACCTTGTTACAGGAGCACAGTATTAGCAACAAAAAAATAGATTTTAAACTCTGCCACCTCGGCAAACAGCTGAATTTCAGCGACAGTAAATTCCAAGTTGAAATATGGCGTGCTGTATCATGTTAGTCAGGGAAGAAAGAATTGTTTGTGTGTGGATGAGGCCTTTATGACAAAGAAGATATGCTACAAGCAATTTGAAAGACAGATGTCCCCTGTATGACACTAGGAACAGAATAATTTTTGGTGGCCTCTGGATCAGGCCTCTATAATAACAAACTAGATGCTACAAACTATTTTAAAGTCAGGTCCCCTACTCTTTGACTTTAGGAACTCAAGAATTGTTTGGGTGGCCTCTGGATCAGGCCTCGACCGCTTAATTTCAACCCAATAAAATGACAAAGTGTGATACGGCGGGCTATCTAACTTTTTGCAACTGAAAAATTATAATTTTTTTCTAATGAGCCTTAGGTCTGCAGACAGTTTCAAATCACCACAGCACTATATGACAATGTGGCATACAGCAGGCTGTTTCACCTTTAGCGAGTGAAAAAATATTATTTACAACGCTATACTCTTGCATGGAGCACAATATAGGGTGGGCCATTTATATGGATAAACCTGGGTGGGCCATGTATATGGATATACCTAAATTAAATGGGAATGGTTGGTGATACCAACTTCCTGCTTGTGGCACATTAGTATATGGGAAGGGGAAAACTTTTCAAGAAGGGTGGTGACCATGGCGGCCATTTTGAAGTCGACCATTTTGGATCCAATTTTATAAATGGCCCACCCTGTGCAAAACACACTTGTAGGACATGTGCCCTGCTTGATTTGTCTGTGGACCTCAGTAATGGCCAAAAAAAATGCTGGAAGGTAAATTTTACAGCCACACTGGACACTAGTTAGCTACACTATCCAACTGATATACAATCGCCTAGCTAACTAGCTAAAATCTTGCTGCTAACAGTGCCAGCGTCAGGAGCAGCCTCTCTGCGTGTTACAGTGTCAACATGGCGCTAAAACAAGATGACTGTTCTTTATATGGAGAGGGACATGTGATTTCAACAGCCAATTCAGCCGTTGTGTCAGGACATTGGGAATGTTTCCTGCGCCCTGATTGGCTAGCCGCAATGTGCACACATAAAGTTAGGAAAAAATGTTTACTGTTTACAAGAATGCCGCGCCTCTGAGCTCTGCAAACCCCCTCCCCTCATCAAATACGTGCCAATCGCTCATGATACACCACTATTATCATTGCTAAAGTGCTGAAAATACTTTTTGGCAACGCAAATATTTTCCCTCACACTTTACCGAATGTTACCGATTTTTTTAAAATGTTTCTCTTGTTTACGATCACAAATCCGAATGTGCCATATTCGTGCCGAATTTATGTTTGGTGACCGTTTTACGAACTAATTTTCTCATCACTAGTTAACACCGGTTTCCCTTTGTAGTAGGGAATTGGCGGGGTAACATAATCATCCAGCTGATCTAGTGTAGTGGAGGGTGTAACATTTCCTAGTTGTCTGGGGTAGCAGATGGGTAACACCATCTTCTGTTTGCTTTAGAATATTGGGGGTAATACAACATTTCCTAGTAGTTTAGGGTATTGCAGGGGTATTACAAGCTTCGCTTTGTGGTCTAGGAAGGGTAACACATCACTTGTGCTTTTTATTGAAAAGAAATTTAGAACAATCGAGTAACAAAGGATTCAACAACATAACGATTACGGAGTACAAAAAGAAATCTCATTTATAACTGTATATCAAGACCTGTAGCCAAGAAGTCCTGAAATAATAGAACTTTCAGGTCAAAAAATAATTTCCAATCAAGTCCAACAAAATCTGAAAAGAAAAGTAAATCCATGGCGGATGAAGGAATCCCCTATCCAGGGAGACTGTATGACCTTTGGCAATACATATGAAGTATCCACTGAAAGAGAACGACCCAAACAAGAAAAGCAAAGTCACTGCAAATAATAATGGTGTAAAGGGTGGGGGGGAGAGAGGAGAGAGAAAGGGGAAAAAAAGGGGAGGATGATCCATGAAGTTTGATATAACGGGGCAACTTGCACCCCTATAATGACTTCCATCTAACCTGTATTGTTCGATCTATCTTCCTTATAGCTTAGGAAAGAGGGATTGAAAATCCTGAGAGTCCATATACAAAATCCAAGGAGTCCAAACCTGCAGATATTTATCCATTGAATCGTTAACCTCAGAGGACAAGTCCTCCATACTTTGAAGGACGTATTGGGAGATTGGGAGGATTTCCAATGTCTCGGGATCACAGTGCACGCAACAGTTAAGCAGAATCTTAGGAGCCCCTATTTTCTGGAACCGAAATGAGCCCGGGAGGATAGATAATAAAGCCACCTGCGGTTAGTTGGACACCGAATGACCGCTAATGGCTTGATAAGCGGAAAAGACAGAATCCCAAAATGGCTTAATATGATTACATGCCCACCAAATGTGTAGCATGGTACCTCTCTGTACTCCACAATGCCAGCACCTATCGGAGAAGGAGGGAAAAGCGGCGTGTAAGAAATCAAGACAGCAATACCACCTGGTGAGAATTTTGTAATTCTTTTCCTGTGCGGCACAGGCAATAGAGAATTTATGTGAGTATACGAACGCCTTCCTCCACTCCGTCTCCGATATATCAACTCCCATCTCACCCCTCCACCTCTCCACGTACTTGGGGAATTCGTCTCTGGTGTTTTGGTTCAAAAGAGCATATATTAAGGAGACAGCATGTGCAGGCGGCGACCCCAACAGGAAAAGCTTTTCAAACGGCGTAGGATGGGAGGAGTATGAGCCTGCCCTTCTGGAGACGAGAGGAAGGATTTTAGTTGGAGGGATTCCAACCAATCAGAAGGGACCCGCCTTCTAACGGCTGCACTGATTTGAAAGCGGGCATGGCCAAACCCTTGAAGACATGAAAGCATCTAGTATTGTCCTTTCTCTCCCACCCAAGTAAACGATCCCTCTCCACCCCCGGGGGAAACTCCGGATTAGAGAAGAGAGGTGTAAGCGGTTCACTGCCTAAGGAGAGAGAGCCTCTGCGGGTCTCCAGATCCCATCCTCTAAGTGTATCTTCAAGAAGGTCAGCTTCAGAACTGAACTGACCTCTGCTTTTAGGGCTGATCCAGGGGAGGTTATGGAGTGGAATTTTAGAGCTATCTTGTTCTATTCCCACCCATTGTTTGTCCGAACTGTGGTACTACCAGTCTAGCATGCATGTCAACAGCGCTGCTTTGTGATAGCATTTGAAATTTGGAAGACCCGCCCCCCCTGAGCCTTTGTGCCTATATAAAGTACCCATGCCAATCCAGGGTCTACCACCCCCCCCACACAAATCTCGAGATGGCTGATTGGATTCTGGAAAAGAAAGAAGGAGAAGGAATTAGAGGAACTGTCTGGAAAATATACAGGAAACGAGGCAGTACATCCATTTTTATCGCATTAATACGGCCGAACCATGAGAGTTTCCGCTTATCATAGCCTTTTAAGTCTTTCAAAGTCTTATCCAAAAGGGGTTGGAAATTTAAAAAATATAGTTTAGTATGATCTGCTGGGATGGTTACCCCCAAGTATCTTAATGCTGTTTCCTGCCATTTAAAGGGAAAATTATCTTAAAGATGTTGAACTTCATCTCTAGATAAAGTTATATTAAGGGCCTCCGATTTAGAATAATTCACTTTAAAATTACTAAGATGGCCAAATGTCTCAAATTCTGTGACTATGGAGGGGAAGGAAATGCGAGGCTGTGATATAAACATGAGGAAATCTTCTGCATATAAA
>JARQOD010000002.1:630048883-630192670 GCA_033576555.1 Oophaga sylvatica
CCACAGAGCCACCTAAGATATCACAGAGTGCAGTTACATGACATTAATGCATCACACTAAAAAATGCAATATATCACCTAGTCTGTACAGTCTGCGATTGAGGTGCAAAAGTCCTTGGAGATCCATGACTTGTTGATCTTGATGAAAGTTAGGTGCTCTACACTTTCAGGGGACAACCGTGAGCTCAGGCCACTCATCCATTTTGGAAGACCAAAATGTGAAAGGGTCCAAACCCTCCCTGATGGTATTGATATTCAGTGCTAGATACTCCTGCACCATCCTCTCCATTCGTTCACACACGTGTAAGACCTGGACTCTGTTGTGCTGGTGCACGAGCTGATCTAAAAAACATGTCAAAGGACTCACAGAAACTGCTTCTTCCACTTCCACCACTGCTGCTGCTTCTGATGTTTTGACGTTGACGAATTGACGTGCAGGAGGTTGGAAGTCGACAGTACAGCTGCAATGCAAACTGGTGTTTCACTGGTGTCTTGGGACAAGCTCTCTTAAGGTTGTGTAAAAGCGTGTTTTGATACTCCAGCATTTGGGCATCCCTTTCCAGGGTGGGAAACATATGGCAAAATTTGGTTTTATAACATGGATCTAACAGAGTGGCAACCCAGTAATCAGCAGTATTCCTAATCATAAGTATACGGGGACCATGCTGCAGATAGTGCCACAAGAAGGCACTCATATGTCGGGCTCTACAATGAGGTCCAAGCCCATGCTGTGTTGGAGGTTGGGTAAGAAAGAGGCTTGTTTCCTCTGTCCCCTCCCACCAACCATGAACAACAGAGAGGGGAGGACTATCCTCTTCATCTAACAGTTGCTCGTCCATAACCTCTTCCTCCTCCATTTGTTCCTCAGATCTTAAACCTTCGATAACCGTTTGTCTGTTATCACCACCCCCTTGATCGCAGTAATCCACCCTCCCTTGGCAAACGCCTGTGTAACGACAGTGTGGAACTTGAGATGTTATCCCTTCCACAACCTCCTCTGCTGGGACCACCATCTCCTCACGCAGGCTATTTAAAGTCTGCTCCAGCATACAGATGAACGGAATAGTGATGCTGATGACGGCTTAGTAGCCATTTTGAAATGCAGAAGGGTGCAGAGTCATCAATCTGTGCCCACTCTGTAAACGTAATATGCGCCACGTCCGTACTGCGTTATCCCAGTCTATACGACATGTCATATTGCATGTATATATCCAGTGCCCAGTCAGCAAGATGTAACGCCCTAGGCCATGCTTACTCGTCCAAGTGTCTGTGGTGAAATGCACACTGGCAGACAGAGATTTAGTCAAGGAACGGTGATGTTGTCTGCGACATGCTGGTGAAGCACAGACACAGCTTTCTTAGAAAAGTAATAGCGAGTGGGCAATTGGAACTGGGGGACTTCACACGGCCATCACCTGTCAGAAACCGTCTGTATCTACCAGTGGAAAGGCAGCATTTCCGTGGCCAACAGATTGGAGATGGTGGAGTTCAACCTATTAGTTTTGTCATACGTAGGAGTAAACAGTCTTTTACATGACCACAACTGTGGAACCGGGGCTGGCTGAGGTCCTGAGAGAGGGCAGAGTATGGTGAACCGGATAAACTGCTGGACTGTGAAGAGGTGCAGGAGGAGATGTTATGGTGGATTGAGAAAGTTGTGTTGTGCTCGTTCTCTGAGATCGGTCAAAAACAGCAGGCATGTCTGCTTCCATTATAGCTGACAGCAGGCTCTCATCAGTGTGACTGGGGTGGGTAAAAAAACCTGAGGTTCTGCGGTCGAAGACCTGATTCTTAATAGTTGGCACAGTAACAGAGGAGGAAGAAGCAGCAGATGCAATTGATGCGGCAGCTGATGGTTGTTGAGGTCCGCTGGTCCGCATTTTTGGCAGTGGGATTCTCACAGTAACGCATGTTGATTGCTCAACTGTGGCTGTACCCAGCAGCGTCCGTGGGACTGAGGATGCATTGCTCGTCATGGCTATGTCACTATGTGTCTACAACATATGGCACAACGTAACCTCCTCGTCTTCCTCCTCAGATGACCTACTCAGCTGTGCCTCTATGTTCACGCCAACTGGGATCTAACACCTTATCATCATCATCCTCTGTGTTATCACATTCCTCGCCCTTTAGAGTCACACTCCTCTTCCTGCCGTGACAGCACAGTACAGTCCGCATGAGCCTCAGATATCTGAGTCTCATCAGGATCACCTCCCCCAAGCGGTGAACATCCTGCCCCGATCCAAGCTAAAAAAATTTGGGGCATCGATGCAGATTTCCTCCTTTTGACTCTGTGAAGCTTTTGAGTACACTTCAGTTGACCATGGCATAGAATGTGTGAACAGCTTTTTTAGACTCGCCCATCTGTAGTTTCCGTACAGTCAGTTGTATGGTTGGAGAGTTGGGACGCGGGGGGAAGCAAGGGGAATTTGGGTGCCACCTCTATGGACTGTACTGGGTGTGATTTTGAGGTGGAGGAAGAGGAAAGAGGCCACTTGAAGCTGCACTTGCCATCCACTTGAGCACATGCTATTTCTAGTCCTCATCAACAAGGCATACTGCTGTGCATCTGCCAAAGAAAGGTAGTTGAGTAGCCCATCCAGTAATGTTGTTGGTTCACTAGTGCTTTCACAACCATTACCACCTTCCACACGTACACCTTGAACACCAAGCTAATTCCCCTTTCACCACGGCCTCGCTTTTTCCCTGTAATGTTTCTCAAATAGTGTGGTAGGAGTGTAAGAGGTGGCGGGTATCCTCCATTGCCTCACCTCTCCTTTGCCTCGAGTGGTTGGACACCTATGTAATGAGTGCTGTGTTTGCATTGTCTTAACCTTTCCTTGTAATATATTCAATGTAAGCTGTATGTTAGAGCCAGGGACAGCAGGGGTTAACTCAGTGGGCTGGTTAGCAGCCTAAACAGGAGCAGGAAGTTCCTGCTTCTTGTCAGTGCCTGGAGCAGGCCAGACCCCTGGAGGGGAACAGAGCGGCACAAGGACTGTACCCGTGCCCACCAAGAGACTTTAGCTTCTGGGAGCCACTGCCTTTGCTGCTGCAGCCATTGCTGGAAATAGGGACAGCTCAGGAATTGTACCTTCTTTCCTTCATCACCTTTATTAAATACAAGTTGCCACTGTTGGGCCCTACAACGTGTGACGTGTGATTCAACTAGCATGAAGAACAGCCAGATGTGTGAGATAACACCTGTGATCCAGGGCTGGGACTAGAACTGTTTTTTCATGTGCAAGGGGATAGGGTGCTAGCTG
Source organism: Oophaga sylvatica (assembly GCA_033576555.1). Taxonomy (NCBI): domain Eukaryota; kingdom Metazoa; phylum Chordata; class Amphibia; order Anura; family Dendrobatidae; genus Oophaga; species Oophaga sylvatica. Next base: position 630,052,149 of record JARQOD010000002.1, read on the forward strand.
ACCATGTTCCAGTGGACTCGCCCATGACTACCACCCGTGCCACCTTGTTACAGGAGCACAGTATTAGCAACAAAAAAAATGATTTTAAACTCTGCCACCTCGGCAAACAGCTGAATTTCACCGACAGTAAATTCCAAGTTGAAATATGGCGTGCTGTATCATTTAGTCAGGGAAGAAAGAATTGTTTGTGTGTGGATGAGGCCTGTATGACAAAGAAATATGCTACAAGCAATTTGAAAGACAGATGTCCCTGTATGACACTAGGAACAGAATAATTTTTGGTGGCCTCTGGATCAGGCTCTATAATAACAAACTAGATGCTACAAACTATTTTAAAGTCAGTCCCCTACTCTTTGACTTTAGGAACTCAAGAATTGTTTGGGTGGCCTCTGGATCAGGCCTTGACCCGCTTAATTTCAACCCAATAAAATGACAAAGTGTGATACGGCGGGCTATCTAACTTTTTGCAACTGAAAAATTATAATTTTTTTCTAATGAGCCTTAGGTCTGCAGACAGTTTCAAATCACCACAGCACTATATGACAATGTGGCATACAGCAGGCTGTTTCACCTTTAGCGAGTGAAAAAATATTATTTACAACGCTATACTCTTGCATGGAGCACAATATAGGGTGGGCCATTTATATGGATAAACCTGGGTGGGCCATGTATATGGATACACCTAAATTAAATGGGAATGGTTGGTGATACCAACTTCCTGCTTGTGGCACATTAGTATATGGGAAGGGGAAAACTTTTCAAGAAGGGTGGTGACCATGGCGGCCATTTTGAAGTCGACCATTTTGGATCCAATTTTATAAATGGCCCACCCTGTGCAAAACACACTTGTAGGACATGTGCCCTGCTTGATTTGTCTGTGGACCTCAGTAATGGCCAAAAAAAATGCTGGAAGGTAAATTTTACAGCCACACTGGACACTAGTTAGCTACACTAATCCAACTGATATACAATCGCCTAGCTAACTAGCTAAAATCTTGCTGCTAACAGTGCCAGCGTCAGGAGCAGCCTCTCTGCGTGTTACAGTGTCAACATGGCGCTAAAACAAGATGACTGTTCTTTATATGGAGAGGGACATGTGATTTCAACAGCCAATTCAGCCGTTGTGTCAGGACAATTGGGAATGTTTCCTGCGCCCTGATTGGCTAGCCGCAATGTGCACACATAAAGTTAGGAAAAAATGTTTACTGTTTACAAGAATGCCGCGCCTCTGAGCTCTGCAAACCCCCTCCCCTCATCAAATACGTGCCAATCGCTCATGATACACCACTATTATCATTGCTAAAGTGCTGAAAATACTTTTTGGCAACGCAAATATTTTCCCTCACATTTTACCGAATGTTACCGATTTTTTTAAAATGTTTCTCTTGTTTACGATCACAAATCCGAATGTGCCATATTCGTGCCGAATTTATGTTTGGTGACCATTTTACGAACTAATTTTCTCATCACTAGTTAACACCGGTTTCCCTTTGTAGTAGGGAATTGGCGGGGTAACATAATCATCCAGTTGATCTAGTGTAGTGGAGGGTGTAACATTTCCTAGTTGTCTGGGGTAGCAGATGGGTAACACCATCTTCTGTTTGCTTTAGAATATTGGGGGTAATACAACATTTCCTAGTAGTTTAGGGTATTGCAGGGGTATTACAAGCTTCGCTTTGTGGTCTAGGAAGGGTAACACATCACTTGTGCTTTTTATTGAAAAGAAATTTAGAACAATCGAGTAACAAAGGATTCAACAACATAACGATTACGGAGTACAAAAAGAAATCTCATTTATAACTGTATATCAAGACCTGTAGCCAAGAAGTCCTGAAATAATAGAACTTTCAGGTCAAAAATAATTTCCAATCAAGTCCAACAAAATCTGAAAAGAAAAGTAAATCCATGGCGGATGAAGGAATCCCCTATCCAGGGAGACTGTATGACCTTTGGCAATACATATGAAGTATCCACTGAAAGAGAACGACCCAAACAAGAAAAGCAAGGTCACTGCAAATAATAATGGTGTAAAGGGGGGGGGGAGAGAGGAGAGAGAAAGGGGAAAAAAAGGGGAGGATGATCCATGAAGTTTGATATAACGGGGCAACTTGCACCCCTATAATGACTTCCATCTAACCTGTATTGTTCGATCTATCTTCCTTATAGCTTAGGAAAGAGGGATTGAAAATCCTGAGAGTCCATATACAAAATCCAAGGAGTCCAAACCTGCAGATATTTATCCATTGAATCGTTAACCTCAGAGGACAAGTCCTCCATACTTTGAAGGACGTATTGAGAGATTGGGAGGATTTCCAATGTCTCGGGATCACAGTGCACGCAACAGTTAAGCAGAATCTTAGGAGCCCCTTTTTCTGGAACCGAAATGAGCCCGGGAGGATAGATAATAAAGCCACCTGCGGTTAGTTGGACACCGAATGACCGCTAATGGCTTGATAAGCGGAAAAGACAGAATCCCAAAATGGCTTAATATGATTACATGCCCACCAAATGTGTAGCATGGTACCTCTCTGTACTCCTCAATGCCAGCACCTATCGGAGAAGGAGGGAAAAGCGGCGTGTAAGAAATCAAGACAGCAATACCACCTGGTGAGAATTTTGTAATTCTTTTCCTGTGCGGCACAGGCAATAGAGAATTTATGTGAGTATACGAACGCCTTCCTCCACTCCGTCTCCGATATATCAACTCCCATCTCACCCCTCCACCTCTCCACGTACTTGGGGAATTCGTCTCTGGTGTTTTGGTTCAAAAGAGCATATATTAAGGAGACAGCATGTGCAGGCGGCGACCCCAACAGGAAAAGCTTTTCAAACGGCGTAGGATGGGAGGAGTATGAGCCTGCCCTTCTGGAGACGAGAGGAAGGATTTTAGTTGGAGGGATTCCAACCAATCAGAAGGGACCCCGCCTTCTAACGGCTGCACTGATTGAAAGCGGGCATGGCCAAACCCTTGAAGACATGAAAGCATCTAGTATTGTCCTTTCTCTCCCACCCAAGTAAATGATCCCTCTCCACCCCCGGGGAAACTCCGGATTAGAGAAGAGAGGTGTAAGCGGTTCACTGCCTAAGGAGAGAGAGCCTCTGCGGGTCTCCAGATCCCATCCTCTAAGTGTATCTTCAAGAAGGTCAGCTTCAGAACTGAACTGACCTCTGCTTTTAGGGCTGATCCAGGGGAGGTTATGGAGTGGAATTTTAGAGCTATCTTGTTCTATTCCCACCCATTGTTTGTCCGAACTGTGGTACTACCAGTCTAGCATGCATGTCAACAGCGCTGCTTTGTGATAGCATTTGAAATTTGGAAGACCCGCCCCCCCTGAGCCTTTGTGCCTATATTAAGTACCCATGCCAATCCAGGGTCTACCACCCCCCCACACAAATCTCGAGATGGCTGATTGGATTCTGGAAAAGAAAGAAGGAGAAGGAATTAGAGGAACTGTCTGGAAAATATACAGGAAACAAGGCAGTACATCCATTTTTATCGCATTAATACGGCCGAACCATGAGAGTTTCCGCTTATCATAGCCTTTTAAGTCTTTCAAAGTCTTATCCAAAAGGGGTTGGAAATTTAAAAAATATAGTTTAGTATGATCTGCTGGGATGGTTACCCCCAAGTATCTTAATGCTGTTTCCTGCCATTTAAAGGGAAAATTATCTTAAAGATGTTGAACTTCATCTCTAGATAAAGTTATATTAAGGGCCTCCGATTTAGAATAATTCACTTTAAAATTACTAAGATGGCCAAATGTCTCAAATTCTGTGACTATGGAGGGGAAGGAAATGCGAGGCTGTGATATAAACATGAGGAAATCTTCTGCATATAAATGCTGGGTTTTTTTCTAATGGCTATTTCCACATGTTCCATTATCAATACATGCAAGAGAGGGGACAAAGGACACCCCTGCCGTGTACCGTTATTGATGTGGATAGGGGAGGACAGGAACCCATTAACCCTAACCCTAGCTGGAGGGCTCCTATATATAAAGAGAATCTTTTCGATAAATTTGGCGCCCAGTCCCAATTGATGCAAGGAAGCCGACATGAAGCTCCAGCTGACCCGGTCAAAGGCCTTCTCTGCATCAACCGAAAGCAAACACAACGGGAGCGATCTGGTCCTTGCCCGAGCCATCAGGAGAAGAGTTTTAAGCGTATTATCTCTAGCCTCCCGGCCCTTGACAAACCCAACTTGATATGTATGAATAACCCTGGGTAACAAAGGTGCCAATCTATTTGCCAGGGCCTTTGAAAATATTTTGATGTCCACATTAATCAAAGAGATGGGCCTATAATTGGAAATTAACAGTGGATCCTTCCAAGGTTTTTGTAAAACGCTGATGTGGGCCTCCAGGGACTGGGGCACGAATGGGGATCCCTCTGACACAGAACTGAAGACTTTTGTTAGGAAAGGGACAAGCTGCTCGCTAAATACCTTATAAAATTTTGGAGTGAACCCATCAGGGCTTTGGCTTTTCCCACCGGATTTGATTTAATAATGGCAGAAATCTCTTCCTCTGAAAAGTCCTCCTCCAGAGAGTCTGCATGTTCAGGATGGACAGTTGGGACAGCGTATTGTCTGATATAGCTGTTTATTTTGAGGTGAACAGACGAAGCTGACATGTCCCTGAATTGGCCCTTAATATTATATAGGTCACTATAATAGGCTCGAAAGGATTCAGTAATTTGGGCTGGATCATGTGTCCGCATGATTTGTGGGATATAACTAGTGTCCTTTCTGGGATGTAGCACCCTAGCCAATGTACTGCCACATTTATCCGCATGTTCATACATAAATCGACAGAATCTGATTCTTTGACGGGAATATTTTTGATCCAGTATGACCCTGAGCTCCTCCCTTGCTTTTAAGGTCTGCATACACAGAAGAGGATAGAGATTGTTCATGTGAGCATTCTAATGTATTAATCCGCTGGAGCAGACTGGAAATTAGTGAGGCCCTGTCTTTTTTCAATCTAGAGCCATGCTTTATCAAAAGACCCCTTATAACACACTTAAGTGTTTCCCACTGGGTAGAAAGGGACGTCTGGTCAGGTTCATGGATTTCTAGAAATTCAGAGATTGACTTCCCAATCTCCATAGTGCATAGAGGGTCTTTAAGTAAGTTGTCGTTGAGGCGCCATGTCCATGGTCTGTGAAGGCCATTTCATGGGGTAAGATGGAGAAACACCGGAGCATGGTCCGACCAGGTAATGTGACCAATAGAAGCCTGGGCCTGCCAGGTCAGGGCATGCTAGCTGATTAACAGCATATCTATGCGGCTGTATGAAGAGTGCGTCGAGGAGTAATGCGCATAGTCTCTATCCGTAGGATGTAGGACTCTCCAGTCGTCTACCAGGCGTACATTCTGAATGTTATGTTTAAGAGCATTGATACGTCTGCGGGGCAGGAAATGGCGCTTAGATGAAGTATCCACCTCCGGATCAAGAGTAAAATTGAAGTCACCGCCTGCAATCAGAGTCCCCTCCCCAAAATCCAACAGGAGCGACAGAATAGCGGAACAAGCTAAAGTCAGGTCTTTATTGGGTAGGTACCAATTAGCTATGGTGAATACCATTGGTCCACTTGAAGCGGGGTAAGAGGAGATGGCATGTAGCGATGTCCAAATATTTGAGCAGCCACGGTCACAAGAAGGCGATGGTGGGAAAGTGTCGCAAGAGGTGGACGATGATGAGACACAATTGCCAGTAAGTCAGGAGGAGGACCAGGATGTGGAAGTGGAAGACGAGGTGGTGGATGATATAGTAACTGACCCAACCTGGCAGGAGGACATGCAGAGCGAGGACAGCAGCACACAGGGGGAGGGAGGAGCAGCACCCCTACAGGCAGGAAGAAGCAGTGTGGTGGCCGCAGGCAGAAGGCGGCCAACCGTTCCCCGTAACACCAACACGACGGAAGTTGCCAGTCCAACTGTTAGGACTTCCCGAGTCTGTTGTTTTTTAAAGACTCTGCCAATAATGCCAAAAAGGCCATTTGCACCACCTGCCAAGCCAGCATCAGCAAGGCCAATCCCCTGTCCATAGTGCATGCGAAGATGCCTCCTGCCCTGCACCTGTCGTTGCACACACTCAACTACCACATCATCAAGCGGAGATGAGTCGCCCGCCAGGGCCGTGGGGTACTCGGTACCGAGCCTGTTGACTTCTATGGGGGATGTCACGGTAGCCACGACTCGGCCCGTGGCCCTGGGCACTCACCAAAATGGGGATTTATTTACAGGGGATAATGTTTGTGTAGTGATTCGTGACGCCACCTGTGGTGTCTGGTCAGGGTGACCAGCGCTGCATCTCAGGTCCTCTGGTAGTGATGGTATTCTGCAGCCAGTTGGCAAACCTCCCACAGGTGAGGTTATAATCTTCCAGGGCAGGTATATGTAGGAATGCAGGACGGAGGGAACCCAGCCGGGTCAGAACAAGAATGGGAGCACACACAAGTCACTTCTGTACCTTTACTGGAGTTAGTGCAGGAACATCCGGGAGCACTGTAGGGTGAGGGGTACACGTCCGGATTTTCCCCAGTGAGCAAGTGTAGGGCCTCCTGTTGCTTTCCTCTCGGTAGTAAGTTTCTGACCTGCCTGTAGCTAGGCCTGACTTTGTCTCTGTCCTGCACCGGCTGACTTTGTGGTAGGGCCTTCTCCTGGAGTACACACTCCCTGCTTATAGGGCCTCCGTGTCTCCTGGCTCTGTTACGTATCAGCTCTTGGGTGATCCTGGGACCTGTAGTTCTCCAGGAATTCCGGTTGTGTCTTACTGGGTCGTAGAGATCCCTGTAAGCTCGGAAACGGTGTCCAGTATATGCTTTCGGGGGTGAGCTGGTAAAGCTCCTCTGCCCCCAATGCTACTCTCTTCTCTAGCCTTCAGCCTACTCGGGCCCTCCCTAGGCTATGCACACTGGCAGTTAGTTGGCTGCCTCTTCTGCCTCTCTCTAGAGTGTCAGCACGCTCCTAGCTCGCTGGAATGAGCTACTTGAGTCTAGCTTGCAGGAGACTATTGCCCCACTGCCAAGCTATTAGCTGTGCTCTCTAGACTCGACTTGACTAGACCTCTCTTGACTCCCTATTGTAGTCTGAGGTAGGATAGGTCTGTGTGTATGCTGTAAGGGCCTCTTGTGGAGAAATCCTTTAATGCACCCCTCTAGGATCTGTTGCACTAAGCGCAGCTGGGCGCCACACATCCACGTCCTTGTCCCAGCGCAGCATTCAGTTGCCCATACCCCAAGCCTTGGAACACAAATGCAAATATGCAGCCAACGCCCCACAGGCAACAGTTCTAAATTCCCACATTTCGCGACTGCTTGCACTCAAAATGTTGCCTTTTCAGCTTGTGGAGAAGGAAGCTTTCAACAACCTGATGGCGGCTGCCATCCCTCGATACTCGGTCCCCAGCCGCCACTATTTTTCCCGATGTGCCGTCCCCGCATTACACAAGCACGTGTCCCACAACATTAGCCATGCTCTCAACAATGGAGTTACTGGGAAAGTCCACCTAACCATGGACACATGGACAAGTGCTTGTAGGCAGGGCCGGCACATCTCGCTGACGACACTCTGGGTTAACATAATAGAAGATGGGACCCAGTCGGACCTTCGGATGGAACACATCCTCCCGACGCCGAGGATTGCGGGCCCTAGGTCAATCAGGGTTGCCCCCACAGTCTACAGCTCCTGCACCTCATCCTCCTCCTCCACCTCCTCCTCTTCAGCCTCCATCTCCGAAATGACCACATCAGCCACAAGCTGGAACAACTGCAGCGCTGCTTCAGCCAAGCGGCAACAGGCTGTGCTGAAGATAATATGCTTAGGTGACAAACCACACAATGCTGAGGAGCTGTGGACAGCTCTGAAAGAGCATGCAGATCCGGGACTGTCACCGCTGAACCTACAGTAAGGCATGGTCGTGAGTGACAATGGCCGGAACCTGGTGGTGGCTCTGAGGCGAGGCAAGCTCACACACGTATCATGCCTGGCCCATGTGGTTAACCTCGTGGTTCAGCGGTTTCGCAAAACCTACCCTGAGCTGCCTGATCTGCTTGTCAAAGTACACCGCCTGTTTGCCCATTTTAGAAAGTCAGCTACAGCTTCCAACACCCTTGCCGTGTTTCAGCAGCGTTTGCAGTTTCTGACTCACCGACTGGTATATGATGTCCCTACGCATTGGAACTCTACACTGCAGATGTTGGGAAGGATTTGTGAGCAGAAGAGGGAAGTTGTTGACTACAAGCATCAACATGGTATTCTGTTCAGACTCCACACATAAGACCTCAGGAGTGGACATGGATGTCAGACATATGTACCATCCTCCAAATCTTTGAGGACTCCACCAAGATGGTCAGTGGCGATGACGCTATAATTAACGTCACCATCCCACTACTCTGTATTCTGAAACGCTCTCTGTTCACAATCAAAGAGGATGCATTGCAGGCAGAGCACCATGTGATGGAGCAAGGAACCATACAGGGTGATTACATACAGCCCAGCCTCATCTCATCACCCATGGATTGGGTGAGGAGGAGGAGGAGGAAGAACAGGAACTAGTTTCATGAGCTATAGACGGTACTACCTCCACAACTGTCATACCATCTGTTCAGCGTGGATGGCCTGAGGACAGGGTGGAGGAGGAGAGCATGGTCAGTCGTCCTCTTGGTGAGAACACAGAAGTCTTGCATGTTAGCAGTCTGGCACGCATGACTGAGTTTATGTTACACTGCCATTCACGTGACCCTCGAGTTCGCAAAATTTTGGGTGACAGTCATTACTGGTTGGTGACACTTCTAGACCCACGCTACAAGAAGAACTTTATCTCTCTTATTCCTGAGGCAGACAGATCTACTAAAATGGGGCAATACCAGAAGGCCCTTGTTGCGGAATTAATAAAAAAATTCCCATCTGAAAACGCTGGCGGCAGAGGTCACAGTTCCTTAGACAACCAAGGAGTTCAGGCAAGAGAGACACAACTCCAATCCAGCAAGGTAGGGGAACACTGTCAAAGTTCTGGGAGAGTTTTCTCAGTCCCTCCGTGCTTTCACAAGGAGTGCAAAGTTTCAGAAGATTCTGAGGGAGTACCTTACAACCGTACCAACGTCCTCCGTGATTTATCTGTGCCTTATAAATATTGGGTATCCAAGCTGTACACGTGGCATGAACTGACTCTCTACGCCTTGGAGGTCCTGCCCTGCTGCTAGTGTTTTGTCAGAGCGGGTTTTTAGTGCTACTGGTGGAATTATAACTGATAAGTGCATCCGCCTGTCAACTGAAAATGCAAAGAGGCTGACTCTTATAAAAATGAACAAGGGCTGGATTGGGCCAGACTTCTCAACGGCACTGAATGATAGCAGCGTTCCATAAAGTCAAAACCAGTGTCTTTTTTTGGGAAGTCTATTCCCATGCACCTCTTCACACCCACACAGGGGTATACACTTCCTGATTTTGGCTATTTGCTGTTGTCCTCCTTCTCCTTATCCTACACCACCATATCACCAGGGTGACCGTGGTCCATGATGCAACACCAACATAATTTTTTTAAAGCCTGTTTATGATGGCCGTAGAAAAAAAATTGGTATTCAGTCTGTTCATGTATACCCCCCAGGGGTAAATGTTTGTCAGCCCATACCCTTACTGCATGGGCATTACAAGTATAATTCTCCTAATGGGAACATTTTTTACTGAGACCCTCCTCCACGTCTCTTACAAGGGACATTGGAGTGACTCCAAATTTTTGGCAGCCCTTGCATTTACTGCATAGGCAAACACTATGAGAGACCCATTTCCTAATAATGGGAGCATTTTTTCATGAGGCCCTCCTCCACGTCTCTTCAAAGGGGTATTAGGGTGCGTCTAAATTTGGGGCAGGCCTTGAATTCACTGCATAGGTAAACACTATGGGAGACCCACTTCCTAATAATGGGATCATTATTTTTAGGCGGCCCTTCTGTACGTCTCTTCAAAGGGGTATTGGGGTGCGTCTAAATTTTGGCCAGGCCTTGCATTCACTGCATAGGCAAACAGTATGTGAGTACCAACTTCCTAATAATGGGAACATTGTTTTCAGGAGACCCTCCTGTACGTCTCTTCAAAGGGCTATTGAGGTGCATCTAAATTTTGGGCAGGCCTTGCATTCACTGCATAGGCAAACAGTATGGTAGAAACACTTCCTAATAATGGGAACATTGTTTTCAGAAGACCCTCCTGTACGTCTCTTCAAAATGGTATTATGGTGCTTCCAAATTTTTGGAAGCTCTTGCATTCAATGCATATTATTAATATTTATATAGCATCATTGATTCCATGGTGCTGTACATGAGAAGGAGCTGCATACAAACTAACAATGACAGACTGGTACAGAGGGAAGAGGACCCTGCCCTTGGGGGATTACATTTTACAGGATGATGGGGAAGGAGACAGTAGGTTGGGGGTTGCAGTAGCTCCGATGGTGTTAAGGTGGCCGTGTGGTCATTACAGGTTATAACCTTTCTTGAAGAGATGGGTTTTCAGGTTTCGTCTGAAGGATCTAAATGTGGTGGATAACCGGACGTGTTGGGGCACAGAATTCCAGAGGATGGGGATATTCGGGAGAAATCTTGGAGGCGATTGGATGAGGAGCAAATAAGCATGGAGGAGAGCAGGAGGTCTTTGGAGGACCGGAGATTACGTGAAGGAAGATATTGAGAGATTAGTTTGGAAATATACGGAGGAGAAAGGTTATGGATGGATTAGTAGGTCAGTGTTAGTAGCTTAAACTGGATACGCTTGGAAATTGGGACCCAGTGAAGGAATTTGCATAGGCAAACAGTATGGGAGAAACACTTCCTAATAATGGGAGCATTGTTTTCAGGAGGCCGTCCTGTAGGTCTCTTCAAAGGGGTATTGGGGTGTGTCTAAATTTCTGGCTGGCCTTGCATTCACTGCATAGGCAAACAGTATGGGAGTAGCAACTTCCTAATAATGGGAACATTAATTTCAGGAGGCCCTAATGTACGTCTCTTCAAATGGTTATTGGGATGCGTCTGAAAGCAGGTGCGACAATGCAGTAACGCCGGCATTGCAGAAAAAAGCTGTATAACAATGCTCTTTAATTTTTAACAAGAAGAATGGCAATGGTCTCCTCGCAGGGAGCTAATAAACAATAAACAATGGAAGTAAAAGGGTTAACGCAACAGTCTGGTGTTGAAAAGGCACTTATCGTAGTCTTCTCTGGTCCTCATCCACATACAGTCTGATGGTAGCTGGAGCACCTGCAATGGCCGGCGTGGTGTCCTCAGATGAATTCCAACAAATCACAATCCAGCTTCTTGCGGCAACGGGAGGTCACCAGTTTTGCCCGCTGAGTCCCTAGTCCATAAATCTGTGCAGCCAAAGTGGGGAGTGCTGCAGGAGTCTCTGTCTCACATGTGTGCTGCTGCGCGTCTATCAGCAATGGGGAACGCAACTCAGAGTCCTGCCACTGGCTCCCGCTCCTCCTTGCAAGCACTGCACTCTGCTTGGCCGGGCACATGGCGCTCTGAACACTCACTGGATAACTGGAGTGTTTGCCTAAGCTCTGCTGGGCCACTGTAAAGATGGGCCAGGGCCGTAGTCATGGCCAAGGACTCTGGGGCAACTGAGCCCTGGCCTCCCTTCACACACACACTACATTTCTCCTGTAGATCACTTGCCTCTCCATTCTTGGTGCTGATGAGGTTCACCCTCCTTTTCGTGGGGTCGCCTTTGGCCTTGGGTGAATGATCAGAGACTCAGTTGAAGTATAATTCAAAGTACAAAACTTTACTCTCGGAACTTCGCAGTACATCCAGATCCAGTACAGCATTTACAGCAGTATTCACATCACACAACACTTCTTCCTTCCCATCCTTACTTGCTCTGTTACATGGCTCGATATCGGGTCGTACCGTTTTGGACGTTTTCTCAGTATCCTCCCTGTGCAGCCTGGCTTCCTTTGAGAGTTCCCCTGGCCATTTGGCCTGAGGGCATCTGCCCATGTTAGGAACTGCCACATACTGAGTGAACCACCTGTCTGTCCTGCCGTGTGCTCCACTGTAGTTTCCCCACTAGAAACGTCTGTAGCAATAGCTATGTCTCTTGTACTTCAGCTCTAACTTTACTGCTTCCTCTGTGGCTGTAGTGATGCTGTCTCCCACGTTCTGGATGACTGGTCTGTCACTTCTGAATAATGTTGCGGGGCATCTAACTTGCCCGGGCCTGAGGCCACCCGAGCTCTATGGGTGTCCTCGCCCCCACTGTCTCTACCCAGGAAGCTCCCTTCCCTTAAACTAAGTAACCCCTCCTATGTTAACTATCTACATTCTCACTAAAACCTTAGTGTCCTATACACGCTTCAGTGCCCCATCTAGTGTCCCACTAACATTATTACGTTCTACAAGGAGGTACATATACATAATAACCTGATATGCACATATTAAACACAGCATTATAACGAAATTACATAGCAACAAAATATATATGCATATATATATACAGTATATATATATATACATTAGCAGTATATAGGGGAGCGCCGCACACCTGTCTCTACTCTCACTGTCGGCGGTAAATTGAGACCTCTTTCCCGCGCTTCCTGCTCACTGCTCGGCTTAGCCACGCCACCTATCCCCCGGGTTATGGGACCGGTCCGGTTCCCCATTCTTTCCCCCCGGCAACACTGGACGCAACCTTGATAGTTCCTGACCCGGCATGACACACATACCCGCAGCCCGGTCTTCCTCTTTACACGTCCAAATTTGGGGCAGGCCTTGCACTCACTTCATAGGCAAAACAGTATGGGAGTACCAACTTCCTAATAATGGGAACATTGATTTCAGGAGGCCTTCCTGTACATTTTGTGAGCTGGTGTGAAGGCAACGCAGTACCCTGGAGAATGTGATGGCAGAGATAGCGTTCAATGCTCTATACCAAATTACACATATACACTAGACACACCTTAAGAGTGTAGTGACTCGTAGGATGGTCAGTGTAGATTCGTTGAGTGATTAGTAGTCGTTTCCTGTCTTCGGACAGAGCAGCGTGTGATCTAGCTGGGACTTGGGGGAGAAGGTCCAGCTTGGTTCTATCAGCAGTTCAGCAAGTGGAGGCAGTAAGGGCGAGATATAGATCACCTCAGCCTGGCTCAGAGACGTACCTCAAGTTGAAAATTGATAAAGAAAGAAGTTAGTACAGATATACTTCAGTTCTTCCTGTCTCATATGGACGTGAAGGTTCAAGACTTGCCCTGAAAGATTACTGAAATTGGTCAACTAACTTAAGGAAAAAAGAGTGATTATATGCACTTTTTGCAAGTGTGAGTGTTTGCTACAAGCGGGACAAGGCGAAAGGCACAGGGAGAATATTTAAAAGTGCTTTTGGATTGGAGAAGTCCTGACATTGTTACCGGTCCTGGGGACGAAGGATCACATAGCTCATGCGTTAGTGGTAAGAAAACAAGGCTTATCGGACCTTAGTCGCGCAAAGCCCCTATAGTCGGTACGTAACCTGGGGTATGGGTGAGGACCTTGAGTCAGTGCACGACAATAGGAATTCAGCTCCTCACAGGAAGGTCTACCACAAAACTGACTGGCAGTATTCGCTTTGGAATAGCTGGATTATAGAGGGAACTACCTTCTGAGCTGTTACTCAATCACGTGGAAAGTAAAGGAAGGCCCCTAACTTGTCCAGCTGCATCTCGAAATACATTCTCCTTGATCAGCCTCCTGGGACCTGCCTTACATCTTACAAGTAAAGGTATGAAAAGGTCTGACCGTGTGAGACTGATTATTTGATTGCATTCCTGCACTACCCTATATCTTCTGATTACCCCGGAAGAGTCCCACCTGTAGGGACCCGTACATCAAGGCCTCACCATCCCTCAGAGATCTACAGCAGCGCGGTACAAGTTACCAAACTCAGGTGCGTCACGAACTGTAAATATATCATATCCTGTAAATAACCCCCCAAATACGCCAGAAGCCAGGGCCACAACGAGTCACCGCTACCTTGAAACCCCAAGACTTCTATGGGCTCGGTTCTAGTACCACATTGCCATGTTAATCCAAAAATTGTGGTGGCGGTTGAACACTCTTTCAATGCGGTATTAGAGTGTGTCCAAATTTGGGCAGCCATGACACACTGTTTAAGCAACAACAGTAAGGAGACCACTGTTAATAATTGGAACAACAAAGCATAGCCTGCTGATGGCTCCTCAAATATGAGTGTTCGATGCTGCCCTTTAAGAATTAATAATGGCCATTTGATGGCCTATAAAATAGGTCTGTGACTTCAGAGTCCCTCCTTCTATAAATGAAACAGGATGTGTCATGTATGTATTACACAACACATGGCCAAAGTTGTGAAAATGTAAAATGACATTTCCATGAATGCATTTCTTGTTGAGTAAATGTAAAGTTCAAAACACTCATGTGAACATAGCCCAGTGGTGAGGAACATTTTTTTTTTAGTTATTTATTTGCTTACTACAAATCATTACCCTGAAAGGATGTTCCTTAACTTATTTCCCAGGAAAATATATTTTGGTTTCATTTTTTATGTTTTATTGTGCGCCTGTTATAGTGGCGTAAGACTGACATTGTTCACAGCAGTGACCTGGAGTCAGAAATGCTTCCAGGGGTCTTCCTCATGCTGTTCCCGTGTCATTTGAGCACTGTTCCTATCAATTTCCGCAATTTTTTGTCCATCTGCAGACCGCCGGTGAGGGCAGCGGTAAAAATGCTTGAGTTTCCCATAGACTTATATTGGGCTCGTTGCTCAGGTCGAGTACCCGAGCATTCCTATTTGCTCGACCCAAGCAACGAGCACCCGAGCATTTTAGTGCTCGCCCATCACTAGATGGCACCAATCATATTGCTATACCTGCTTCATTTATTTTTTCCTCTACAGGTATTGTCACACGTTGTCCCCTTGAGCTGAAGCTGAAAAAATCTGACATCAACTCCCAGTGGTTTGGAACAATTATTTATAGAAATACAAAAAGACCGATTCATTCACCCTCCGCTGTGGAGGCTGAAGTTCGGAAAGGTAAAGGAAAAAATAATGGTTTGGAGATTTTAGAAAACTAATTTTACACGAACTCGATCAGAGAACTGATATCTTCCTGACACTTATCTTTCCTATCTACTTTTCTCCCCAGCACAAGACGTTGTTGCCGGCTCAGGAAAGGGAATCAGCCAAGAGCTCATAACGCTGGAGATCATCTCCCCAAACGTCCCAGATCTGACTCTCATTGATCTCCCGGGGATCACAAGGATTGCTTTACCCAATCAAGACCAGGACATCGGAAGACAGGTTTGTCAGAATTTGCCTTGCAGACTTCAAAAAGAAATGTGACGTTTTTGAAATTTCCGTTTTATAGTTTTACTAAATTTTTACAAAATGTTCGATTTATAACTAATCAATTTGCCACAAATTTGAAATACTCTAAAGTCTCCAATTTCCCTGATAAGACGTGTGTAACACTCTGAGGTCTCCTAGTAGTGTATCCAGCCCCTTTTTAAGCTATTTAACTCAAATGCAGTCTTATTAATGTCAAAGTGACCTTAACATTTATGGCAAACGGATAGAAACCAACAGTTTGTTCCTCACACACTAATCATCTTTAATGCTGTTACATACACTATCTGTACAGTTTCTTCAGTATTTTATAGTTTTCTCTCCTTACCTTTATAGCTAACTTCTGAATTCCCTGCCTCTGCTTTTATACAGGCTATAATAATCCATGCTGATTGGTTGTGCTATTAAATGTGATAGGCTGGAGTCACACTGGCGACAAAATCGGACGACTGCAATGCGATGAAATATCGCATTGCAGTCGGACCTATGTTAATCTATGGAGCAGCTCCCAGTATCAGATTTTTTGTGCTCCGTTTTAAACGTCCGAGTGCAATCGCAGCATGCTGCGATTGTCACCGATTGTGGGTCGACTATCGCCAATGCAAGTCTATGGGAGCGATCAAAAATCGGATTACAAACGGACCACACTGTGTGACTTGCGATTAAATCGCATCGGTGTCCTTTAGAAAAGCCGGCAATTCATCCCTGCCTATACTGTAAAAGCACACTGACAGCTTTAATAAAGAATCGAATCAATACATATCCACACATAGAATCCACATATATATATATATATATATATATATATGTCATTGTGACATATATATACATATATTTATAGTTGTTACACTTCTACATACTGTAATAGCCGCTAATTCAATTGCCGGCTTCAGTGAAATCACAGAAGCCGACATGAAATGATACATTGTTTCCACACATTTAACCATGTAATTTCATGTATTTTTATATATGTTTGAAACATACAATTACATGAGTATATGTGTGCTAAATTTCAGACATGTAGGGGTTAATTAAAGGTGTAAATTCGTTGAAAAAAAATGCGTGTGCTCCCGCTGTATTTTCTCCACCAGACAGACAAAGCAAGCGAGTGGGGGCAGATAATAATAGCCTAGGGAGGGTACATTTTTTTTGTGCCCCCCCTGGCTACCAACATCTGCCCCCAGACACCCCAGAAAGGGCAAATCTATAATTAGATTCGCCCTTTCTGGCACTTTGCCCGTCTATTCCCATTGCCCTGTAGCGGTGGCGAATGGGTTAATCTCACCTTAATGTCACCTTAGTATTGAAAGGTGACCTTAAGGTAGGTTAATAATTGAGAGCTGTCAATTAGACAACTATCAATTATTAATCCTATTGTAGTAAATTAAAAAAACACAGACACATTAATTAAAAATTATTTTAATGAAATAAAAACACCTTTTTTTGACTATATTTTATTTTACACTTAATCCGTGCGAAGCCATTGATCTCCTAAAATAAAGAAAAAAAAATAAAACAACATTATTCTTACCTATTCCGCCGATCTGTCACGTCCCACGCTGTAATCCTTCACAAAGGGTTAACTAGCTTTGAGCCAAGCAGTGCAAGTAATCCTGCATGCTCAGCTCAAAGCTCCTGAATGAATAAGTTCCTCTCCTGGCAAAAGGAGAGGATCTGTTTCATGAATGAAGCTTAATTGATTGTGTCCACTTTCCCTTTAGGTCAGGTCACTAAAGTTAAATTGCCAATAAATCAATTAAGCTCCATTCATGAATCTATTCCTCTACTTTCGCTGGGAGAGGAACTTATTCATTCATGGGGTTAGAGCTAGTAGACAGAATAATCTCCCTGCTAACTGTAACCTGTTAACCCTTTCTGATGGATTACAGCGTGGGACCTGACTGTGCATGGGATAGGTAAGAATAATTTTGCTTTTTTATTTTATTTTTATTACAGTAAATGGTTTTAGCAGGAAAATAAAATATGGTCAAAAACTGTGTGATTATTTCATTAAACTTATTTTTTATTAAACTGTGTGTGTTTGATTTTTCTTTCATACAATAGGATTAATAATTGATAGTTGTCTAATTGACAGCTCTCAATTATTAACCTGCCTTAAGGTCACCTTTCAATACTAAGGTGACATTAACGCCAGATTATTAACCCATTCGCCACCGCTACAGGGCAATGGGAATAGACGGGCAAAGTGCCAGAAAGGGCGAATCTAATTATAGATTTGCCCTTTCTGGGGTGTCTGGGGGCAGATGTTAGTAGCCGGGGGGGCACAAAAAAAATGTACCTCCCTAGGCTATTATTATCTGCCCCCACTCGCTTGCTTTGTCTGTCTGGTGGAGAAAATACAGCGGGAGCCCACGCATTTTTTTTCAACGAATTTACACCTTTAATTAACCCCTACATGTCTGAAATTTAGCACACATATACTCATGTAATTGTATGTTTCAAACATATATAAAAATACATGAAATTACATGGTTAAATGTGTGGAAACAATGTATCATTTCATGTCGGCTTCTGTGATTTCACTGAAGCCGGCAATTGAATTAGCGGCTATAACAGTATGTAGAAGTGTAAGAACTATAAATATATGTATATATATGTCACAATGACATGTATATATATATATATATATATGTGTTCTATGTGTATATATCTATTCTTTCTTTTGGAATTTAAATACTATTCTTTTGGATCCATTATATGTCAGTTTTGCAAGCCTGCGAGAAAATCTCGCAAGTCGGATGAAAATCGGATGTTACAAGGTACACACACATGCGATTAAATCGCATCTTTGAAGGAAAATCGGATGCCAGAAGGATGTGTGATGTTTGCATTTTGATCCGATTGTCGACCGTCTAAAACGGACCGATTTTTTGTGGTTGTGTGTGACTCCAGCCATATGATAGCAGTAGGGCATTATGGGGAAAACCGCCCACACAGTTACACCTGACCGTGAGCCTTGTCTGGTTGATGCAGTCAATTCTTCTATACAATATATAACATAGCAATTTCCATAAATAAATATTCCTAATTCACCAGGACTATTGAATTCCTAAACAGAGAGAGAGAGAGAAGAGAATTTGCACATATCTAATATATAAAGCTGAATGTATGTATGTGTGTATGTATTTGGGTATGTTTGTCCGGGATTGGAATCCGCACCGTCGCACTTATGGGCATGAAATTTTGCACGCCCGCACGTCTCGACCCCGAAAGAGTCCTAGGCTATGTTTTGAATCAAAATTTTAACCCCGCGCGTTCCAAATCGCCAAACAATTTTGGCCCTATCTACATAATGGGAGAAAGCTGAATGCTTGTGTGTATGTCCGGCATAGGAATCTGCATTTACGGGCATGAAATTTTGCACACCCGCACGTCTCGACCCCGGGAGCGTCATAGGCTAGGTTTTGAGTAGAAATTTTAACCCCGCGCATTCCAAATCGGCAAATAATTTGGGCCCCTATCTACATAATGGGAGAAAGCTGAATGCTTGTGTGTATGTCCGGCATAGGAATCTGCATTTACGGGCATGAAATTTTGCACACCCGCACGTCTCGACCCGGGAGCGTCATAGGCTAGGTTTTGAGTAGAAATTTTAACCCCGCGCATTCCAATCGGCAAATAATTTTGGCCGGGATAGGAATCTGCACCGTTGTACTTACGGGCATGAAATTTTGCATGCCGCACATCTCAACCCCAGGAGCATCATAGGCTATGTGTTGAATGGAAATTTTAACCCCGCGCGTTCCAAATCGCCAAACAATTTTGGCCCTATCTACATAATGGGGGGAAAGCTGAATGCTTGTGTGTATGTCCGGCATAGGAATCTGCATTTACGGGCATGAAATTTTGCACACCCGCACGTCTCGACCCCGGGAGCGTCATAGGCTAGGTTTTGAGTCAAAATTTTAACCCCGCGCATTCCAAATCGGCAAATAATTTTGGCCCGGGATAGGAATCTGCACCGTTGTACTTATGGGCATGAAATTTTGCATGCCCGCACATCTCAACCCCAGGAGCATCATAGGCTATGTGTTGAATGGAAATTTTAACCCCCGCACATTCCAAATCGCCAAACTATTTTGGCCCTATCTACATAATGGGGAGAAAGCTGAATACTTGTATATAGATATAATCATTACAATTTGTTATAACTAACCGTAGTTAGGTACTATGCCCGGGCAGCGCCGGGCTCTTCAGCTAGTCTACTATATAATTGTTTAACTTTTCACTTCCGTCTGTAACGGAAATCCTGCGTCGCTGATTGGTCGCGCCCGGCCGGACGCGACCAATCAGCGACAGGCACATCCGGCCCACACCACCGCTATCGTCGGGAGATCAGCGGCGCTAGCCGCGGGTCATCTCCAGTACATACTCACCTTCCGTCCCTGCATCCCTGTCCCGGCGCGTCTGCTTCTATCCTGTGCGGTGCGGTCATGTAGTACCGCTCATTAAGGTCATGAATATGGACGTGACTCCACTCCCATAGGCGTGGCGTCCATATTCATGACCTTAATGAGCGCTACCACGTGACCGCACCACAGAGGAAGAAGCTAACAAGCCGGGACAGAGATGCAGCGACGGAGCGAGGAGGGTAAGTATTATGGGGGAGGACAGGGGAGCCCAGCGGACGGTGGGAGTGGAGTCATGTATACAGGGAGGGAGCGGAGCCATGTATATAGGATGGGAGGGTGGGAGTGGAGCCTTGTATATAATATGAGAGGGTGGGAGCGGAGCCATGTATACAGGATGGGAGGGTGGGAGCGGAGCCATGTATATAGGATTGGAGGGTGGGAGCGGAGCCATATATATAGGATGGGAGGGTGGGAGCGGAGCCGTGTATATAGGATGGGAGGGTGGGAGCGGACCCGTGTATATAGGATGGGAGGGTGGGAGCGGAGCCATGTATATAGGATGGGAGGGTGGGAGCGGAGCCATGTATATAGGATGGGAGGGTGGGAGCGGAGCCATGTATACAGGATGGGAGGGTGGGAGCCGAGCCATGTATATAGGATGGGAGCGGAGCCATGTATACTAGGGTGGGAGGGTGGGAGCGGAGCCATGTATATAGGATGGGAGGGTGGGAGCGGAACCATGTATACATGATGGGACGGTGAGAGCAGAGCCATGTATACAGGATGGGAGGGTGGGAGCGGAACCATGTATACATGATGGGAGGGTGGGAGCCGAGCCATGTATATAGGATGGGAGGGTGGGAGCGGAGCCGTGTATATAGGATGGGAGGGTGGGAGTGGAGCCATGTATACAGGATGGAGGGTGGGAGCGGAGCCGTGTATATAGGATGGGAGGGTGGGAGCGGAGTCATGTATACAGGGTGGGAGCGGAGCCATGTATACAGGGTGTGAGCGGAGCCATGTATATAGGATGGGAGGGTGGGAGCGGAGCCATGTATACAGGATGGGAGGGTGGGAGCGGAGCCATGTATATAGGATGGGAGTGTGGGAGCGGAGCCATGTATATAGGATTGGAGGGTGGGAGCGGAGCCATGCATATAGGATGGAGGGTGGGAGCGGAGCCGTGTATATAGGATGGGAGGGTGGGAGCGGAGCCATGTATATAAGATGGGAGGGTGGGAGCCGAGCCGTGTATATAGGATGGGAGGGTGGGAGCGGAGCCATGTATACAGGATGGGAGGGTGGGAGCGGAGCCATGTATACAGGATGGGAGGGTGGGAGCCGAGCCATGTATATAGGATGGGAGGGTGGGAGCCGAGCCATGTATATAGGATGGGAGGGTGGGAGTGGAGCCATGTATATAGGATGGGAGGGTGGGAGCGGAGCAGTGTATATAGGATGGGAGGGTGGGAGCAGAGCCGTGTATACAGGATGGGAGGGTGGGAGCGGAGCCATGTATATAGGATGGGAGGGTGGGAGCGGAGCCATGTATACAGGATGGGAGGGTGGGAGCGGAGCCATGTATAGAGGATGGGAGGGTGGGAGCGGAGCCGTGTATACAGGATGGGAGGGTGGGAGCGGAGCCGTGTATACAGGATGGGAGGGTGAGAGCGAGCCGTGTATACAGGATGGGAGGGTGGAGCGGAGCCGTGTATATAGGATGGGAGGGTGGGAGCCGAGCCGTGTGTACAGGATGGGAGGGTGGCCGAGCCATGTATATAGGATGGGAGGGTGGAGCCGAGCCATGTATATATAATGGGGGGTGGAAGCGGAGCATTTATACAGGATGGGAGGGTGGGAGCGGAGCCATGTATATAAGATGGGAGGGTGGGAGCAGAGCCATGTATATAGATGGGAGGGTGGGAGCAGAGCCGTGTATTCAGGATGGGAGGGTGGGAGCCGAGCCGTGTATACAGGATGGGAGGGTGGGAGCCGAGCCATGTATATAGGATGGAGGGTGGGAGTGGAGCCATTTATACAGGATGGAGGGTGGGAGCGGAGCCATGTATATAGAATGGGAGGGAGTGGAGCGTGTATATAGGATGGGAGGGTGAGAGCAGAGCCATGTATACAGGATGGAGGGTGGGAGCGGAGCCATGTATACAGGATGGGGGGTGGGAGCGGAGCCATGTATACAGGATGGGAGGGTGGGAGCGGAGCCATTATATAGAATGGGAGGGAGTGGAGCCGTGTATATAGGATGGGAGGAGGGAGCGGAGCCATGTATACAGGATGGGAGGGTGGGAGCTGAGCCATGTATATAGGATGGGAGGTGGGAGCCGAGCCATGTATACAGGATGGGAGGGTGGGAGCGGAGCCATGTATACAGGATGGAGGGTGGGAGCCGAGCCATGTATATAGGATGGGAGGGTGGGAGGGGAGCCATGTATATAGGATGGGAGGGTGGGAGCAGAGCCGTGTATACAGGATGGGAGGGTGGGAGCGGAGCCATGTATATAGGATGGGAGGGTGGGAGCGGAGCCATGTATACAGGATGGGAGGGTGGAGCGGAGCCATGTATATAGGATGGGGGGGGAGCGGAGCCGTGTATACAGGATGGGAGGGTGGGAGCGGAGCCGTGTATACAGGATGGGAGGGTGAGAGCGGAGCCATGTATACAGGATGGGAGGGTGGGAGCGGAGCCATGTATACAGGATGGGAGGGTGGGAGCGGAGCCATGTATACAGGATGAGAGGTGGGAGCTGAGCCATGTATATAGGATGGGAGGGTGGGAGCGGAGCCATGTATACAGGATGGGAGGGTGGGAGCGGAGCCATGTATATAGGATTGGAGGGTGGGAGCGGAGCCATGCATATAGGATGGAGGGTGGGAGCGGAGCCGTGTATATAGGATGGGAGGGTGGGAGCGGAGCCATGTATATAAGATGGGAGGGTGGGAGCCGAGCCGTGTATATAGGATGGGAGGGTGGAGCGGAGCCATGTATACAGGATGGGAGGGTGGGAGCGAGCCATGTATACAGGATGGGAGGGTGGGAGCCGAGCCATGTATATAGGATGGGAGGGTGGGAGCCGAGCCATGTATATAGGATGGGAGGGTGGGAGTGGAGCCATGTATATAGGATGGGAGGGTGGGAGCGGAGCAGTGTATATAGGATGGGAGGGTGGGAGCAGAGCCGTGTATACAGGATGGGAGGGTGGGAGCGGAGCCATGTATATAGGATGGGAGGGTGGGAGCGGAGCCATGTATACAGGATGGGAGGGTGGGAGCGGAGCCATGTATAGAGGATGGGAGGGTGGGAGCCGGAGCCATGTATACAGGATGGGAGGGTGGGAGCGGAGCCAGTGTATACAGGATGGGAGGGTGAGAGCGGAGCCGTGTATATAGGATGGGAGGGTGGGAGCCGAGCCAGTGTATAAGGATGGGAGGGTGGCTGAGCCATGTATATAGGATGGGAGGGTGGGAGCGGAGCATGTATATATAATAGGAGGGTGGAAGCAGGAGCCATTTATACAGGATGGGAGGGTGGGAGCGGAGCCATGTATATAAGATGGGAGGGTGGGAGCGAGCCATGTATAAGGATGGAGGGTGGGAGCGAGCCGTGTATTAGGATGGGAGGGTGGGAGCGAGCCGTGTATACAGGATGGGAGGGTGGGAGCGGAGCCGTGTATATAGGATGGGAGGGTGGGAGCGAGCCTGTAGTACAGGATGGGAGGGTGGAGCGAGCCATGTATAAGGATGGAGGGGGAGGGTTTAGGGGGGAGCGGAGCCATTATACAGGATGGAGGGTGGGAGCGAGCCATGTATAAGATGGGAGGGTGGGAGCGAGCCATGTATATAGGATGGGAGGGTGGGAGCGAGCCTGTATTCAGGATGGGAGGGGGAGCCGAGCCTGTATACAGGATGGGAGGGTGGGAGCCGAGCCATGTATATAGGATGGGAGGGTGGGAGTGGAGCATTTATACAGATGGGAGGGGGGAGCGGAGCCATGTATATAGAATGGGGATGGACTGATGGATGGGAGGTGAGGCACATGTATACAGGATGGGAGGGTGGAGCGAGCCATGTATAAGGATGGGAGGGTGGGAGCGAGCCATGTATACAGGATGGAGGGTGGGAGCGGAGCCATGTATAAGAATGGAGGGAGTGGAGACCGTGTATATAGGATGGGAGGGTGGGAGCGGAGCCATGTATACAGGATGGGAGGGTGGAGCTGAGCCATGTATATAGGATGGGAGGGTGGGAGCCGAGCCATGTATACAGGATGGGAGGGTGGGAGCCGAGCCATGTATACAGGATGGGAGGGTGGGAGCCGAGCCATGTATATAGGATGGAGGGTGGGAGGGAGCCATGTATATAGGATGGGAGGGTGGGAGCGAGCCGTTATACAGGATGGGAGGGTGGGAGCAGAGCCATGTATATAGGATGGGAGGGTGGGAGCGGAGCCATGTATCAGGATGGGAGGGTGGGAGCGGAGCCATGTATAAGGATGGGAGGGTGGGAGCGGAGCCGTGTATACAGGATGGGAGGGTGGGAGCGGAGCCGTGTATACAGGATGGGGGGTGAGAGCGGAGCCATGTATACAGGATGGGAGGGTGGGAGCGAGCCATGTATACAGGATGGGAGGGTGGGAGCGGAGCCATGTATACAGGATGGAGGGTGGGAGCGAGCCATGTATATAGATGGGAGGGTGGGAGCGAGCCATGTATACAGGATGGGAGGGTGGGAGCGGAGCCATGTATACAGGATGGGAGGGTGGGAGCCGAGCCATGTATACAGGATGGGAGGGTGGGAGCCGAGCCATGTATATAGGATGGGAGGGTGGGAGCGATCATGTATACATGATGGGAGGGTGAGAGCGGAGCCATGTATATAGATGGAGGGTGGGAGTGGAGCCATGTATACAGGATGGGAGGGTGTGAGCCGAGCCATGTATATAGGATGGGAGGGTGGGAGCCGAGCCATGTATACAGGATGGGAGGGTGGGAGCGGAGCCATGTATACAGGATGTGAGGGTGGGATCGAGCCATGTATACAGGATGGGAGGGTGGGGGGAGCGTGTATACAGGATGGAGGATGAGAGCGGAGCCGTGTATAAGGATGGGAGGGTGGGAGCCGAGCCGTGTATAAGGATGGAGGGTGGGAGCCGAGCCATGTATATAGGATGGGAGGGTGGGAGCCGAGCCATGTATAATAGGGAGGGTGGAAGCGGAGCCATTTATACAGGATGGGAGGGTGGGAGCGGAGCCATGTATATAAGATGGGAGGGTGGGAGCAGAGCCATGTATATAGGATGGGAGGGTGGGAGCAGAGCCGTGTATTCAGGATGGGAGGGTGGGAGCGAGCCGTGTATACAGGATGGGAGGGTGGGAGCGAGCCATGTATATAGGATGGGAGGGTGGGAGGGAGCCGTGTATACAGGATGGGAGGGTGGGAGCGGAGCCATGTATAAGAATGGGAGGGAGGGAGCCTGTATATAGGATGGGAGGGTGGGAGCGGAGCCATGTATAAGGATGGGAGGGTGAGAGCGGAGAATATAACATTTCCGTTAGGATTAGGGAGTTACCATAATTAGTTATGATTGGCAACATGATCAGATGAAGTGGGAGGAGATGTTTTAAGGCATTTTTGTACATCGAGCAATGTTACATACATAAGATTATTGCCACATTCTGGATGTATATGATGGTAGGTTGGAAGCGTTATGTTTTGGCAAATGAGTAATGGAGAACAGTGTACCATTTAAAGAATGGAACACACGTGCTTCTTTGGTGTAAACATGGAAGAGTCTGAGAATCAGCCAGATGTCAAAGGAATTGCGGATTGTACAGCCTGGATCCTGGTATACAGATATGAGGAGTGTTATCTGACCAATTTATACCAGTACAAAGTGGGTAGTCCAGCATTATACTAGGAAGGAGAGGGTTGTGTCGAGGAGGCTTGTTACGGATCGGAGGTGAAGCAGGAGCCAGAAAAAAGGATGTGGAGGGTGGGAGCCGAGCCGTGTATACAGGATGGAAGGGTGGGAGCCGAGCCATGTATATAGGATGGGAGGGTGGGAGCCGAGCCATGTATATAAATGGGAGGGTGGAAGCGGAGCCATTTATACAGGATGGGAGGGTGGGAGCGGAGCCATGTAATAAGATGGGAGGGTGGGAGCAGAGCCATGTATATAGGATGGGAGGGTGGGAGCAGAGCCGTGTATTCAGGATGGGAGGGTGGGAGCCGAGCCGTGTATACAGGATGGGAGGGTGGGAGCCGAGCCATGTATATAGGATGGAGGGTGGGAGTGGAGCCATTTATACAGGATGGGAGGGTGGGAGCGGAGCCATGTATATAGAATGGGAGGGAGTGGAGCCGTGTATATAGGATGGGAGGGAGGGAGCGGAGCCATGTATATAGGATGGGAGGGTGAGAGCGGAGAATAAACCTTTCCCGTTTTAGGCTAATTAGGGTACCATAATTATTAATATTTGCCAAATGACAGAATAATGAGAGAGAGAATGTTTTAAGGCATTTTTATTACATACTGCAAAGTCAAAAGTTACATACACTAAGATTACTTTGCCTTTAAACTATTCTGGACTGTCCATAGATGACGTCATGTGTTTGGAAGCTTTTGATTTTTTTTGGCAACATCTGAGTTAATTAGAGACACATTTGTGGATATATTTTAATGCACACCTGAAACACACTGCTTCTTTGTGTAACATCATGGGAAAGTCTCGAGAAATCAGCCAAGATGTCAGGAAGAGAATTGCGGACTTGTACAAGCCTGGCTCATCCTTGGGTACAATTTCAAGATACCTGAAGGAGCCTCGTTCATCTGTACAAACAATTATACGCAAGTACAAACAAGATGGTAATGTCCAGCGATCATACCGCTCAGGAAGGAGACGGGTTCTGTGTCCCAGAGATGAACGTGCTTTGGTCTGACGTGCATATCAAACCAAGGACAAAAGCAAAAGACCTTGTGAAGATGATGGTGGAAGCTGGTAAGATGGTGTCAATATCCACAGTGAAACGAGTACTGCATTAACAAGGGCTGAAAGACCACTCTGCCAGAAAGAAGCCATTACTCCAAAAGAAACATAAAAAAGCCAGATTAATGTCTGTAAATGCACACAGGAACAAAGACCTTAATTTTTGGAGACATGTCCTGTGGTCTGATGAAACTAAAATTGAACTTTTTGGCCATAATGACCATTGTTACGTTTGTAGGAAAAAGGGAGAAGCTTGGAAGCTTAAGAACACCATCCCAACTGTGAAACACAGTGGTGGCAGCTTCATGTTGTGGGGTTATTTTGCTGCAGGAGGGACTGGTGCACTTCACAAAATAGATGGCATCATGAGAAAAGAAGATAATGTGGCAATACTGAAGAAACATCTCAAGACATCAGCCAGGAAGTTAAAGCTTGTTTTGAAATGGCTCTTCCAAATGGACAATGATCTGAAGCATACTGCTTAAGGATAACAAAGTCAATGTTTTGGAACGGCCATCACACAGCCCTGATCTCAATCCTATTGAAAATTTATGGGCTAAGCTGAAAAGACAGGTATGAGCAAGGCGACCTACAAACCTGGATCAGTTACACCAGTTTTGTCAGGAGGAATGGGTCCAAATTCCGACCAACTATTGTGAGAAGCTTGTGGAAGGAAATACCAAACGTTTGACCCAAGTCATTGAGTTTAAGGGCAATGGTAACAAATACTAATGAAATGGGTGTAAACTTTTGACTTTGCAGTAAGTAATAAAAATGCCTTAAATCATTCTCTCTCTCATTATTCCGGCATTTGGCAAAAATTAATAATTATGGTAATTCTAATTGACCTAAAACAGGAAAGGTTTATTCTGATTTCATGTCAGATATTGAGAAAAACCTGCAGATGTGTCTTTGTATATAGTGTATGGAAACGTCTGGTTTCAACTGTATATAATTATACATTCTCACCTCTCTCTCTGTTTAGGAATTCAATAGTCCTGGTGAATTAGGAATGTTTTTTATGGAAATAATATGTTACATATTGTAGAAGAATTATATCTGATCTCCTACATAGACAAAAAGATAAAAGATACCTGCCTATAGCCACCACTAGGGAGAGCTTAACAGCTTACCGCATACACTTTTATTATGTAGCATATTGTAGAATCCCACTAGTGGTGACTCCAGGGAGAAAATGTTTGTCATGTCAATCTATCACTATGGAGGGTGATATGAAACTTTGTACAAAAAAATAATCTCAGACTGCTATAGGATTTAAAAAAAATAGTGAAATTAATTTATTCACTTTAACGTTAATAACCCTTAGGGTATGTTTCCACGTAGTGGAAACCATCCGGATTAGCTGCAGATTGAATGCTGCGTCCTACTGCAGCGTTTAATCCGCAGCGGCCAGATGTTCCTGCATAGTGGAGGGGATTTTATGAAATCCCGTCTCCACTATGCGTCCGATTACGCGGGTGACACACCCGCTAAACCGGACATGCGGTGTGTCTTTTCAGATCGCAGCATGTCTATTTACCTTGCGGCGACGGAGCATCACCACAAGGTAAATAGCACAGTCCTATGTAGCGGTGCGGCGATTCTGGATGTGTTCAATGAAAACATCCGGAATCACCGTGCGTTCCGAAGGGGGCGGGGCTTTGGGCGGAGCGGGCTTTCCGCTCCGTCCAAAGCGCATTGGTTCCGGACCGTGGAACCATATACTTATATTGTGCAGTAGTAAAATATTTTTTTATGCATATATGTTCAGATTAAACAGATAATAAGAAACTACATAACGAAACAAGAGACCATTAATCTGGCCGTGGTTCCCTGTAATGTGGATATAGCAACAACAGAAGCTCTAGAAATGGCGCGAGAGGTGGATCCAACCGGAGAGCGAACTATAGGTAATATAAATAGTGATGAGTCTTCCATTACTTTCCTCCAACCGTTAGAAGAATTTGTCACGGATTCTGTAATTCTTACAGCAAGATGATGGTGAAAACCTGAAGAACGCTATGACGGACACCGGACAGGTTAATGACCATCATGTGACGGATTCTCCACCATCATCAATTTTGTTAATTAAAACCTCCCTGAGCTAAGATGTATGGTAGCAAATATTAAAAAAGTATACGCCTGACATAAGCCTGAACAAAGTCCGTCCATTGGTTGTCTTGTCCATAAGATCCTATGCTAAAAAATGTTTATTTAACTGGATAACTTTGTCAGATGCCATCCTTTGGCTATTTGTCACCCAAAGGTGAAGGGCAAGCAACTCCTTTATTTTCTGGAAGTCTTTAGTCCTCCTTTTCTTGCCTGTAGCCTCTCTGGGAGTCAGAGAAGGGGAGGAAGGGGATGCAGCTGCAGCTTCTTACAGTATTGAGTAGAACACCATTGGGGTAGAGAGGAGGAGGAGCAGTGGAGTGAGATATCTTATTGGCCCAGAGCACTGACATCACACCAAAAAGTATCCGCCCCGTCATGCACAGAAAAAAAGGGTTTTATTGCAACCAGAAGATCCAAAATCCTCATTAATAAATACCTCTAAAACAACGCAAAAGATGAAAAAAAAAAGAAACAGGGCACAAGGTATAAATAATTAGCAAACCTGAAAAACAAGAATGAAATATATTAGGTCTGCAAGGGCAGAGGACATAAAAAACAGACATTGCAGTAATTATTTTTTTTAGTCTATTTGTATTGGGGCTCCTATAAACGGAAAACCCACATAACTGCGTCTCCATGGTCACAGACTACAAACATCCCCTGTGTAGTCAGATCCTGCAAACATGTATAGTATTGCTCTGTTCCACCTGCTCCATCTTCTTGATGATATGAATAATATCACTGCCATACAATGACCATATAGGGGTGGATGCTAGTTTTGCAGACAATATATGTGATAACAATTCATTTATATATGTATAGTCTCTCCCAGCTAACATCCTCCTGATTGGTGTCGTTCACTTTTTCCATGTTTTCCATCTGGCCCAGACCTTCATGAAGACTTCTCCTAACCACGACTTGTCTGCAGAGTTTGCAACACAGACACATTTGACCTCTCATGTCCCCATTTGTTCCCAACCGACACCTACTTCCCATCCTGCTGGTACCTCCAATTCTGTACCTGTCACCCTGCCCTTAGAAATAGAAAAAAATATTAAAAACTGAGAGTCCTCATTGGCTAATAGTCCTTTTAATGGCTAACCGAAAAGTCTGGAAAGATTGCTATTTGCTGCCATCTTTTCAGTTAACCATTAAAAGATATCATCCACTGGGAACTCTCAGTCTTTAATATTTCTCTATGTATTGGCTAAACTAACTTTCGTTCCCTGGCCAAGCACAGGAGATGTAATGCGGTGACATCATTGCAGCGTATACGCCAGGATGATGATGTTTTGCGTGTCTTTGTTGTCCTTGGGTGGTGCAGGCGTAAAGAAAACCATAGGTTACAAAAAATAGAATGGTGGAACCATCGCCTGTCTTACTTTCCACAGGGTACAAGTGGGCAGAGGGCGGCCTCCTCTCATATTCCCCCACTCCGGTTATTACACCACTGAACACAATATATAACTTTGTATTTGTGCTGTACTTTTCCTACAGGAGTCCTGACTAAACCAGACCTGGTAGACGCTGGTGCTGAAAGTGAAGTTTTACGTGTAGTCCAAAACCAAGTATACAGCCTTGAGAAGGGCTACATGATGGTCAAGTGTCGAGGGCAGAGGGAGATACAAGAAAACATCTCCCATGAAAGAGCCGTACAAAATGAGAAGAATTTTTTTGACACCCATGAACACTTCAGGTAAAGATTATAAGGGGCAGAAGGTCTGGGCAGGAGACTCTAGTTTAAGGAAGGAGCCGATTCCAGATATATTTTTGTGTTGGAGGCAACATGAGGTGGTTGGGACATGTGGTTTGAAAGACATGGCTGAATGAAAAGGTGATATCCTAACCTTCTGTCTTGGAACATGACGGTGGTATATTTAGATGTATATTGGCCCCCCGATGCTTGGATGGGTTGTTGTCTGCATCACACATAGTTTATGAATGTACCATTGTTTTACTTGTAGCGGTCTTGTGAAGCGCGGACAGGCCACCATACCTCACCTGGCAGAAAGACTCACCAAAGAGCTGGTGTACCATATCTCCGTAAGTATGTAAAGTCGGTTAGTCATTCCCTACACAGATATTCTGTAGGGTCCTCTAATGTTGATGTCATCAGTCGAGGTCTTCAATATCAGATAGGGGGCAGGGGTCTGAGTCCTGGCATCACCACCGATCACCACCACGTCGGAAATGACACAACTCTGTACATTGTGGTACTGCAAGCTCTCTCCCACTCCGGTGAATAAAAAGCCCTAATTAATTTCGATCCTATGGAAGATAATGCACCAGAGTGTTCAGAAGGGTACATGATGACGCCTTAAAGGGATTGTCTAATGAGAACACCTTCTCTAAATAGACAGAGTGGTGATCAGTCGATTCTCCTTGTGCAGACAGGGACAAGGTTGGGGATGCGATGAGGGGAATTTTCTCCTCTTGTTGCATCCCATATTTAGGAAATTTTACCTTAACCATGGTATTTAGTCTCGGGGCTGTGCAGCCACATACTTCTTTGCCTACCCATCTGCAGCTGTGTCCGACTATACATTTTTCTATGAATATCATTGAACGGCGTAATTTTTGGGGGTGAATTATGTACAAATTTTTGGTTACTTTATTTTTTTTACTATTATTTTTCTCTTTTCTGATGTAAACATTTCCTTTTCTAGAAAACATTACCCAATATAGAGCACCAGATCACAAGTAAGCTCCGAGAGGCGGAGGAGCAGCTGAGACAGATCGGCAGAGGCGTCCCCGACACAGACGAGGAGAAGTCTTGTTTTCTTATATCAGTAAGTACATAATGGAGAAGAGGCCTTTTTAAAACCTATTTTCCAGTACCCATTTATGGAAGGGGGTCTGACATTCAGGACCCTCACCTGTAATAGAAGTCAGAAAGCAACTTCAATATGTTTTACACTGCACGTTCAAGCGTTACATAGCGATCTCATTTCAGTTGACAAAGTGTAATGCTTCATTTTTCCTGTGGTGGCGCTGCAGAAAAATGTAAAACTTACTACCAGATTCCTCTCTACAGATAACTTTGTTTGTATCTCCTTTGTAATACCACTGCTCCATTCATTTTATATCAGAGTATAGCGTTCCATCTCTAGCAGTTCCATAGAGAATGGATAGAGCAGTAGTGCGCGTTCACGGCCATCACTCCATTCTGATGGCTTTGAAAGTCATCACCTTTCCTATGGCGAGGTGATAACTTTTAAGGTGACAACATGATTTTTCTTTTATTTTTTTAGCTCCTGAATGATTGTGTTTTTTAGATTTTAATCATGCCGGCCACAAAGAGGTCTGATGGGCCTCCAAAAAAGAGAGCTACGGCTACTGTTCAGAGGACGGAGGGATACTCGTACAGTTTCAGAGACATTGCTAGGAAGATGGGTGGTGGAGTCACTGATTCTGGAGTGCAAAAAGCGGTGTTCACGTTTTGCTGATAGTTGCAGCATCAAAACTAAGAGAGGAAGAGGAAGGAAAAAGGCAACAACTCCAAAAAAACAGACAGAAGAATTGTTAGGTTAGCCTTGCAAAAAAGAAGAGCATCAGCCAAGGAACCAGTCCTTGCACGATGGCGGAGTTTCGGTGTCGGATAGAACAGTACGTCACCGATTACTTGATGCCGGTCTGAAAGCACGAACACCGAGGAAAAAGCCATTCCTAAATCTTAAACAGAGAAATAAGAGAATTTCCTGGGCCAAAGAACATCTTAGCTGGATAACTGAAGATTGGAAGAAAGTAATCTGGAGCGATTGTCACGTTTGGGGACTGCAGCCGCCCACCATGGCGTGGCGCGGGCATCCCTCGGGTACGAAATCTGGACCCTCCATACCACAGAGGGGGACCCAGTCCTACCCATACTTAGAGACTGGCAGAGACCGGGGTTCTGTGGCAGCTGAGCATGAGGACAAGATAGAAACACGTAGGACTTGATCACACCGCACAACTTCAGATATAGTGAAGTAAAGTTTACTAAAGTAAATACGTGAAGACACACAGTACATAACTCAAACATGAGACGAGGTTATCAGAATCACGAACTCAGGAACACGAACTGGACATCAGGAACACGGACTGGATCTCAGTAACACGAACACACGAACACGGACTGGACATCAGGAACACGGACACCGGAACACGGACTGGACATCAGGAACACGGAGAACACTGGCATCGGACTCCGGACATCTGGCAACGATCGGCAGGTTCCGGACATCTAGCAACGATCGGCAGGCTCCGGACATCAGGCAGGAAAGGATCGGATCCGGACATCTGGAAGCGATCTAAAAAGGAACCCAAGCGGTCTGGTGCAAGTCCCACCAGGCTCAACTGGAGCCGGGCGGGGATTGCACCAAAAGCAAGCTGAGCACTGAGTAACAGAAACTCAGCACACCCACACCAGACTCCTCCTTCCAAGATGAACCCAGGTAGTATCAAAGGAAGTCAGTAGCAAAGTCTCACAGTCACTAGGCACTGGGTTCAGGATACAGAAGGATTCAGGAACATTACACAGCAGACACAGTTCAGACTGTCAGGTACAGGACAGGTACAGGATCAGAATACGAGCCTAGAATTACCGCCTCTAGGAAAGGCACAGGAACGAGTTCAGGATCAGGGATACGAGCCTAGAATTACCGCCTCTAGGAAAGGCACAGGAATACGAGCCTAGAATTACCGCCTCTAGGAAAGGCACAGGAATACGAGCCTAGAATTACCGCCTCTAGGAAAGGCACAGGAATACGAGCCTAGAAATACCGCCTCTAGGAAAGGCACAGGAACGAGTTCAGCAACACCAAACAGGACAAGGGAATCAGCTCTCCAGAGCTGATCAGATTCAGAGCAGGAGCTGAACACACACAAGACTAGATTCAGAAGCTATGTGAGTAGCAAAGGCCCCGCCTATAGGGCAGGGAGCCTTTATATATGAGCTGCCCCTCAGCAATTGGCTGGGACAGCATTTCAGGTACACACACTAACCCTGATAAAAGCAGGGCAGGTGTGGCCTGCGCACCCTATGAGAGCCAGACATAAGCACAGCAAGGGCACCTGGAAATGGCTGCAGCCCAAACCCACGTAGCAAGCCATGCACCAGTGCAGAGGACCTTGCAACCTACGGGTAGCTTTCACAGCAGTAGCCAGGGACCGCACATGCGGGTGGTCATGCAGCGCAGCGGAGACACCCACGCATGCACGGTTACGCAGCGGAGCTGGGAACTGAGCATCATCCATACAGGTAACGGATATCAGTATCCCAGCTATATTAGGGGGAAAAGGAGAAAAAGGGTTAAAGCACACACATGCATGTCACAACATGACATTTTCCCCTCCTAAAGCCCCCTCTCTGAAGTCCCAAGAAAAAAAAAAATACTCAGAAACTTTTCTTGGGATAAGCGGTAAGTCCCAGTTCACATGCAGCAGAGTTCATTGCTCCAGAAATCCAAACCGAAACGAAGCACAGAGTGAGCAATCTAGTCCACTACAAGCTGGGATCCGAGCCATCTCATCCGCCGGCCAGGCGGGGCTCGGAAAAAGTCCTACCGTCCACACATGCTCAGCTGAGTCCAAGGCCTTAGCTTCTGTCACGTTTGGGGACTGCAGCCGCCCACCATGAGTGGCGCGGGCATCCCTCGGGTACGAAATCTGGACCCTCCATACCACAGAGGGGGACCCGGTCCTACCCATACTTAGGGACTGGCAGAGACCGGGGTTCTGTGGCAGCTGAGCATGAGGACAAGATAGAAACACGTAGGACTTGATCACACCGCACAACTTCAGATATAGTGAAGTAAAGTTTACTAAAGTAAATACGTGAAGACACACAGTACATAACTCAAACATGAGACGAGGTTATCAGAATCACGAACTCAGGAACACGAACTGGACATCAGGAACACGGACTGATCTCAGTAACACGAACACACGAACACGGACTGGACATCAGGAACACGGAGAACACTGGCATCGGACTCCGGACATCTGGCAACGATCGGCAGGTTCCGGACATCTGGCAACGATCGGCAGGCTCCGGACATCAGGCAGGAAAGGATCGGATCCGGACATCTGGAAGCGATCTAAAAAGGAACCCAAGCGGTCTGGTGCAAGTCCCACCAGGCTCAACTGGAGCCGGGCGGGGATTGCACCAAAAGCAAGCTGAGCACAGAGTAACAGAAACTCAGCACACCCACACCGGACTCCTCCTTCCAAGATGAACCCAGGTAGTATCAAAGGAAGTCAGTAGCAAAGTCTCACAGTCACTGGGCACTGGGTTCAGGACACAGAAGGATTCAGGAACATTACACACATACAAGGCTAGATTCAGAAGCTATGTGAGTAGCAAAGGCCCCGCCTATAGGGCAGGGAGCCTTTATATATGAGCTGCCCCTCAGCAATTGGCTGGGGACAGCATTTCAGGTACACACACTAACCCTGATAAAAGCAGGGCAGGTGTGGCCTGCGCACCCTATGAGAGCCAGACATAAGCACAGCAAGGGCACCTGGAAATGGCTGCAGCCCAAACCCACGTAGCAAGCCATGCACCAGTGCAGAGGACCTTGCAACCTACGGTTAGCTTTCACAGCAGTAGCAAGGGACCGCACATGCGGGTGGTCATGCAGCGCAGCGGAGACACCCACGCATGTGTGTCGACCCGCCACCACAATTGTGGATTACCAGGGCAATGGGGTACTCAGAGCCGAGCCCATGGAAGTCTATGGGGTTGTCACAGGTAGCGGTGGCTCGGTCTGTGGCCCTGGCGGTCTGGCGTATGTTGGGGGGTATATTTACAGGGGATAGATATATTTACAGTTCGTGACGCCACCTGTAGTCTCTGGTAATTTGTACCAGCGCTGCTGTAGATCTCTGAGGGGATGGTGAGGCAGCTAGATGTCGGGTCCCCTACAGGTGGGACTTTTCCCTCAGGACGGTAGTTAAAGCAGGGTTGTGCAGGCATGCAAATAAATAACTCAGTTTCACACGGTCAGCGTCTTTCCATACCTTTTACTTGTAAGATGGTAAGGCAGGTCCCAGGGAGGCTGATCCATGGAGAATGTATTTCAAGATAGCAGCTGGACAAGTTAGGGGCCTCCTTTACTTTCACAACGATGAGTACAACCAGC
Source organism: Oophaga sylvatica (assembly GCA_033576555.1). Taxonomy (NCBI): domain Eukaryota; kingdom Metazoa; phylum Chordata; class Amphibia; order Anura; family Dendrobatidae; genus Oophaga; species Oophaga sylvatica. The sequence goes on from JARQOD010000002.1 coordinate 630,088,114, forward strand.
ATGAAGCGTAGTTCCCTCTATAACTCCAGCTATTCCAAAGCTGTACTGCCCAGTCAGTTTTGTGGTCGGAGCCTTCCTGTGAGAGAGCTGAATTCCTATCTTGTCCTGCAGAGACTCAAGGTCCTCACTCCCCCTGACCCCAGTTACGTACCGACTCTTCAGGGCTGCTTGCCGCGACCTAAGGTCCGGTAAGCCTCTGGTTTTCTTACCACTATGCGTGAAGCTATAGTGATCCTTCGGTCCCCAGTGACCGGTAACAATGTGCAGGACTTCTCCAATCCAAAAGCACTTTTAAATATTCCTTCCACTGTGCCTTTCGCCTTGTCCGCGCTTGTAGCATAAACACTCACACTTTCAAAGGTCATATAATCAATCCCTTCTTTTCTTCCTTCAGAGTTTGTTGCCAGAATCTCAGTATTCCTCTAGGCAGGAGCACGTCTCTGAACCTTCACTGTCCTTGGGACAGGAGACTGAAGTATCTGTACTAAACTCTTCCTTCTCAATAAATGTCTTCAAGTGAGGTACAGCTCTGACCAGGCTGAGGTGAACTATATCTCGCCCTTACTGGCCTCCACTTGCTGAACTGCTGACAGAACCAGGCTGGACTGCTTCCTCCCTCCAAGTCCAGGCTAGACTGTGTAACGTCTGCCCTGTCCGAGGACAGGAAACTGACTGCATGAATCACTCAATGAATGTACACTGACCACTCCCTAACAAGTGACTACACTACCCTAAGGGTGTGTCTAGTGTATATTGAGTGAATGGGTATAGAGCATTGAACTGCTATCTCTCCACACATTCTCCAGGGTACTGCGTGTGCCTTCACACCAGGGCTACACATTCCCCCATGGTAAAAGACAGCACTCCCGGGCTGTAAAATACAAAGAGACAATTTTGTTTATGCATTAACATCAACATTAAACATTAATTCGTCCCATCCGGGAGGTAAGGATGTCTTGAACGTTGCAAACAAAACATTGAATATAGAAAAATACAAAAGTATTAAGGCATCAAAACATTCAATAAATACACAGTATTCTTGTGAAGGACCCGCACCAAACCTTCAACGTGGGTCCTGGGTGGGCTGCAGGACATCCGAATGCAGACCTCACTCAGTGCCACACCACACGGGTTTTTGTATTCAGAGGTAGTTGTGCTGGTTTTATGTAAAACCAATATTAGGCACCGAAGCGCAACTATATACAGATAAGTTCTGGGCTGGCACAGTCCTCAGCCTCTGAGTCCATAATAAGAAAAAGACACTGATATAAATACATTTCTATTATGCATTAAATTTTCAACTTTTTTTTTTTTACTTTGGTACCCAGCCGGGCATTCTACTAAATATAGAAAAACATAGGAATTATCTCTGACAATAAAGTGCAAGATTGGCAAACATTCTCAAACTTTTTACAACATTACATATGGTAGACCCCTGTCTGGATCTTACCGGTTTTTCTTTTACTGTTTAATTATTTCAACTACATTTTCCACCCCGGGGGCTGGAACAATGCGATGGTCCCTAGATCCCATTACCAACAAGTCGTGACCTGCTATTAGGGTCTGAGTTGCCACAGTTCTCGTGCGAACCTCTAGGGGCGCAACGGGTACTTTCTCCTTGCGAGACACCGATTGCGTTTCAATTTGCGTTACAGTTAGCGATATCGATCGTGTCATAGATTGCGATGGAAACTGGGTCGCAAGTTGCGATGTAGATGTTGCTTTCATTTGCGAGGAACCCGCAGGGGGCGATGCTGGGCACGGCCGGGTGCTGTTTGAGCTGGAGACGGGGACGCTGCGGTAGTGGTGACGTTACCTGCGTCGGGGACGGGGTCACGGACAATTGTGACGTTAAGGGCATACCATCCCTTCATACCCCAGTGCCGTGTATATGTGACAATGTCTCCATTTACTAGGTCCCTCCCGGGATGGCCTTGCGGTAGGTGGGATTCCACGTCGCGTCTGCTGACAAAGACCCCTGGGTAGAGGCCCGGTTCTCTTATGAAGCCCCAGCCCTTTCGGAGCTGGAACTCAGTCACACACCCCTGCCGCCGCGGTTCCCTCAGAGTACCTTTCTCTCTACGGACACTCTCCTTGTCCGCGATCAGCTCTGCATGCTGCCGCTGTCGGTTCCGCTGAGCTTCCCGCTCTTCCTCCTGCTGGCGTTTCTGTTTCTCCTCACGACGCTGCCACTCATGCTCCCACTGGGCGGTGTAAGCGACGTCATCCAGGCGTGCCATCTCGTCCCAGTCCACGTCTGGTAACGACGGACAGGACCCCTCCGGTGTCCCTGCCGGGGATCGATCATCTGCTGCGGCCTCTTGGCCGGGCGGGCGTTCCGGAACTGGCGGTACCTCCTCAACCTCCTTCGCCTCCACCGCTTCACCGGTGGGATCAGGATCGGTACTTTCGGGGGCAGCCTCCGGTTGCTCTTTTGCCTTGGGCAGCAGAAGTTTTGGTAACTCCAGACGTAGGGGGTCGTCGAGGGGAGAGAACACCGCGTCCCACAGCCGCCGCTGCTCCTGGGTACGCCGGCGTCTCTCGATCTCTTCAAATCCAGATTGGTGCTGGACCATCTTTTTCAGGCGTACATTCTCCTCCTGAATTTCTAGCAACGCTTGCTGCAGGTGCAGGACCACGGATGATTCCGGTGCTGGTGGCAGCTTGGCTGGGGAGCGGGGCCTGCCTCCCTCCGCTTCCCTGCTCGGCTGCACACGTCCTGCTTCCATGATGTTCCAGAGCGTTCTCTCTTCTTCTTTCAGAGACGTCCGGTCTCTTCCGTGGAGGCGGGGTTTGCGTCTCCTCCTCCTCGCAGGGAAGGTGAAGAGGAGGCGGACCTCCTTTGCTGTAGGGCAGGATCGCATGTTGTAATAGCACTTTGAGAGGGCAGGCATTTTCTTCGCGCCACATGGGGGTGCACGCCCACGAAAGTACGCCCACCTTCTTCTCCAGCGCCTGAGGGCGCGAATATGGCGACAAATATGGCGATTTTTGGCGCCAAAAGTGCAAACAGTCCTTTTTCACAAAAACAATTCCATAGGCACACAGGGCTCGCAATTTTGCGAGTTTCGCATCCTGTTCGTGACGCCAAATTTTTGTGTCGACCCGCCACCACAATTGTGGATTACCAGGGCAATGGGGTACTCAGAGCCGAGCCCATGGAAGTCTATGGGGTTGTCACAGGTAGCGGTGGCTCGGTCTGTGGCCCTGGCGGTCTGGCGTATGTTGGGGGGTATATTTACAGGGGATAGATATATTTACAGTTCGTGACGCCACCTGTAGTCTCTGGTAATTTGTACCAGCGCTGCTGTAGATCTCTGAGGGGATGGTGAGGCAGCTAGATGTCGGGTCCCCTACAGGTGGGACTTTTCCCTCAGGACGGTAGTTAAAGCAGGGTTGTGCAGGCATGCAAATAAATAACTCAGTCTCACACGGTCAGCGTCTTTCCATACCTTTTACTTGTAAGATGGTAAGCCAGGGAGGCTGATCCATGGAGAATGTATTTCAAGATAGCAGCTGGACAAGTTAGGGGCCTCCTTTACTTTCACAACGATGAGTACAACCAGCATGAAGCATAGTTCCCTCTATAACTCCAGCTATTCCAAAGCTGTACTGCCCAGTCAGTTTTGTGGTCGGAGCCTTCCTGTGAGAGAGCTGAATTCCTATCTTGTCCTGCAGAGACTCAAGGTCCTCACTCCCCCTGACCCCAGTTACGTACCGACTCTTCAGGGCTGCTTGCCGCGACCTAAGGTCCGGTAAGCCTCTGGTTTTCTTACCACTATGCGTGAAGCTATAGTGATCCTTCGGTCCCCAGTGACCGGTAACAATGTGCAGGACTTCTCCAATCCAAAAGCACTTTTAAATATTCCTTCCACTGTGCCTTTCGCCTTGTCCGCGCTTGTAGCATAAACACTCACACTTTCAAAGGTCATATAATCAATCCCTTCTTTTCTTCCTTCAGAGTTTGTTGCCAGAATCTCAGTATTCCTCTAGGCAGGAGCACGTCTCTGAACCTTCACTGTCCTTGGGACAGGAGACTGAAGTATCTGTACTAAACTCTTCCTTCTCAATAAATGTCTTCAAGTGAGGTACAGCTCTGACCAGGCTGAGGTGAACTATATCTCGCCCTTACTGGCCTCCACTTGCTGAACTGCTGACAGAACCAGGCTGGACTGCTTCCTCCCTCCAAGTCCAGGCTAGACTGTGTAACGTCTGCCCTGTCCGAGGACAGGAAACTGACTGCATGAATCACTCAATGAATGTACACTGACCACTCCCTAACAAGTGACTACACTACCCTAAGGGTGTGTCTAGTGTATATTGAGTGAATGGGTATAGAGCATTGAACTGCTATCTCTCCACACATTCTCCAGGGTACTGCGTGTGCCTTCACACCAGGGCTACACACATGCACGGTTACGCAGCGGAGCTGGGAACTGAGCATCATCCATACAGGTAACGGATATCAGTATCCCAGCTATATTAGGGGGAAAAGGAGAAAAAGGGTTAAAGCACACACATGCATGTCACAACATGACAGCGATGAAACGAGAATATCAATTTTTGGTAGTGACGGAGTGCGTTATGTTCGGAGAAGGCCAAAGGAAGACTGTCTTCCAGATTGTATGACGGCTACAATGAAACCTCCTGAGGGTTATGATATGGGGCTGTATGTCTGGATATGAGGCTGTATGTCCTCATATGGGGCTGTATGTCCTGGCATGGGGCTGTATGTCCTGGCATGGGGTTGTATTCCTGGCATGGAATTCGGAGAATACAGGTCCTTGAGGGAACTGTAAATGCTTTGAAATATATTCGCGATGTCCTTGAACCAAAGCTCATCCCATCAATTTGTGACCTTGGCAAGGAACAGACCGAAATCATTTTTCAACAGGATGGAGCACCATGTCACACTGCAAGGCAATGTCTAAAATGGTTTGAAAGCAAAGAAATTTCTGTGCTTTCATGGCCAGGAAACCGTCCTGATCTGAACCCTATCGAAAATCTGTGGTCAAGATTAAATCGATTATTTTCTAGTAAGTGACCGAGCAACATACAGGCATTGATTGCAGCTGTTATCAGTTCCTGGTACCATGTTATAACCACAAAGAACCTGACAAGTCTTGTTGAATCAATGCCAAGGAGATGAAATTCTGTTATCGATGCTAAAGGAAACTCTACACGCTACTAAAGAGAGAACACATAGGGGTAGCATGAAATTAACAAATTAGGACGTGACATTTTGATTCGGCCGTTCTTATAGAAGTAATGAGAGATTTTGTATTATGGTAACCTTTTTCTATGTAGAGGTCTTCTGATCTGCCTTAGACTACTTGTGGCATTATTGTTATGAACACTGTATGATTGTGTGCTAAAAACTTTAAAAAATTACAAAAATTTGTAGTGAATCCACAATTTTGGCTACTAGTGTATGTATGTATCCCCTTTGTAATACGCGCCACTGCTCCATTCATTTTATACGGGACTTCCGGATATTGTGGAGTATAGCGTTCCATCTCTAGCAGTCCCACAGAGAATGGATAGAGCAGTAGTTCGCGTTCACTCTATTCTGATGGTTTTGAAAGTCATCATCTTTCCTATGGCGAGGTGATAACTTTTAAGGTGGTCACATGATTTTCTTTATTTTTTGGCAGAAAATCAGAGATTTTCAGGATGGAATTCTGAAAGTAGTAAAAGGAGATGAAGAAGGAAACACCGAAGACTTAAAACTTTTCAAAAACTTAAGAAAACTTTCCGACTCTTGGGAAACGACAATTAAGGAGTCATGTGCAGTGTGTAAGTATGAAGCTGATCTCCCGCTCACAAGTAAAATAAGTAAAGTCGTTTTTTTAAACTTCCTGTTACTTACATACTGTAGAGCTGACAAATCGATTTGCAGTCGCATTCCATCAACCATGACAGTGGGAGTACTGTTTTTAACATGACACCATCCATGGTTCTTCTATTGATTGGCAGGGCGTGATGACAGTGGCGTCGTGCCAGGCCAGATAATCAAGAGAAGAGGTAGGAGTCACTAAGCCACCACGTTCCCCACATTGTAACACTAAAGTCATTGTAAAATTGTGAAAGTGGGAAAAATACTTTCAAGCAATTTTATGACCATCTGACTATGGCTGGAGTCACACTAGTGATTTTAAAATCGGTCTGACTTTGATGCAGGAGAGTTGGACGAGTGTAATGCAAGTGTCATGCGAGTGTCACACGTTGCTCAGTGTCAGCTGGATGACAGGCTGTATGGTCGCATCATGCATCCATACAGCCTGCTATCTAGATGTAGCAGAGATGGGCGAGTCATGGGACAAATAGATTAGCAGCATCTCTGCGGAAAGGTGAGACATTTTGGGTTTTTTTTTAACTCTTTTGCAGTTGTCGAGGGCGTCGGTGGAATAGGCGAGGTTGTAAGTATGGTTTAATTAAGAATATTAAAGGAGTCTGTGTCATTAATTCAATTAAAATACTTTTTTCTGGATGTCTGTGTTTTGTTACAATGTGACTATGGGGTTAGTAATGGGGGCGTCTTATTGATGCCTCTCCATCACCAACCACGGGGCTTGCTGTCACCTGACAATACTAAGGTGACATCAACCTCCCAACTATCATCCCACTTGCCACCGCTACAGGGCAAGTGGGAAGAGTGAGGCTAAGTGTCAGAATTGGCGCATCTTAGAGATGCGCCTTTTCTGGAGTGGCTGAGAGCTGATGTTTTTAGCTGGGGAGCAGTATCCATGGCCCCTTCCTAGGCTATTAATATCAGCATGCAGCTGCCTGTGACTCGCACCACAATTGTGGATACCAGGGCTATGGGGTACTCGGAGCCGAGCCCATTGATTTCTATGGGAGTTGTCACTGGCAGCGGGACTCGGTCCGTGGCCCTGGCAGTCATGCGATGGGGGATATTTACAGGGGATTATTAGGATAGGTAGTTCGTGACGCCACCTGTGGTATCTGATCAATTGGACCAGCGCTGCTATAAGGATCTTCACAGGGGATGTTATGGGGCAGCTGGGTGGTAAGTCTCCCACAGGTGAGACTGGTCCCTGGAAGTCTATGGTGATGATGCAGGGTGTAGTTAAGAATTCAGTCACACACAATGCAGCTTCTTTTCATACCTTTACTGGTAGATGGTTCAGGCAGGTCCCGGGGAGCTGGTCGGGGTGGAGAATGCACATTCGGGATACCGCTGAGCAGGTTAGAGGCCTCCTTTACTTCATATATAACTGAGTCCAAACTTGCATGAAGCGAAGTTAACTCTGCAATCTCCAGCTTTCTCAATAGCTGCAAAGCCCGGCCGACATTGTGGTGGAGCCTTCTATGTCTCTGACTATCAGATGTTGAAAAGAACAAAGTCCCTCTATGCAGGGCCCTGCTAAAAGTCCTTGTTCTCCCTGACTCCGTTTACGTATTGGCGCTTAGGGCTGCTCTCTGCGACCTGTAGTCCAGATAGCCTCCGGTTATCTTGTTACTAAGCTTGAAACTCTAGCAACGCTTCGGACCCCGGTGTCCGGTGAATTAGTGCAGATAATTTGGTACCTGAAGCACTTCTCTCTGTCTTCTCCACTGCGCCCTTCGCCCTGCTCTCGCTCTTATCATAAGCACTTGTAGCTTTGATGGAAATGTCAGCTTTCTCCAGAGCTCGCTGAGCAGCTCTCAGTATCCTCCTTGTTTCAGCTTCTGTTGAGGTACTGATTAAGGGTAGCTCTGACTAGGCTAGGATGATTCACTTCACCCGTACTAGCCTCCACTTCCTTGTCAGGTGAGCTACGCTAGCTCTGCGAGGATTCAGTCCTCTCTCCTCTCCCTCCAAGTCCAGACTGGACTGACACTGAACTGCACTGTCCTAAGACAGGAAACTGACTGCTCTGAGCTCTTCTCAGACAGGAAACTTGAATGAGCTCTGCTACGTGTCACTACCTCCTATACCCCTGGTGGGTGTGTCTGAAAGTGTGAGTGACGTGAATGGATACCAAGCTTTTGCGGTTACCTTCCTGCGCATTTTCCTGGATTTATGTGTGCCTGACATAGCTGGGCCACACATCCCCTCTGGTTAAACACAGCACTCCCGGGCTGTAAAAGAGAAAAAGAAAACATTTTTGTTTTGCATTAAACAACAACATTTTAACTCTTCCCATCCGGGAGGTAAGACTTCTTGAACGTTACAATTTGTACATTAGAAAAATACAAAAGTATCAAAAGTATCAAAACATTCTCATAATACAAGACAATATTCTTGTGGAGGACCCGCACCAAAAACCTCCCACGTGGGTCCTGGGTGGGCTGCAGGACTTCTGACTGCAGACCTCACTCTAGGCCACACCATACGGGTTTTTCTTCAGAGGTAGTTAGTAATGGTTTTGTGTAAAACCAAGATAGGGCACCGTAGTGCAAACTATTTACATTGAAAGTTTTTGGGCTGGCACAGTCCACAGCCACGCAGTCCATGAGGGTTAAAACACATATCACATTTCAAACTTTATACATTTTGTCAGTAACAATAAACCCTGTCTGGGTCTTGCTAGACTAGTTTACTAGGACTACTCCTGATAGCGAAGAGGTAGTTTTCCTTTAGTGATACGTTCTGACCTACGTGGGGTAGCGTCAGGTATAGTAGTCTCTAACCTTTCTGTTCTGCGTAACGGCAAACTATAGATACGACTCCACCTCTCTAGGGACCTGGCAAGCATGCTAGCGACTGGGCGAGGCGGGACTGCTTCACCAGGGGACTCCACTTCTTGTGGTGCTGCTTCTTGCGGTTCCAATGGTTGAGGGTCTGCCGGAATAGGTCCTTCTGGAACTGGCTCAACTGGCACAATTGGTATGACTGGATGTAGAGACTCCTCTTGCGGTTGATAAAACTGCAGCACAGGAATAATTACAGCATCTCCCATTCTGGGCCAATCCGCAGGTAAATCTCCCAAATCCGTATGTATGACCGCTTCATCATTTTCTTTCTGAAGGACAACAGGTTCTTCCTCACGAAGCTTTAATGGGCCAGGACACAACTTTAGATGATCTCTAGACACAGTTGCAGTCGTTTTTCCTCCATCCTTGCTGATGGTACAGGTCTTTCTGTTATCAAAATTGGAATTTTGCACGACATATGGCTCCTGTTCCCACTGATCATCCAACTTGTGCATTCTTCTTTTCCTTTTGAGCACCATTTCTCCAGGCATAAAAGGCGTAGCGGGAGCATTTTTGTTATAGTTCTTCTCTTGCTTTTCCCTTACTTTGTTGAGACTGTCTTCTACGCAGGCTTGTACTCTCCTGTACTGTTCTTGTCGAGTTGTGTCCCAATCTTCAGCGTTGTCATCAGCCTCTGGTTCTACCACTCCCAGCTCCAAATCCATTGGCAGTCTTCCAGGTCTTGCTCTCATAAGGTAGGCTGGAGTGCAGTTGGTGGAGCTTACTGGTATGTGGTTGTACAAGTCAACCAGGTCAGGTAACAAGTCTGGCCACCGATTTCTTTCTTCCAGTGGTACAGTTTTCAGTAAATCCATGACAATGTGATTCATCTTTTCACAAAGGCCATTGGTCTGAGGGTGGTATGGTGTTGTTCTGATCTTTTTACATCCATACAATTGACAGAATTCCTGAAACAGTTCAGCTTCAAAGGCTGGACCTCGATCAGTCAGTACCCGCTCTGGATATCCGTGTGGTCTGCAGAAACTTGCTTGGAAGATCTTGGCTGCTGTCTCTGCTGTCAGATCTTTGACAGGGGCGACCACCAGAAACCTGGAATAGTGATCCACCATGGTCAGGGCATATGAGTATCCTGACCTGCTTGGGGACAACTTGACGTGATCCAATGCTACGATCTCCAGGGGACGAGTCGTCCGGATAGGCTGCAAGGGTGCTCTCTGACTATGATAGTCTTTTCGTCTGAGTCCACAGGGTCCACAATTCCGGCACCACTTCTCGATGGAGCTGTGCATCCCTACCCAGTAGAACCGACACCTCAACAGGGTCTCCAGCTTTTTCCAGCCAAAGTGTCCCGCTTGATCGTGGTAGGCTTCCAACACCATTTGGATGTCTGCTCTGGGGACCACTATCTGCCAAACCATCTCATGGGTCCTTGGGTCGACGTATCTCCTGCACAACTTCTCTCGGTAGATGAACAACCGGCTTCTCTCATTCCACAGGAGCTTTGCTGGTATGGGTGCATCTTTCTCCAAGGAAGTAAACGCAGTGAACTGGTTGGAGGCAAGGTAATGTTTGAATCTTTCGGTAATGGCCCAGACCAGCGCCAGGAACTCCAGTTTGAAGCTGCTATAGTTTTCCGGGTTCCTCTCAGTTGGCCTGAGCTTTCTGCTGGCATATGCGATGACTTTTTCTTGGCCATTCTGCTTCTGACTGAGGACTGCTCCTAATCCTTCGTTACTGGCATCAGTGTACAGCAGGAACGGTTGGTTGTAATCTGGGTAGGCTAAGATTTCATCGCCGGTCAGGATCTCTTTCATCTCTTTGAATGCCTCAGCTTGTTCTTTACCCCAATTGAATGGAGGGTTTCTGCTCTTGAGAGGTTGTCCGACCAGGAGGTCCTGCAAAGGCGCCGCCTTCTTGGTGTAATCTTTTACAAACCTCCTGTAGTAACCTGTTAGTCCCAAGAACTGACGCACCTCCTTTAGATTCTTCGGCTCCGGCCATTTCTGGATGGCTGTGACCTTCTCGGGGTCCGGCGCTACTCCTTCAGAACTGACAATATGTCCCAAGTACTGTACCTTTCGTTTGAGCAGATGGCATTTGGAGGGCTTCAGTTTCATCCCATACTTGGACAGGGACTCGAATACCTCTGCCAGGTGCTTCAGATGATCTTCATATGTCTTGGAGTACACAATCACGTCGTCCAGATACAGCAACACGGTTTCAAAGTTGAGATGTCCTAGGCAGCTCTCCATCACTCTCTGGAATGTTCCTGGGGCACTGCTGAGGCCGAACGGCATTCTGTCAAACTCGCAGAGTCCCATTGGGGTGGTGAAAGCAGTTTTTTCCCGATCCTCCTCAGCCACAGCTACTTGCCAGTACCCACTAGTAAGGTCGAGGGTAGAAAAGTAGTTAGCCGTTTTCAGAGCAGCTAAGGATTCCTCTATGCGTGGTAATGGGTATGCATCTTTATGTGTTATGCGATTGACTTGCCTATAATCTACACACATTCGCATGCTACCATCCTTTTTCTTAACTAGAACTAGAGGTGCTGCCCAGGGGCTACAACTATCCCTTATCACCCGGCTTTCTTCATGTCACGCAGCATTTCCTTAGCTTTCTGATAGTGGGCTGGAGGTATAGGCCTGTACCGCTCTTTGATGGGAGGATGACTGCCTGTAGGGATATGATGCTGTACTCCCTTAATTGTCCCAAAGTCAAGTGGGTGTTTGCTAAATACTTGTGCGTACTCTTGTACCACCCGTAGTACCCCCTGTTTCTGGTGGACGGAAGTGGTGTCTGTCCCTATATGAAGCTGCTGACACCAATCCGCTACCGGGGTTGCCGGATCATTATCCTCCGCTGGTTGGCGGGAGGCTAAGGACTCGGCTGTGAGGATAGAATTGTTATCTACGGCATGTAATTTAGCAACTGTGGCATAACGTGGTAAATTTACTTCGTCGTCCCCCAGTTGAGAAGTCGTACTGGTACTCTCCCATTTATTACTTCCACTACCCCTCTAGCAATCATGAGTGTAGGTCTGTGTTCTGAGCGATGGGGTTCTACTACTGCTTGGTAGTTCTGTCCCCTCAGACCTATGGCTGCTCTACACCATATTAACATTTCACTCATTGGGGGTATTACAATGGGGTTCGAGTCTGTGACCCGTACATTACCGATTTCACCATCTGTAAGCTTCGCTTGCTGCTGGCACATCAGGGCCCGGATCTCCCTCTGGATCACTCCCTTCTGCTTTGGCTTGGCAACTTCAGCGAGCTGTTGGAGCAAAAACACAACTTCTCCCAGACAGTTACTGATAACGTTAGTACCTAGTATCACATTTAGGCATTCTCCTCATTTACAGTCTTTACACTAAAGTCCCTGATCCTTCAGCTCCACCCTGCCCACTTTTACGTTCACGTTTTTGGCTCCGAGTACTTCAACAGGGAGACCATTGGTGGCGTACACTGTCAAGTCAGGGCTCGGGGGCTGGAGACTGTCCATGGACCAAAATTTATTATAGAGGACATCAGGTATGATGGTCACCTGAGATCCAGTGTCCAGCAGTGCAGGAATTGCAATCCCGTCCAAAATGATGGACAGGTAGGGTCGTCCACCCACGAACCTGCGGTTCCAGTCTAAGGGGCCTGATGAGCCTACTCCTGGGTGTTGGCCCTCTGACCCAGGATCGGCTCGTTTAAAGGACATTGCTGAGCCATATGACCTTTTTGGTTGCAGCGGTAGCAGATGATCTCTCGGCGAGGATGGTGTTGATCAGGAGTCGCTCCTGGGGGTGGCGTGGTCCTCCTCCGGTGAGGCGACGTCCTCCATTTCCTCCGGTTCATCCAAGGGACATCCTCCGGACAGTCGGCTAGTAGGATCTTTCCTCCTTCCTCTTTCCGCAGTTGCAGGGCATCCATTACAGTGGCCAAGTTCTTAGTTAGCTGGCGCACTTCTGAGCGCAGACATTCCAACTCACTAGGGGGCGCCACCTGCGTTTTAGTTCTGCCACCTGCGGGGAAAAGTTGGGTACTGCCGGCTTTAGAGTGGCTTCACCCGGGTGATACCGATTTGCCACCTCAGGCTTTCCCAGGGGTCGCAGTCCTTTTATTGCCATGTCCTTTAGGGCATCAAAGGTGGCATCTGGATGATCCAAGGACCACCAGTTTACAGTCCGGCCTTCCGCTGGAGACCTCAGTCCCCGCACGAATTGCTCTTTCAACATTTGGCTCTCATCAATGGGACTTGTGGGGTTAGCCTGTTTAAGAGCTCGCAGGGCCCCCTGTAGTCGGCAGGCGTAGTCCCTAATACTGTCACCTGGTCTCTGGGAGCACTGATAAAATGCCATCCGGAGATCCGTTTCTGTGCGGTCCTCAAAGATGGCCTGTAGCTTTAAGAGAATCGCAGGTACTGACTCCTGGTCTGCAGGGGCCAAGTCTCTACTTCTCTCTCAGCCGCACCAGCTAACTGTCCTATTACCACAGCAGCTTTTTGCTTCTCAGTCATTGAGTACATATCCAAAATGCTACATATTTTCCGTTTAAACCCTGGCAGGGTGTTTGGCTCGCCGCTGTACTGGGGAAGCCACTTCGCTCCTGGCATGTATGGGAGCGTTAGGGGCATGAGCGGGACCACCGGACTAGGTGAGGGGCCTGCCCCTCCATCCTGCGCTACAACGCCAAGCGGTGGGCTATCGGGGCCACCGGCTGGGGCCGCTCCGTCTGCCGGTTGCTGCGACATGTTGGTGCCCCCCTGTTTAGTCGGAGCCTACCTCTTTCACAGGCTGCAGCGTCGCAGGCACAGCGGTGGAGACAGGACCTTTGTCGCTGGCGCTCTGATGTCAGAGCGTTCACTTCCTGTTTCACAGGACCTGCCGCCGCGTCAGAGTTGGGGGCGTGTCCAGGCAACGGAGCGCTTTTTAAGGTACGCCCCCCTTCTTCACCAGCGCCTGAGGGCGCGAATATTGCGGTAAAGATGGCGGTATTATGGCGCCAAACACAGCAAACAGTCTTTTTCACCAAACAGTTCAATATAGGCACACAGGACTCACAATTGCAAGCTTCGCATCCTGTTCGTGACGCCAAGTTAGATGACTCGCACCACAATTGTGGATACCAGGGCTATGGGGTACTCGGAGCCGAGCCCATTGATTTCTATGGGAGTTGTCACTGGCAGCGGGACTCGGTCCGTGGCCCTGGCAGTCATGCGATGGGGGATATTCACAGGGGATTATTAGGATAGGTAGTTGTGACGCCACCTGTGGTATCTGATCAATTGGACCAGCGCTGCTATAAGGATCTTCACAGGGGATGTTATGGGGCAGCTGGGTGGTAAGTCTCCCACAGGTGAGACTGGCCCTGGAAGTCTATGGTGATGATGCAGGGTGTAGTTAAGAATTCAGTCACACACAATGCAGCTTCTTTTCATACCTTTACTGGTAGATGGTTCAGGCAGGTCCCGGGGAGCTGGTCGGGGTGGAGAATGCACATTCGGGATACCGCTGAGCAGGTTAGAGGCCTCCTTTACTTCATATATAACTGAGTCCAAACTTGCATGAAGCGAAGTTAACTCTGCAATCTCCAGCTTTCTCAATAGCTGCAAAGCCCGGCCGACATTGTGGTGGAGCCTTCTATGTCTCTGACTATCAGATGTTGAAAAGAACAAAGTCCCTCTATGCAGGGCCCTGCTAAAAGTCCTTGTTCTCCCTGACTCCGTTTACGTATTGGCGCTTAGGGCTGCTCTCTGCGACCTGTAGTCCAGATAGCCTCCGGTTATCTTGTTACTAAGCTTGAAACTCTAGCAACGCTTCGGACCCCGGTGTCGGTGAATTAGTGCAGATAATTTGGTACCTGAAGCACTTCTCTCTGTCTTCTCCACTGCGCCCTTCGCCCTGCTCTCGCTCTTATCATAAGCACTTGTAGCTTTGATGGAAATGTCAGCTTTCTCCAGAGCTCGCTGAGCAGCTCTCAGTATCCTCCTTGTTTCAGCTTCTGTTGAGGTACTGATTAAGGGTAGCTCTGACTAGGCTAGGATGATTCACTTCACCCGTACTAGCCTCCACTTCCTTGTCAGGTGAGCTACGCTAGCTCTGCGAGGATTCAGTCCTCTCTCCTCTCCCTCCAAGTCCAGACTGGACTGACACTGAACTGCACTGTCCTAAGACAGGAAACTGACTGCTCTGAGCTCTTCTCAGACAGGAAACTTGAATGAGCTCTGCTACGTGTCACTACCTCCTATACCCCTGGTGGGTGTGTCTGAAAGTGTGAGTGACGTGAATGGATAACAAGCTTTTGCGGTTACCTTCCTGTGCATTTTCCTGGATTTATGTGTGCCTGACATAGCTGGGCCACACACCTGCATAGCCTTTGCTGGTTATTAATTATAGGGGAACCCTACGTCTTTTTTTTAGGGTCCCCCATTTTAATAGCCAGTAAAGGCTAAGTATACAGTTGTGAGCTGATATTAATAGCCGGGAAGCTCCATAGGTATTACCCTCTTCCCAGGCTATAAACATCGGCCGCCAGCCATCGGCTTTAACTATGCTGGTCATGAAAATTGAGCGGGAGACCACACCATTTTATCTGAAAAAGAATCTTTTATTAATTGAATACATGTACAGTAAGCTGCACATACACTGTACTAATTGTATTTGTCACAGACATCTATCTACCTATTCTGTTTGTATTTAGTGTGTGTAATCCATCTCTTCTATCCTGTCTGCTTCTGCTGTGATTTAACAGTACATGGCCCATGAATTGCTGGCTTTTCTTCTATCTATGTACAGTGGATACGGAAAAATAAATTTTTCACTCTGTGTTTCATTGCAGCCATTTGGTAAATTCAAAAAAGTTCATTTTTTTTCCTCATTAATGTACACTCTGCACCCCATCTTGACTGCAAAAAACAGAAATGTAGAATTTTTTGAAAATTTATTAAAAAGAAAAACTGAAATATTACATGGTCATAAGTATTCAGACCCTTTGCTCAGTATTGAGTAGAAGCGCCCTTTTGAGCTAGTACAGCCATAAGTCTTCTTGGGAATGATGCAACAAGCTTTTCACACCTGGATTTGAGGATCCTCTGTCCTTCTTCCTTGCAGATCCTCTCCAGTTCCGTCAGGTGGGATGGTGAACGTTGGTGGACAGCCATTTTCAGGTCTCTCCAGATGCTTAGTTGGGTTTAGGTCAGGGCTCTGGCTGGGTCAGTCAGGAATGGTCACAGAGTTGTTCTGAAGCCACTCCTTTGTTATTTTAGCTGTGTGCTTAGGGTCATTGTCTTGTTGGAAGGTGAACCTTCGGCCAAGTCTGAGGTCCAGAGCACTCTGGAAGAGGTTTTCATCCAGGATATCTTTGTACTTGGCCGCATTCATGTTTCCTTCAATTGCAATCAGTCGTCCTGTCCCTGCAGCTGAAAAACAATCTCATAGCATGATGCTGCCACAACCATGTTTCACTGTTGGGATTGTATTTGCCAGAGGATGAGCAGTGCCTGGTTTTCTCCACAAATACCGCTTAGAATTATCACCAAAAAGTTCTATCTTCATCTCGTCAGACCAGAGAAGCTTATTTCTCATAGTCTGGGAGTCCTTCATGTGTTTTTTAGCAAACTCTATGCGGGCTTTCATATGTCTTGTACTAAGGAGAGGCTTTCGTCGGGCCACTCTGTCATATAGGCCCGACTGGTGGAGGGCTGCAGTGATAGTTGACTTTGTGGAACTTTCTCCCATCTCACTACTGCATCTGTGGAGCTCAGCCACAGTGATCTTGGGGTTCTTCTTTACCTCGTTCAACCAAGGCTCTTCTCCCACCATTGCTCAGTTTGGCTGGACGGCCAGGTCTAGGAAGACCTCTTGGGGTTCCAAACTTCTTCCATTTAAGGATTATGGAGGCCACTGTGCTCTTAGGAACCTTGAGAACTGCAGAAATTCTTTTGTAACCTTGGCCAGATGTGTGCCTTGCCACAATTCTGTCTCTGAGCTCCTTGGCCAGTTCCTTTGACCTCATGATTCTCATTTGGTCTGACATGCACTGTGAGCTGGGAGGTCTTATATAGACAGGTGTGCGCCTTTACAAATCAAGTCCTATCAGTTTAATTAAACACAGCTGGACTCCAATGAAGGAGTAGAACCATCTCCAGGAGGATCACAAGGAAATGGACAGCATGTGACTTAAATACGAGTGTCTGAGCAAAGGGTCTGAATACTTATGACCATGTGATATTTCAGTTTTTCTTTTTTAAGAAATTTGTAAAAATTTCTACAGTTCTGTTTTTTTTTTAGTCAAGATGGGGTGCAGAGTGTACATTAATGAGAAAAAATTAACTTTTTTGAATTTACCAAATGGCTGCAATGAAACAAAGAATGAAAAATTTAAAGGGGTCTGAATGCTTTCCGTACCCACTGTATATATGTGTGGGTCACTGACATCTATATATCTATGTATTCTATGTGTTTATATCTATTCTATCTATTCTATTCTAACCTGTCAGTGTGATTTTACTGTACGCGGCACTGTACGGAATTGCCAGCTTTTCAAATGCGTTCGGTGTGTAAAAATCGGACAGCACTCGCATGGTCTGAGTGCTGTGGGATTTTTTTCTCGCACCCATTGACTTCTATTGCGGGATTTGATCCGATTTCCAATTACAATCGCAGCATGCTGCGACTTTTTTCTAGTCCGATCGTGATCCGATCAGAACTGGAAAAGAAACGCAGATAAATACACAATCATAGAATAACGCTGGTCCGAATTCAATTCGATTTTTTATTGGATTGCATTTGTCCAAGTTCATCGCAAGTGGGAATGAGCCCTATGGGTGCTAGCTTTTGGAAGGGCTGTAATTGAAGATGTGACTGGGTTGGGATGTGCTTCTTTATATTTAGGGTGCAGTGGCTCTTAGATGTCAGTTTTTCTCACGTACGAGAAAAAGAGCCATTTATTTTGATCAGAGTAAGGTCTGAGCTTCTGTCGCCAGGCAGCGCCGCGCTGTCATTGTGGGTGACTTGGGGCGTCAGTTCTAGTTTTGTCTTCTCTGGGATTTCTAGTCCCATCTATAATGGGAGACATAAATTTAACTGCTGTGAGTCTTGGGTGCAGCTACAAGCTACGTAAGATCCTGAAATCCTGCTGCCCACCGCCAGTTATAATCTGACCTGATTGCTTATTGACTATTCTCATTTTTTACAATTTTGGCCCTGCATCGACATCCTCATTCTGACCCGGCTACCTGACTATTCTCTTGCCTCTGGTTTGCTCCTTTGGATAGCAGCTCTTCCGTGGAAGCAATCAGGTGGACCCCAAGTCCAGGTCCCTATATAGAGGTTATAGGGTGAAGGTCAATCTGGAATCTGTCAGTTGAAGTGGCTTGCGCCAAGTCTGGCCAAGATAGCCATTTGTAGCCTGCAGCTTCTGACAAACTTATTGTGTTTCTGCGTCCTGACCCCTACTTCTAGCTAGCTATGATGTAAACCTTTTCTGGGGGCTTTACAGCTCTTCTGTAATGTATGTAGTACAGTTCATATAGCGTCTTGTGCTTGGGTGCGATGAAAACACAGGAGTCACAGGTTTGATATAGAAAAGTCTTGTATTACTTCATACAAGTTGGCAGAAATAGTCACACAGTTTGCAGACACAGAAACAGGAGACACAGCAGGCCAGAGTAATCCAAGCTCAGCAATCACTCTCCAATACAGATTCAGGATCTTCTTCTCTGTTACCGTAAGTCCATGCAAACGTGGGTCTTTCAAAGAGCAGGGTTCAGAGTCCACAAGTGCTTCAGAGTTCCTCAGTAGGAATAGCTGGAGTACAAGGTCCAAGGCTTACAGGAGTCAAGTCACAGGTTCACTGCAGGCTAGATTCTGAAGCACTGATTGCTCAGCTGTGGCTGCTTAAGAAGCAAAGGAGAGAATCAGGGCGGGAACATGCAAGCTGGAAACTCCATTTTGACTGAGGGCAAGATAGCTGCAGCAAGACAGAAAGTAAAATGGCTGACGAACAAACTGAGTTTCAGGAATATATACATAGAACCTTACATTACTCCCCCTTAAGGACAACCTCCGGATGACCTCAGACCAGGCTTGTGTGGGTACCTCTGATGAAACTGACGGAGCAAGCGAGGAGCATTAACGTTATTGACCGGTTCCCATGAGTTGTCCTCCACTGGGTAGCCCTGCCATTTAATCAGATATTGCAACTGATTTCTATACAGCCTGGAATCTAAAATCCTTTCCACCACAAATTCTTCCTGACCATCGACTAGCACTGGGTCAGGGCAAGGAGAGGAACGTCCAGGAAACGTATTGGGTGTCGCAGCCTTTAGTAGGGATACATGAAAGACAGGGTGGATTCTCATAGTTCTGGGCAGTTGAAGACGACAAGCAACGGCACTTATAATTTTACTGATTTTATAGGGTCCAATGTACTTATGTCCCAACTTAGACGATGGAATCCTTAACTTAAGATTTCTGGTTGACAGCCAGACCAAGTCTCCTACCTTGAAAGCTGGTGCAGGTTTACGAAATTTATCTGCTGCTTTCTTGTACCTTTTTGAGCCGATTCCAGATTTTCCTTTAGAAGATCCATATTCTTCTGTAAAGACGTGATTCTTTCAGCCACTGCTGGTAAAGGCGTTTCTATGGGAAATCGTGGTAGAATGTTAGGATGATAACCTAGATTAGAGTAAAAAGGAGACTGTTTAGTGGAGGCACTCTGAGAGTTGTTATACGAGAACTCAGCTAATGGAAGTAGATCCACCCAATCATCCTGTAGGTGGCAGATAAAGCAGCGGAGATACTGCTCCAGGGTTTGATTGGTTCGTTCGGTCTGTCCATTAGTCTGGGGATGAAAAGCAGAAGAAAGGTTTACTTTAATGTCCAATGCTGCACAGAAATTTTGCCAAAACCTAGAAGTGAATTGCACCCCTCGATCCGAAATAACCTCATCCGGTACTCCATGTAAGCGAAACACATCTTTAATCATCAAATCTGATGTCTGTTTTGCAGTGGGTAAGCCGACACAAGGGATAAAATGAGCTGCCTTTGTTAGACGGTCAACCACCACTAGAATGGTGTTCTTCCCCTGAGAGGTTGGTAACTCCACAATGAAGTCCATAGAAATGGATCCCCACGGGCGGGACGGGGTGAGAAGAGGCTGTAACAGACCAGTTGGTGAGGAGCGAGGTGTTTTGCATCTTGCACAGACCTCACATGAAGTGACATAATTCAAAACATCCTTCCTGCAAGTGGGCCACCAAAAGAAACGAGAAAGAAATTCCTGTGTCTTTAGAATTCCTCTATGCCCAGCTATCTTGGAATCGTGAATGAGTTGCAATACTCTTAATCTGACTGTTTCAGGAATATACAGACGTTGTCCCTGAATCCACACACCATTCTTAAAGACAAGACTTACGTCCCTTGAGGGTTGTGCCAAAAAGGAATCCGCATGGTATGCTTCCTTGATGTCCTTAAGTAGGTCTTGATTATGAATTACTCCTAGGAATCTAGAGTCAGGAAGAATAGTCTTAGGAGGAGTAATTGGACGTGTCTCTGCTGAGTAAATCCTAGAGAGTGCATCAGCCTTTCCATTGCGCGATCCTGGTCTATAAGAGATGATAAAATTAAATTGGTTTAAGAAAAGATTCCAGCGAGCCTGGCGAGGAGTCAGGCACTTAGCCGACCTGATAAACTCAAGGTTACGATGGTCTGTCAGGACGACTATTTGCTGTGCAGCTCCTGAAGAAGGTGTCTCCATTCTTTGAAGGCGGCAATAATGGCCAACAACTCTCTATTGCCCACATCGTAGTTCCTCTCAGCCGAAGACAACTGCTGGGAAAAGAAGGCACAGGGATGCAAGACATTCTTCTCACCTGTTCTCTGAGAGAGTATAGCTCCAACGGCACAGTCTGAAGCATCCACCTCTATTATGAAGGCAAGCTCGGGGTTGGGATGTACTAGGATAGGTGCAGTGGTAAATTTATCTTTTAGACGGGAAAATGCTTCCTGGGCTTGGGGAGTCCAGGAAAACCTAGACTCTTTCCGGGTAAGTTGAGTGATAGGTGACACTACCTCAGAGAAATTTCTAATGAAACGTCTATAGAAGTTGGCAAACCCGATGAAGCGCTGTACCTCCTTCACATTTCTAGGACTTGGCCAATCCTTGATGGCTTGGGTTTTGCTTCCATCCATACTAATTCCTTGTGTAGACAGTACATACCCAGAAATTGAATTTCGGTCCTATGGAATTCACACTTTTCAAGTTTGATGTAAAGATGATTTTGTCTTAGACGTTCCAAGACCATTCTCACATGTCCATGATGTTCCTCTGTGGAGTTAGAAAAAATTAGAATATCATCCAAATAAATTACCACGAATGTATCTAGGAGATCCTGAAGATGTCATTCACCAAGTGTTGGAAAGTGGCTGGGGCGGGTACTCAGACCAAAAGGCATAACTAGATATTCAAAGTGTCCATAGCGTGACCTGAATGCAGTCTTCCATTCATCCCCTGGGCTAATACGGACTAAGTTATAGGCCCCACGAAGATCTAGTTTAGAAAAAATTTTGGCATGTCGCACTCTCTCCAATAACTCAGGGATTAAAGGCAATGGATAACGGTTTCTAATAGTAACCTTATTGAGTTCCCTATAGTCTACGCATGGTCTCAGAGATCCATCTTTCTTCTTTACAAAGAAGATGGGTGCACCTGCAGGAGATGAAGAGGGGCGTATGAAGCCCTTGGCTACATTTTCATCTATGTAATCCTTTAAAGCCTTTAGCTCGGGCCCCGCCAGGGGGTAGATCTTACCAAAAGGTATCTCTGCTCCAGGCAATAATTCAATTGGACAATCATATGGACGGTGAGGAGGAAGCTGGTCAGCGTTCTTCTTGTCACATAAATCCACATAGTCCTGGTATACAGCTGGTAGTTCAGGGACTGACATGATTCCTTTAGGAACAGAGCAAGCTGAAACTTTTGGACTCATCTGTTTCTCTGGAAAGTGTAATTCCTTGGTCTCCCAGTTAATGGTAGGATTCTGAGCCTGCAGCCATGGTAGCCCTAGAATAATGGGAAAGTGGGGAGAAGAGATAAGCATAAAGGACAGTTTCTCTTGATGATCTTTACCCATAAGAACCCTCAAAGGCTCTGTTTCCTGATCCACTGGTCCAGAGGTCAGCAGGGAGCCATCCACAGTTTCCATCTGTACTGGAGTAGCCTTCTTCACTGAACGTATTCCCTGTTTCAGAGCAAAGGAGACATCCATAAAATTTCCACTTGCCCCTGAGTCGATCATAGCAGAGCTAGACACCCAAGCTGAGTCAACCCAGAGTTTGATGGAAAGAAAGCAATGAGAATTGTTTTTCTTACAACTCAGCTGGGACACCGCTGAGGAAACTTGAAAAATGGCAGCGTTTACACAGTCAACGTCCTCAGAGGTAACGGAGTTTAAGTCCGAGAAATCAAGATCTGTTGCTGCAGATCTCTCTGGAGCCTGAGGCTCGGACCTGACAGATCCCCTCTCGCAACACTCACAATGAATGAGTGCTGCAGTAGTCTTACGAGAACGGCTGGGGCAGTTTATAATGAAGTGCCCTGACTTACCACAATAGAAACATAGATTCTCCTTAAAACGATGTTCCTTGCGTGCATCACTAACCCGTCGTTGTAAAGAGTCTACCTGCATGGGTTCAGGTTCAGGTTCCCGTGTAATCCTACTCAAAGGTTCCTTAGCTGGAGAGGAAGGTAGGAAAAGGTTAGTACGATTGCTTTCGAACCATCTCTCTTGCCTGCGTTCAGTCAGACGAGTATCAATACGGATGCAGTAGTTAATAAAGTCACCTAACGCAGTGGGAGGGTCGGCACGAGCAAGTTCATCCTTAATCAGTGGAGATAACCCCTTTCGAAAAATAGATTTTTTGGCGGAACTGTCCCAGGTGGTATCAAGGGCCCATCTCCTGAAATCCAAGGCATATTCAGCTACCGAGTGCTTACCTTGGCACAAAGCTAACATGGCTGCTTCAGCTGTTGCACCTCGATTGGGGTCATCAAACACCTGCCCCATGGCTGAAATAAAATCATCAAGGTGATTCAAACAATCATCCTCAGTCTCAATCAGAGGGTTTGCCCACATTAAAGCCTTGTTGGTAAGCAACATAATTATAGTAAGCACCTTAGGTCGTTCAGTGGGAAATTGTGAAGCATGTGCAGAAAAAAAAAGATTGCATTGATTAATAAATCCCCTGAATTTCTCACGTTCACCGCCAAAACGAAAAGGGGGCAACTTGGGAATCCCAGCACTCGGGGCTACGGCAGGAGCCTGGACTCGCCCCTCTAGAACCTCAATCCTGGCTCGCAAATCCTGGGTAGTCTGTCCAACCACTTGCAAATTGTATTATTGAGGTCCTGTAGATTTGTAAAACGGGTCTTTATATTCTGCAAATCTGCAAGGATATTATCAGTCACTCCGCAAAGTTCCTTTATGCGGGCCTCCATTTTCCAGATCTTTTAAGACAGGATTACTGGAAGAAGAGGAGAGAAAAAAAACAATAGTGTTCACCTGTGGCAACACTGCAGAGAGAAAAAAAAATTAAGGGAACTGCTCACCTGGAATGGTTGTGAGAAGTCACAACCACTATCATCACAGAAAGTTTCAACCAGACATCTGATATCCAGAGTTACAGCAGACAAAAAAGAGAAAAGAAAGGAAAAAAAAAAAAAAAACAATAGTGTTTACCTGTGGTAACACTGCAAAAAGAAAAAACTTAAGGGAATTGCTCACCTGGAATGGTTGTGAGAAGTCACAACCACTGTCATCACAGAAAGTACAACTGGACGTCTGATATCCACAGTACAGCAGACACAGCCTTCCAGACCCAGCAGACACTAACGTTTTATCCTTCAGAATCTTGTAATGTATGTAGTACAGTTCATATAGCGTCTTGTGCTTGGGTGCGATGAAAACACAGGAGTCACAGGTTTGATATAGAAAAGTCCTGTATTACTTCATACAAGTTGGCAGAAATAGTCACACAGTTTGCAGACACAGAAACAGGAGACACAGCAGGCCAGAGTAATCCAAGCTCAGCAATCACTCTCCAATACAGATTCAGGATCTTCTTCTCTGTTACCGTAAGTCCATGCAAACGTGGGTCTTTCAAAGAGCAGGGTTCAGAGTCCACAAGTGCTTCAGAGTTCCTCAGTAGGAATAGCTGGAGTACAAGGTCCAAGGCTTACAGGAGTCAAGTCACAGGTTCACTGCAGGCTAGATTCTGAAGCACTGATTGCTCAGCTGTGGCTGCTTAAGAAGCAAAGGAGAGAATCAGGGCGGGAACATGCAAGCTGGAAACTCCATTTTGACTGAGGGCAAGATAGCTGCAGCAAGACAGAAAGTAAAATGGCTGACGAACAAACTGAGTTTCAGGAATATATACATAGAACCTTACATCTTCACTCCTATGTCAGAGTGTCCATGAATATGTTTTGGAACTCTTAAATAAAAAGTAGTTCAATCACATCTCTTGCTTTTCTCCTGATTGTCACACATCTGTCACATTTAGAGATATCAAACTCCACATCCCAGCAGGAGACCTTACAATATACAGCACCATAGCCTACGTCCTGCTCCAATTCCACATGGTTATCAAGATCTCTACTTGTGATTACTCAGTGGAAAACTTTATTACTTTCTCCAAAGGATTAAAACTGTCCCGGTCATGTGCTAAACTCTCCGGTGCCCGATACATAACAAGACGTAGCGTTGATAACATTGCAGAAACAAGCCGTGCAGCCATGTGTCTGTAAGGAGGTGGCAGGTACCCTCAGTTGCTCCCTCTCCCTTTTTTTTGTTGTTTGGCCCCTATGCACTTTATGTAAATATGTTATGTATTCATTATTGTAATGTATGTACTGCCCTATGTCTAATGTGCAATGTGTGTCATGTGTAACTGATGCTTGTGTAGAGTTAGGGAAAGTAAGTAGTTAATTTTATGGGCTGGGCAAGCAGCAGAGAGGAGACAGGAAGCTGCTGCTTCCCAGTCTGTAACCCAGGTACGTTGGCCCAGGGCAGATGTATATGGACAGAAGGGGCATTGCCAGACTCCTGGAGGGGAGAGATATGTTGCCCGGACTCAAGCACTTAAGGACTAGAGGACTACAACACGGGCCCCGAGGACTACAACACGGGCCCGGGACTTCGGAAGGGCCCCCGCTGAAGGGACTATAAGGCTGGAGTCACACTCAACGTATAAAAATATGGACCGTATTTACGGCCGTAATACGCAGAAATGTTCCCGGCACAGTAATCTGTATTTCATCCGTTGTCAAGGTGTGGCTGCATATTTTGCGCATGTAAGCATCCATATGTCATCCGTATGGCGAGATTTTCTCGCCGGCTTGCAAAACCGACATATAATGGATCCCAATGACAGTTTTTACATCACAAAAGAAAGAATAGATATATACACATAGAATACATATATATACAGTGTATAATATATATATATATATATATATACATGTCATTGTGACATATATATATATTTATAGTTCATGCACTTCTACATAGTATAATAGCCGCTAATTCAATTGCCGGCTTCTGTAAAATTACAGAACCCGACATGAAATGACTCATGGTTTACATACAGTTAACCATGTCATTTCATGTAGTTTGATATATGGTTTTCACTAATAATTACATGAGTGTATTAGTGCAAAATTTCATACATGTAGGTGCTAATTAAACCCAGCCCACTGAGTGTTATACAAATCCTATAGCTCTAAATCTATATACAATATTGCATATAAAAAAATGAAATTACAGCAATACCTGTTATGATTTGGTAGCTGAGGAGAGCAGGCAAAAAAGGCAATACACCAGAGAGGTTGGAATCTATTGGATTGCAGTACCCTGACTAACCACCACAACTAAATGCAGCCGTGGAGCGTACCTACGTTGGTCCTAGACGCCTCGTCACAGCCTGAGAAGCTAACTTCACCTAAAGATAGAAAGAGGAAAACTATCTGCCCCGGAGCAGATCCCCAAAGAACATAGGAAGCCTCCAAACATGTAATGGCGGTTAGACAAGAGGAAATACAGACACAGACAGAAAATAGTATGAGCAAACGTTGGGGCCCAATCTTCTAGACAGAAAAGGATAGGAAGGTCACTTACTGCAATCCAAAAAACCCTAAAAAAAATACCAACACACTAATTGCAAAAACACCTGAGATCACACGACCTCTACCACCTAAATTAGTTCTCTGGTGTAACAAAACTAAGCCGCAGCCACAGAAAAACTGGAAAAGGCAAATGAACAAACAACTGGCTGAACTAAACTGAGAGGAGCACAAGCCCCGGAGGGGACCTGGCAGACCCCACAGAAGTGCAGGACAAAATGCAAAAAGCAAGCACAAAAAACTAAAAGAAGAAAATGTCTTATCTGTTAGCAGAAGATGCAGGCACGAAACAGCAAGCTTTAAAGTGAACCAGGAACAAAAGTTGAGACCAGAACAATTGATCACCGGCAACCCTGATGGGAGGGAACCTCCCTTATATAAGACCAGTCAGTAACACCTGATCGCCAATCTTCACAATCTTCATTGAATAGTTCAGTACTGTTTGTAACCACCAGAGGGAGCTTCTGCTCAGAATTCATTTCTAGCACATTCACAACAAATACCCTTCATCAATATACACTGCTCAAAAAAATAAAGGGAACACTTAAACAACAGTATATAACTCCAAGTAAATCAAACTTCTGTGAAATCAAACTGTGCACTTAGGAAGCAGCACTGATTGACCATCAATTTCACATGCTGTTGTGCAAATGGAATAGACAACATATGGAAATTATTGGCAATTATCAAGACACCCTCAATAAAGGAGTGGTTCTGCAGGTGGGAACCACAGACCACATCTCACTACCAATGCTTTCTGACTGATGTTTTGGTCACTTTTGAATGTTGGTTGTGCTTTCACACTCGTGGTAGCAAGAGATGGACTCTACAACCCACACAAGTGGCTCAGGTAGTGCAGCTCATCCAGGATGGCACATCAATGCGAGCTGTGGCAAGAAGGTTTACCAGAAGACAGGCCAGTTTACCAGGAGGGGGCCGTAGGAGGGCAACAATCCAGCAGCAGGACCGCTACCTCCGCCTTTGTGCAAGGAGGAACAGGAGGAGCACTGCCAGAGCCCTGCAAAATGACCTCCAGCAGGCCACAAATGTGCATGTGTCTGCACAAACGGTTAGAAACCGACTCCATGAGGATGGTCTGAGTACCCGACGTCCACAGATGGGGGTTGTGCTCACAGCCCAAGACCGTGCAGGACGCTTGGCATTTGCCACAGAACACCAGGATTGGCTAATTCGCCACTGGCGCCCTGTGCTCTTCATAGATAAAAGCAGGTTCACACTGAGCACATGTGACAGAGTCTGGAGACGCCATGGAGAGCGATCTGCTGCCTGCAAATGGTGAAGGACTGGTTTGGCAGTGTTATGTTCTGCTACAGGAACTAAGGAAAGAAAGGGATATCTGTCCTTACAATAAAACTAAGCTCAATCCCTACGATGTAACGGGGAACCTGATCCTGCGATCAGACCCGCTAAAGTCCTCAGCTAGTCTGAACGAAGACCTATAGATGCGAGGAAGGGATCCCTACAAGCATTAGGGACTGGGAGAAAAAGGTGGACACCTCCTAACAGAAGTTTTAGCAGTAAAAAGAAAAACAAAACAACATAGAACAACGAGGTCTGAAGACCAAGCAAAACTATCTGAGTAAGGAAACAAAGCACCTGGCTAGCTTACGAGTAGAAGTTACAATGAGGTCCAGCAAAGCCAGAAGGGCGGAGCAGGATTAAATAGGCCACAAAGGTCATGTGACCAGCAAGATAGAAAAAACCTAACAGGAGAGTTCTAACAGGCAGTGGATCAGTAATGGTGTGGGGTGGCATTTCTTTGGAGGGCCACACAGTCCTCCATGTGCTCGCCAGAGGTAGCCTGACTGCCATTAGGTACCGAGATGAGATCCTCAGACCCCTTGTGAGACCATATGCTGGTGCGGTTGGTTCCTGCAAGATGAAGGCATTGAAGCTATGGACTGGCCTGCCCGTTCCCTAGACCTGAATCAGATTGAGCACATCTGGGACATCATGTTTCACTCCATCCACCACAGACTGTCCAGGAGTTGGCGGATGCTTTAGTCCAGGTCTGGGAGGAGATCCCTCAGGAGACCATCCGCTGCCTCATCAGGAGCATGCCCAGGCGTTGTAGGGAGGTCATACAGGCACGTGGAGGCCACACACACTACTGAGCTTCATTTTGACTTGTTTTAAGGACATTACATTCCACTTTAATTTTGTGGGTGACTCCAAATCCAGGCCTCCATTTATTAATAAATTTGATTTCCATTGAAGATTTTTGTGTGATTTTGTTGTCAGCCCATTCAACTTTGTACAGAACAAAGTATTCAATGAGAATATTTCATTCATTCAGATCTAGGATGTGTTATTTGAGTGTTCCCTTTATTTTTTTTGAGTAGTGTATATAAATACATGAAAATACATATGAATAAATATGCATAGACCACATATCTTTATTACATTTATGCACGAAAACATAATTTAATAACAATAAATCAGATCTGTTTTATAATTCATTCCTTTGGGGAAACAAGTGTTTCATTTTAAGATCCAAGCTGCCTCTCTGGCTCGCAAAGTGGACACTGTCCCCTCTGACTGCCCTCTTTACTTGTTCAATGGCAGTTACTCTCATAGAAGTCAGGTTGCCAGCATGAACCTCCTTGAAATGTCTGGACACTCCTGACAAAAACGAAAAAACAAATCCGTCGCATCAGTTTTTCACAATCTGCGACGGATCCGTCAATCCGTCGAGCCAACGGATTGTGACTGATGGCAAAAAACTGATGTGTGAAAGGGGCCTAAAGGGCAAGATTTTTATTCTATTTTCATCTCCTCCAGCTGGACAAGTGAGTGATTTGCACTTTTTTCTAGATGGGAGTAATTACTGCATCAGCACTGGCACTTTAAATAACTTGCTGCTATTTTTTGGTTTCCCCTTTCCACTTTACTTCTCCTTTTTTGGGACCATTCTCTTTACACCTGTGTTAATCAACTATCTACTTTGTCTTTTACCTTGTGATTGATGTAATTTATTCTGTTGGATTATATTACTTTTTCTGAATAAACTTTTTGATTTTACTTGGCATTATCTTTGCTCCTTTCTCTCGTCCGCTTGCACTCTTAATTATGGGAGTCTCCTGTGTTCATATAGCCCCCTTCACCACTTGGTAGAGGGATTAATTGACTGTTGGTAATATGTCTTCTGTTCGAAGGTTCTTGTTTATATTCCCTATCACTTTGTCTTTGGAGGGTGGGAAGAAACGGAGAACCCCAAACCCAAGCAAACACGGGGAGAACATACAAACTCCTTGCAGATGTTGTCCTTGGTGGGATTTGAACCCAGGCTACCATGCTGCCAACATACATTCTTCCTTCTCTTTTTTATCCCTGTCCATTTTAGCAGAATTAAAAAAATCTACAATTTTTATTTTTCAATCCTACCCAAAAAAAAAAGAGTACAACTACATTAATTAGTCTTAGGTGCCATTAAGATATACTGCTTCCACCGCAAAAACTCCTTTCTATGGCTACCTCGACTACTGCTCCATTCAGACTCCTTTTCACTGTGTTCAGGCAGTGATGAGAACTTAGGAAGGGGATATGTACATAGTGATTGTAGGGATCAAAATGGTGGGATCCCTAGTGAACATTTATCACCTATAGATGGGTAATAAACGCCAGCGTGACAACCCCTTTAAGGAGTTAAAGAAACCTGTCACTTGCCATAAATTTGCAATTTTTTTTTTAAAAAAAGTTGCTTTCTCCAGAATCTGCACTTCTCCATTCCTGATCTATAGCCTCCTTTTCCCGGTATATAAATCTAGTCTCGTTTTCCAACTGGGTGTGGTCTTCAATAAAAGAGTAGCTAACCACACCCAATTGCATAAAAAGACCAGATTTACATAAAAGGAAGAAGGGGCCATATCTCAAGAATGGAGAAGAGTAGGAACAAAAGAAAAACATCGCCGGATTCAGGAGAACAGCGCCATTTAACGGGTAAAAAAAATACATATTTATGACAAGTGACAGATCCGATTAAAGCAATAATAATTTGTGTAGCTAAACCAAAGTTATACGCTAAGTTCTTACCTCTTAATATTTCTGAATAAATATACCTATTGCGTCAGTGTAACACAGAGGCTTCACATTGCAGTTGTCAATAAGATGAGTCAAGAAAGAGATCAATACGAGAATCAGTATCGAGGCCGCGAGCTCATCGGATTCATCAACTACAATAAATTTGAGAACATTATGAAGACACATATAGAGATGTTTGAGGATCCGGCTAAAAATCTGCTGACCAACGTCACTGGTAAGATGATTCTGTGATGGAAGTTACACCTGAGAATATTACACTTATGGACTAAGGAAGGAACTTGGAAAAAGTTCTGGATGCAAAATGTCCTATCATTTTGTGTACACAGTTCCTTTGCGCACCTAAGAGTAGATGTGATGAGGATGACGCTAACATGAGGCCAGTGATTCTTCTTATGTTGGTGGTCTCCAACAGCATTAATTGAAATCTTCACCACGGCCCCCAACAATAACGGGTCATCGATATTATTAGTATGGTCACATGGGCCAAAGGATACTTTTTGGACCCTAAGCTCCATGTCTCAGGAACGACTGCAACCCCAAGGCTCCATCCTCCAATTCTGATCTGTCAGCTTCTCTTTGAAAATTTAGAACCAGCTTCATGAACCATATTATCTATCATTAGTCGAGTCCGTGACTCAAACAACTCATGCCGTCATATAAAAATCCAACCAGGAGCAAAAAAAGGACCCACTGGGATTAGTTTTATTGATGATTCAATATTTTTTTCTACTTCATTTGAAACAATATATGATATTACAGGGTTTTCCCAACTATAGTTTCAACAACAAAAAAATATCCACAATGTAAAAATGCTAAAAGAGTAACAGTCATTTTAATGTTTATTTCATAAATCAAGAGGACACATTAAAATTAGAAACTTTGTAATATATCTTATCAGAAAAATACACTTCTTTCTCCTCCAGGACTGATATTTCAGTTCAGATGTAAAATCTGTAAATTCTGTATTCAGTGAAGACAGATTTTCACATTACTGAGATAGGAGATGACAATTGGTGCTTTTAGAATTGTATGGAGAGGGAGGAGCTAGAGGTGGACACAGACATTCTATGGAGAGGGAGGAGCTAGAGGTGGACACAGGCATTCTATGGAGAGGGAGGAGCTAGAGGTGGACACAGGCATTCTATGGAGAGGGAGGAGCTAGGGCACACACAGACATTCTATGAAGGGGAGGAGCTAGATGAACACAGACATTCTGTGGAGAAGGAGGAACTAGAGGTGGACACAGACATTCTATGGAGAGGGAGGAGCTAGAGGTGGACACAGGCATTCTATGGAGAGGGAGGAGCTAGAGGTGGACACAGACATTCTATGGAGAGGGAGGAGCTAGAGGTGGACACAGACATTCTATGGAGAGGGAGGAGCTAAAGGTGGACACAGACATTCTATGGAGAGGGAGGAGCTAGAGGTGGACACAGACATTCTATGGAGAGGGAGGAGCTAGAGGTGGACACAGAAATTCTATGGAGAGGGAGGAGCTAGAGGTGGACACAGACATTCTATGGAGAGGGAGGAGCTAGAGGTGGACACAGACATTCTGTGGAGAGGGAGGAGCTAAAGGTGGACACAGACATTCTATGGAGAGGGAGGAGCTAGAGGTGGACACATGCATTCTATGGAGAGGGAGGAGCTAGAGGTGGACACAGACATTCTATGGAGAGGGAGGAGCTAGAGGTGGACACAGACATTCTATGGAGAGGGAGGAACTAGAGGTTGACACAGGCATTCTATGGAGAGGGAGGAGCTAGAGGTGAACACAGGCATTCTATGGAGAGGGAGGAGCTAGAGGTGGACACAGGCATTCTATGGAGAGGGAGGAACTAGAGGTGGACACAGGCATTCTATGGAGAGGGAGGAGCTAGAGGTGGACACAGGCATTCTATGGAGAGGGAGGTGCTAGATGTGGACACAGGCATTCTATGGAGAGGGAGGAGCTAGAGGTGGCCACAGGCATTCTATGGAGAGGGAGGAGCTAGAGGTGGACATAGGTATTCTATGGAGAGGGAGGAGCTAGAGGTGGACACAGGCATTCTATGGAGAGGGAGGAGCTAGAGGTGGACACAGGCATTCTATGGAGAGGGAGGAACTAGAGGTGGACACAGGCATTCTATGGAGATGGAGGAGCTAGAGGTGGACACAGACATTCTATGGAGAGGGAGGAGCTAGAGGTGGACACAGGCATTCTATGGAGATGGAGGAACTAGAGGTGGACACAGGCATTCTATGGAGAGGGAGGAACTAGAGGTGGACACAGGCATTCTATGGAGAGGGAGGAGCTAGAGGTGGACACAGGCATTCTATGGAAAGGGAGGAGCTAGAGGTGGACACAGGCATTCTGCGGAAACGACAGCTACAGTTCTACATAAAGCTTTATGAGCACCAACTGTTATTTCCTATCCCAGTAATGAGAACATTCACTGAAGACAAATTTTGCCTGTGAATTGAGAATTTTGATAATGAAAGATCGGTCCAGAAGGAGAAGGAAGCAGATTTCTCTGATACAAAGTTTCTTATTTTCATGTGTGTTGTTGACTTATGAAAAATATTGAAATTACAGTTACTCTTTAAATAAGGCACCACAATACCTTTTTTTCATATTTTGAAGCTTCCTCCAGGCCAAAAATTTCCTTCAGAAAGGTAATACTTTTTTTTTTTTTTTTTTTACATGAACAAGGTTGGGAGATTTTTTTTAATGAGTGATAGAATACCCTTTTAATTAAAATATTTCATTTTCTTTGTTTCAGAAAGATTCAGTGTTCAGCTTTAAAAAAAAATCTGGCTGAGCAAATTTAACGCTTTAGCATTTCGATGCAAAGTAAAATTTTTGTCTGCTTCGAAAATAGGTTGCACAACTTTTAAGTGGCAAATATCCGTTTTATCGTTCTAGAACTCATCCAGAAATGTTTTACAGACGTAGCTTCTGCACATTTTGCTCAGTTTAAGAATCTTTCCTACGCTGCCATGGTAAGGTTTATAGAAATTGTGTTGTCTACCTTAAAATATATATTTTTGCATTAAATTTTACTGACTTCTGAGATAAAGAGGTTTTCTGGGCTGAATGTAAATTTTTTCACTCATTTTATGTGATTACAAAATGCTGAATCGTAATAATGCTGAACCTGTCAGGGTTCTCCTTTATTGCCTACTCAATCGATTGTCACATGACTTCCTTTATGTGAGACCAGCAACGTTTCCTGCTTGACTCAATGTTTTGGGACAAGTGGATGAGCAGGCATAAAAGTGAAATCCTGACAGTATACATGTTGCACACTGTTAAGATTAGACAATCTGAAGTCACATGCAGCAGCTTATTGTTGTTTTTAATAGAAAAAAGGATTGAAGGATTATTTGCTCATAGAAACCTTGAATGTTAAAGTTGGAAGGGACCTCCAGGGTCATCGTGTCCAACCCCCTGCTCAATTTAGGATTCAATATACCATCTCAGACAGATGTCTGTCCAGTCTCTGTTTGAAGACTTCCATTGAAGGAGAACTTACCACCTATCGTGGCCGCCTGTTCCACTCATTGATCACCCTCACTGCCAAAAAGTTTTTTCT
The DNA here is from genome assembly GCA_033576555.1 of Oophaga sylvatica. NCBI lineage: Eukaryota > Metazoa > Chordata > Amphibia > Anura > Dendrobatidae > Oophaga > Oophaga sylvatica. The sequence continues at coordinate 630,121,577 of JARQOD010000002.1, forward strand.
AATATCTAATCTGTATCTTCTCCCTTTCAGTTTCATCCCATTGCTTCTTGTGTTTCCATGTGCAAATGAGAATAATGATGATCCCTCTACAGTGTGACAGCCCTTCAGATATTTGTAGACATCTATTAAGTCTCCTCTTAGCCTTCTATTTTGCAAACTAAACAGTCCCAGATCCTTTATATGTTCCTCATAGGACATACTTTGCAGTCCGCTCACCATCCTGGTAGCCCTTCTCTGAACTTGCTCCAGTTTTTCAATTTCAATGTCTTTTTTAAAATGTGATGCCCGGAACTGGACACAGTATTCCAGATGAGGCCTGACCAAGGAGGAGTAGAGGGGGATAATTACTTCACGTGATCTAGACTCTATGCTTCTCTTCATACATTCTATAACTGTGTTTGCCTTTTTTGCTGCTGCATCATACGGTTGACTCATGTGCAGTCTGTGATTTATTAGTATAGCCAAGTCTTTTTCACACGTGCTGTTGCTTAGTTCTATTCCTCCCATTCTGTAGATGCAATCTTCATTTTTCCTTGCCCAGATGTGGAATCTTGCATTTCTCCATTAAATACCATTCTATTAATCACTTCCCGTTGTTCCAGCTTATCTAGATCCTTCTGATTCCTTTCCATGTCTTCTCTAGTGTTAGCAATCCTTCCTAGTTTTGCATTGTCTGCAAATTTGATTAGTTTACCTTCAGTTCCCTTATCTAGATCATTTATAAAGATGTTGAACAACGCTGAGGCCAGGACAGAGTCTTGTGGTCCCCACTTGAAACACTTTTCCAATTGGATGTACAACCATTTATCACAACTCTTTGAGTACGATCACTGAGCCACTTATGAATCCACCTATCCGTAGCCTTGTCAGTCCCATACTTGGTCATTTTTTTAATAAGGATAGTATGAGATAAGCTCAGATTCTTCATCTCTCATTTCCACTTATCTTTCATATTTGCACTCTCTTTTCTTCTGTGTTCCAAGGATAAAATCGAAGATATTTCTAAAAAGCAGGAATATTACGCTGAGGAGACAATCATATTACAATTCAAAATGGAGAAAATCATTTATTGTCAGGACACTCTATACTGTGAGGCGTTCCCAGTTATAAAATCTACAGAGAGGAATCAGATGCTGCGTGACCTGAGGCAGCTGTCAATAGAGGATGCGTCCTGCCATCTGGAAGCTTATTTTAAGGTGAGTCCTTAATGTTCTGGATTGTATAGCGCAAGATGTCTGCAAACATCAGTACTGCCGCAGAAATCACAGGTCATCTCTTAGAAATCTTAGAAGAGGGAAAATCTACTTTTCTTTTGTTGGACTTTTTGCCTTCCTCTGGATCCTCGTGTTGAGTGGATCTACTGTGGGTTGGATCCATACGTTAGGCTATAGATTGAACTTGATGGATTTAAGTCTAACTTCAACCTTAAGAACTATGAAAACTATAAAGCTATGAAAGAAGAGGCAGCACGGAACCAAAGAAGGTTCAGAGTGGCGAAGTGGAACAGGCGAGGGTCGTCCGAGCATCAATTTTTTTTTTAACCCCTTAAGCCTTCAATAACCGAGCAGCCATTTTGCTGGATTCGTCCAAAACAAAATCAGAGGGCGATTCCCAATTTTTTATTTTTTTTTTGTAATTTTTGGTCTTTCTTCTTCTTCCAGAACACCACCGCTCGTTTGGCTAATCAGGTCCCTCTGATTATTCAGCATTACATCCTATATGAGTTCAGGGACAAATTACACGATGGAATGATGAAACTGCTGGAAGAACGAAACAAGACCGACCTCCTAGAAGAAAGGGACGGTCTGTCCGGAGACAGACAGAGGCTCAAGGACCAGATTCAACGGCTCAACATGGCCCGGGAGCGTTTACAAAGATTTTCAGTTAGTAAATGAAAAGCACATTTTTTTTTAACTTTTTTTCTTAGCACTATTTTGTGTGAAGATTTTATCATAATTATGTGAGTTAAAAGGGGAAATCCGTCCTCATCCTTACCGTCCAGGTGTGGTCTGAAAATAAGAAAAAAATAACTATTTTTATCACTTATCACTTTTATCACTTAATATATCACTTATCGATCCGCTGCTTCATTGTGCTGCTCCAGTCAAGTACCAATTCAGTCCATTCTTCCTCAAAAAGAAGGGTGGTCAACCCGTCCAACTTTTTGAAGAATGGTTGGTCGAAAGCTTTTTTCAGTTTTGCACTTGCTTGATTAAATGCTGCGGTTTAACGAGGTCAACCAGATGACACATTTACTATGGCTTACGCAAACAATTACAGTAAATTTTAGCTTCATTTTATCTTGCATTTACAACCCAAATATGTGCCAAATTTATTAAGAGATGTGCAATACGTTTGTCATCTGTCACTCCAATGTTTGCTTTTTCCTGGCATATGTTCTCCAGATTTTTTTTACTTATTTTCTTAAACATTACTGTATCACGATGTCGAGTAAGACTGAATTAAGGAAAGGTCATTGCTTCCCTGATGATTGCAAGAATTCTTCTGACTAAATACAGAGTTACTTACACAAATAATATACAAATTATTACAAAAATTGCTAATATATCATTCACAGAAAACATAATACATACTACTAAGATATTGTTGTATATTACCAAGGTTGTAATGCATTAAAGACTACACCTCCACTCCGGTTTTTGTATTTGCTTATTTGCTTCCTAAATACAAAAGTTAAAAAAAAATTCTAAACAGTTTTCATAACAAAATGTTCTGTACTTTGCTGCTGAAGAGTGTGTAAGTCCTTTATCTAGCCGAGTGATCTGCAAGAATGTTACAAATTCCCCAGAACTGCTGCTGTCCCTCTCCCTTCTCTCAGTGTTAGAAATAGCAGTAGGGAGATGAAGAGGAGAAAGCATGTTCAGTCTCAGGGAGGGCAGAGAAAAAGGTTGGTGAAAAGCACATAAAGAAGAAATATGTGCATGATAGAGAGATGAAAAACAGTAAAATATGTGTGTTTCTTCTCCTCTGACTATATGTAAATGTTCTTTTAAAAATCATTGCTGGTGTTCAGCTGTTGCCGATTGGCTGCAGTGCTCACATGACGCACCTGATAATTGCTGCAACCAGGATGCCGGGACTGAGTAAAGAGAAGCAACGTCTTTCTGGGAGAGGATGGTCGTGTTTATTTTATTATTTTTTCTCCCGCCATGGGCCCATGAATAAAAGGTTGTACAGTATTATACACTCTTTCAACTAAAGGGAACAACTAAAATATCTAAAAATTGCCCCCTACAAATGTGTCAGCCACCTATATCTGCAGGTAAAGGTTCCCTTTAAGTGCAAATTTAAAGCTGAAGAACTTAACCTGATCTAGCCTTACTTTTGCACAGCTTTATTTTGTTACATTGTATCAGTGTACCTTAAAAGTTATCAACAGAGAAGACAGGACAGGGATAAATAAGATTACATGCTACTACCAGGCTCGGCTGATTCCCTACATGAATACTGTACATTGGAACAAATCCTCAGCAGTGTAAGTAAGAACAGATCGGTAAGTATCCCAGCCTTTTAAATGGTCACTGTCGTTTCATCAAACATTGCACAAATTGATAGAGCAAGCGAATATCAGAAAATTTGTAATATATCTGATCAGAATAACCTGCTTCTTCCTCTCCCCTGTTTGCTAAACTGATCATTCACTCTAAAAACTGGTCTATCTTGGCCAATAGGAAGGTGGATTGTCAGCACAGTGAGGAGTCAGGTTACACCACCTATTATGTTTTATGAAGAGAGGAATGGAGTAGAGAAGTGAGGAGCACTGAGCACAGTCAGAGAACAGTGAGGAGTCAGGTTACACCACCTATTATGCTTTATGAAGAGAGGAATGGAGTAGAGAAGTGAGGAGCACTCAGCACAGTCAGAGAACAGTGAGGAGTCAGGTTACACCACCTATTATGCTTTATGGAGAGAGGAATGGAGTAGAGAAGTGAGGAGCACTCAGCACAGTCAGAGAACAGTGAGGAGTCAGGTTACACCACCTATTATGCTTTATGAAGAGAGGAATGGCGTAGAGAAGCGAGGAGCACTCAGCACAGTCAGAGAACAGCGAGGAGTCAGGTTACACCACCTATTATGCTTTATGGAGAGAGGAATGGAGTAGAGAAGTGAGGAGCACTCAGCACAGTCAGAGAACAGTGAGGAGTCAGGTTACACCACCTATTATGCTTTATGGAGAGAGGAATGGAGTAGAGAAGTGAGGAGCACTCAGCACAGTCAGAGAACAGTGAGGACTCAGGTTACACCACCTATTATGCTTTATGGAGAGAGGAATGGAGTAGAGAAGTGAGGAGCACTCAGCACAGTCAGAGAACAGTGAGGACTCAGGTTACACCACCTATTATGCTTTATGGAGAGAGGAATGGAGTAGAGAAGTGAGGAGCGCTCAGCACAGTCAGAGACAAGCAGACACCGACAGACAGGGAGATCGAGCTGCAGCATTAAGAAACTGTTTTGCCTCACTCTAATGCTGGATTCACAGTCACACAGAGCAGTACTGTAGTATATTATCCTCCATGCAGCTGCTTCACCTTCTGAACAAAAGAAGAGCTGGAATCCATCTCTGTGTATGCACTATATTTGTGACATCATAGCAGCTAATCTACCCCAGTAGCTCAGAGAGAACTGAAAATTAAATTAGAGGTAAAAACTGAAACTTACACCCCTTTTATTTAATTATTCTGATATAGAATATAGTGATACTGGTTAAAATTAATTTTAGTGATGATTGAGATCTTCAGCGTCCTTGAGAATCGTGGGGGTCAATGATTGGGAATGTTATCCCCCACCTTCACTGAGAAAACACTGTGGGTAGTAAATTACGACAGCTGTAATAATGGTGCTTACCAGCCTCACAATGTGAGGAATGTTATAAATCAGGGACTTGTTAGTATGCATGGTCAGAATTTATGTACATTTATTTAATATTAGTATCTGTATTAGTACAGCAGAATTAATATTTTTTATAGAGTTCATAATAAAAGTTATATTTTAATTTAACGAGTCCACCTAAGTCAGTGATTCCTTTAAACTAGTGGACTCCTCTATATTGGAGTCTTAAGATCCTCATTCAGTGAATTCTCAGGTATCACAGTTACACTGCTCAGTACTTCTGTATAATGTGCTTCATCCGATCCTTGCTTCTGAACATTTGTTATATAGAGATAGGAGAGCAGGAATTCCTCAGTCTGTGAGTGCTGCGTATGGGAGATATCAGAGCAGCGAATCTCCACCTATTCATTTACAATTCGAGAGGAAAAATATTGTAAAATTGGTAAAAAATGGTAAAAAAAATTACAGGATACAAGTCATATCATGGAAAAAAAATAGTGTTATTCCTCATGCACACAGACATGACGGCTTGTCAAGAAGTTTTTTGAAGTGACAGGTACGTTTTTTAAAAAAATAGCAATGTTCCTCTTGACCAACATCAGTCTCTAGCTGAGGTTTTGCCTGTGCCCTCGATCTTCTGCCCATTGCCCCGGGCTCCCGGCATCCGCTATCACCATATCCATCTGAAAATACAGTCCCAAGGGTTAGTACGCAACCAGGTGCCCAAATCTCAAGGCCTGGGTATATATATGGATTGCATGCAGAAATGTTTCTACAGTAGCAGTGATGTAAAGGAGATTTTGCAAAATCTGATGCGCACTGTTCAGAGAAAATCTGCAGCGGAAATTGACTGTTAAATTGAATGGTGGAAATATGCAACGGATTTTACCATATGCAGAATCCACAGCGGGATCCACAGGGGTCAGTGGAAATGTTCCCTGCTATTACAAACCTTCTACCTCCCTCTTGCCCAACTGTATGTATTAGCTGCGATCCCACTATGTGTCTTCTGAGCCTCTTACATGTTCCTGCTGAAGGCGACAGACTGGTCCCGCTGGGACTGAGCGCTACGAACAGCAGAGACCTGTATTTTACTCAGCCTGTAATAATATGTGTTCGCCTTCCTTAGGGGCCAAAAGAACCTTCATGACAGATATATAAAATAAATATCTAACAAGGAGAGACCAGATGCAGGAACATTACCGGGTCGGGAGGATATTGGACTTTATGCATTGTAAAAACACTCTTCTCCGTCGGTGCTGATATCAGGGTGCGGCTGGGTTCGGTGAGTGCACGTCTTGTGCCTGTACGGTAGACGAACGTTATATGTTGGTGGGTGCTATAGTTTAACTGGACAATCCCTCTCCAAATGCCCTAATAGGGGATATGGACATCACAGAGCGTTGTCCCCCACTCTATTCATTCTTTGCAGTGGTTGCATCATAGCCGACTGAAAGTTGGGGGGGATTTCTGTCACCGGTCTGCGTTCCTCTATACTTCCTAGTATGTATTTAATGTACTACGGCCAATAAAGGCAGGTAGGACTGGCATAATGAGAACAACAGTGAGCACCAGATTATTGGTGGTAATGATAGGATAGGATATGATGACTATCTGTCATGTTTGGACTTGGCCAAGCATGGATGATCATGAGGAAACTGAAATGAAGAGATGTGGGCTGACCCTTTTTTGTAACCCTATGGGCAGCTTTAGGCCTCTTTCACACATCCCGGGGCGCCTTGCGGCGCCCCCGGCATTTTCCCGCAGCGCCGCATCTGAAAATCTGATGCGCCGCATGCGGCCTTTTTCGCATTGACATGCATTAGCGCCGGATGGCGCCGCATGTCAATGCGTTTCATGCGGTTTTGTCCGGAAAAAAACGCTGCATGTAACATTTTTTGTTTTTGCCGGATGGTTTCTTATCTCTCCAAGCATCAGAAACCATCCGGAAAAAAAACGCATTTTGGGCGCCGGAAGTGTGAAAGCTTTTCACATGCGGCGCTGCGGTAAAATGCCGGGGGCGCCGCCAGGCGCCCGCCGGATGTGTGAAAGAGGCCTTAGAGGGTCATAGGCTCACAAACATCTCAAGACCATTGTGTAGTGCTCACTACCTCCTTCCCAATGCCCAAAGCTGTTGCATCTCTGAGTCTTGGGAGTCACCACCACAAGTATACAGTCATGGCCAAAAGTTTTGAGAATGACACAAATATTATATTTTCACATGATCTGCTGCCCTCTGGTTTTTATGTGTGTTTGACAGATGTTTTTATCACAGACAGAAATATAATAATTGCAAACATATGAGTAACAAAAGCTTATATTGACAGTTAGAATGAGTTAATGCAACAAGTCAATATTTGCAGTGTTGACCCTTCTTCTTCAGGACCTCTGCAATTCTCCCTGGCATGCTCTCAATCAACTTCTGGACCAAATCCTGACTGATATTAGTCCATTCTTGCACAATCAATGCTTTCATTTTGTCAGAATATTTTAGGTTTTTGTTTGTCCATCCGTCTCTTGATGATTGACCACAAGTTCTCAATGGGATTAAGATCTGGGGAGTTTCCAGGCCATGGACCCAAAATCTCTATGTTTTGTTCCCTGAGCCATTTAGTTATCACCTTTGCTTTATGGCAAGGTGCTCCATCATACTGGAAAAGGCATTGTTGATCGCCAAACTGCTCTTGGAGGGTTGGGAGAAGTTTCTCTTGGAGGACATTCTGGTACCATTCTTTATTCATGGCTGTGTTTTTAGGCAAGACTGTGAGAGAGCCGATTCCCTTGGCTGAGAAGCAACCCCACACATGAATGGTTTCAGGATGCTTAATAGTTGGCATGAGACAAGACAGGTGGTAGCGCTCACCTTGTCTACTCTGAATGAGGCGTTTTCCTGATGTCCCAAACAATCGAAAAGGGGATTCATCAGAGAAAATAACTTTACCCCAGTCCTCAGCAGTCCACTGCCTGTACCTTTTGCAGAATATCAGTCTGTCCATGATGTTTTTTCTGGAGAGAAGTGGCTTCTTTGCTGCCCTCCTTGAGACCAGGCCTTGCTCCAAGAGTCTCCGCCTCACAGTGCGTGCAGATGCACTCACACCTGCCTGCTGCCATTCCTGAGCAAGCTCTGCACTGCTGGTAGCCCGATCCCGCAGCTGAAACACTTTTAAGAGACGGTCCTGGCGTTTGCTGGTCTTTCTTGGGCGCCCTGGAGCCTTTTTGGCAACAATGGAACCTCTCTCCTTGAAGTTCTTGATGATGCGATAGATTGTTGACTGAGGTGCAATCTTTCTAGCTGCGATACTCTTCCCTTTTAGGCCATTTTATACATTGCAATGATGACTGCACGTGTTTCTTTAGAGATAACCATGGTTAACAGAAGAGAAACAATGATGCCAAGCACCAGCCTCCTTTTAAAGTGTCCAGTGGTGTCATTCTTACTTAATCATGACAGATTGATCTCCAGCCATGTCCTCATCAACACCCACACCTGTGTTAATGGAGCAATCACTGAAAAGAGGTTAGCTGGTCCTTTTAAGGCAGGGCTGCAATGATGTTGAAATGTGTTTTGGGGGATAAAGTTCATTTTCTAGCCAAATATTGACTTTGCAAGTAATTGCTGTTAAGTTGATCACTCTTTATAACATTCTGGAGTATATGCAAATTGCCATTAGAAAAAGTGAAGCAGTAGACTTTGTAAAAATGAATATTTGTGTCATTCTCAAAACTTTTGGCCATGACTGTATGTGCATGTGTAAATGTACACATGATATGTGGCCACTTTATAATCTTCTTTTTCTATCTAAACTACAGACCAAAAGTTTGGACACACCTTCTCATTTAAAGATTTTTCTGTATTTTCATGACTGAAAATTGTACATTCACACTGAAGGCATCAAAACTATGAATTATCACATGTGGAATTATATACTTAACAAAAAAGTGTGAAACAACTGAAATTATGTCTTATATTCTAGGTTCTTCAAAGTAGCCACCTTTTTCTTTGATTACTGCTTTGCACACTCTTGGCATTCTCTTGATGAGCTTCAAGAGGTAGTCACCGGGAATGGTCTTCCAACAGTCTTGAAGGAGTTCCCAGAGATGCTTAGCACTTGTTGGCCCTTTTGCGTTCACTCTGTGGTTCAGCTCACCCCAAACCATCTCGATTGGGTTCAGGTCTGGTGACTGTGGAGGCCAGGTCATCTGGGGTAGCATCCCAACACTCTCCTTCTTGGTCAAATAGCCCTTACACATGATAAGTGGCCACTTTATAATCTTTTTTCTATCTATGTCCTCCTTTTTGTTTAGGACATGTTATATCTATTGTAATGTCTATTAGACATATGGTTGGTCCTTGTCTATCATGATGTGGATTTATCTAATTTTTATTATTTAATGTATTTTTGTCTGGGATTGTATGCATTGTACATAGGGCATTCTGATGCTTCATCTCTGCACTATTTTGAAATTGTTTTCCCACCTATAAGATTAGCGATTGGTAGGGGAGCGAGGGACAGTCCTCGTTGAGTGGGAGCGCCAAAAAATCATTAATTAGGGTGCCAACCTCCACAGACAGGCAGAGGTCAGATAGGCCTAGGTCAGGGCTGTGCAGTATCTCAGAACAGGTCTTTTTTCTAATTGTGGCATTGGCCATTTTTTTCACTGGGAAGGTGTTTTTTTAATAAATTAATAAATTAGTAATTTTAAGAGATTATATGTTCACTTCTAAATTCTGATTCTTAACCCCTTAACGACCGCCGATACGCCTTTTAACGGCGGTCATTAAGGGTACTTAAACCACAGCGCCGTTAAAAAGTGGAAAAAGTGAATAGCGCCCCCCAGAGGCGCATTTTCTCCGGGGTCTCGGCTACCGGGGGTAGCCGAGACCCCAGAGAACATGAATCGGGTCGGTTTTTACCGACACCGATGTTGCGATCGCCGTTATTAACCCTATAACGGCGACCGCAACAAAAAAAAAAAAAAAAGTTGTGCCATTTAATTTCTCTGTCCTCTGATGTCATCGGACATCAGAGGACAGAGAAAAAGGGTCCCCAGGACCCCCATGTGGCCCCCAATAAGATCCATGTGGCCCCCGGGCCCTCCGGTGTCCCCCGGTGCCGGCGCCGTTAAGACAATGGCGGGCGCATGCCCAGTGCGCCCGCCGCTATGTGCCGCTGTGCTGGTGGGGGGATGGGCAAATATTCTCTGGGGTCTCGAGACCCCAGAGAACATGTTCCGGGTCGGTATTCACCGATCCCGGTGTTGCGATCGCGGCTATGCAAGCATAGCCGCGATCGCAAAAAAAAAAAAAAATGATTTCTCTCCCCTCTGATGTGATCGCACATCAGAGGGGAGAAAATGAGGGTCCCCCGATCGCCCCCCCATATACTTACCGGTGTCCTCCGTCCTCCCGCAGGCCCCAGGATCCCGGCTTCTTCTCCCTGCAAAAAAAAAATGGCGGGCGCATGCGCAGTGCGCCCGCCGATCTGCTTTGGCGGCAGATTCAAATTTTTTTTCATTCATTCTCATAAAAGTACATTTTGATCACTGTGATAAACTATCACAGTGATCAAAATAAAAAAAACAGTACATAACCCCCCCATTTATCACCCCCTTAGTTAGGGACATATAATAAAAAGTAGAAATTATATTTCTTTTCATTTTTCTGTTAGGGTTAGGGTTATAATTAGGGTTAGGGTTATAATTAGGGTTAAGGTTATAATTAGGGTTAGGGTTAGCATTAGGCTGGTTTCACACATCCGGTGTGCGCCTGACGGCGCCCCCGGCATTTAGCCGCAGCGCCGCATCAGAAAATCTGATGTGCCGCATGCGTTTTTTTTGCATTGACTTGCATTAGCGCCGGATGGCGCCGCATGTCAATGCGTTGCATGCGGTTTTGTCCTGATGCGGCGCAAATGTACATTGCGGCGGCCGGACAAAACGCTGCATGTAACGTTTTTTGTTTTTGCCGGATGGTTTCTGATGTCTCCGGGCATCAGAAACCATCCGGCAAAAAACCGCATGCGGCTGCCGGCGGCGCATCAGGTTTTCTGATGCGGCGCTGCGGCAAAATGCCGGGGGCGCCAATAGGCGCCCGCTGGAAGTGTGAAAGCAGCCTTAGGGTAAGGGTTATAATTAGCGTTAGGGTTAGGCTGGGTTCATACTGCGTTATGGCAGTCCGTTAGACGGACTGCGTTACACCGCGGTATAACGCGGTGTAACGCAGTCCGTTAACGCTGCCATTCACCCCCATTTGAGGGCGCATCGCGACGCATGCCGTAAAGCGGCATGCGTTTGCGACGTGCCATCATTCAGTGACGGAGCCTCGGACGCGGGCTGCAGCGTTTGGGCTCCGTCACCGCTAGCGCAGATGAATCATCTGCTGATTCCTCTGCGCTAGCGGGTATAGCATAATGCGATCGCGTTATGCTATACCATTACCAGCCCGTAAACGCTATGTGTTGAACGGGCTGGTAAAACGCAAAATGAACCTAGCCTTAGGGTTAGGGTTATAATTAGGGTTAGAATTAGGGTTAGGGTTACAATTAGGGTTAGGGTTATAATTAAGGTTATAATTAAGGTTAGGGTTACAATTAGGGTTGGAATTAGGGTTGGGATTAGGGTTGGGATTAGGGTTAGGGGTGTGTTGGGATTAGGGTTGGAGATAGAATTGAGGGGTTTCCACTATTTAGGCACATCAGGGGGTCTCCAAACACGATGTGGCGTTCAAAAAGTCAAATGGCGCTCCCTCCCTTCCGAGCCCTGCCGTGCGCCCAAACAGTGGTTTACCCCAACATTTGGGGTATCAGCGTACTCAGGACAAATTGCACACCAATTTTGGGGTTCTAATTTCTCCGATTACCCTTGGGAAAATAAAAAATAGCTGGCTAAAAAAATCATTTTTGAGAAAAAAAATGATTTTTCATTTTCACGTCTCTGCGTTTATAAATTTCTGTGAAGCACTAGGGGGTTCAAAGTGCTCACCACACATCTAGATAAGCTCCTTAAGGGGTCTAGTTTCCAAAATGGGGTCACTTGTGGGGGGTTTCCACTGTTTAGGCTCATCTGGGGCACTGCAAACGGAACATGACCCCCACCAACGTCTGCATTCCAAAACGTTATTACTTCCTTTCCAAGCCCTGCTGTGCGCCAAAACAGTTCCCCCCCCCACATATTTGGTATCAGCGTACTCAGGACAAATTGGACAACAACTTTTGGGGTCCAATTTCCTTGTGAAAAATCAAAAATTTGGGACTAAAAAATCATTTTTGTGGAAAATTGATTTTTTTTTTCACACCCAGGCATTATAAACTTTTGTGAAACACTTGGAGGTTCAAAGTGCTCACCACAGATCTAGATAAGTTCCTTATGGGGTCTAGTTTCCAAAATGGGGTCACTTGTGGGGGTTTTCCACTGTTTAGGCTCATCTGGGGCACTGCAAACGGAACATGACCCCCACCAACGTCTGCATTCCAAAACGTTATTACTTCCTTTCCAAGCCCTGCTGTGCGCCAAAACAGTTTCCCCCCCCCACATATTTGGTATCAGCGTACTCAGGACAAATTGGACAACAACTTTTGGGGTCCAATTTCCTTGTGAAAAATCAAAAATTTGGGACTAAAAAATCATTTTTGTGGAAAATTGATTTTTTTTTTCACACCCAGGCATTATAAACTTTTGTGAAACACTTGGAGGTTCAAAGTGCTCACCACAGATCTAGATAAGTTCCTTATGGGGTCTAGTTTCCAAAATGGGGTCACTTGTGGGGGTTTTCCACTGTTTAGGCTCATCTGGGGCACTGCAAACGGAACATGACCCCCACCAACGTCTGCATTCCAAAACGTTATTACTTCCTTTCCAAGCCCTGCTGTGCGCCAAAACAGTTTCCCCCCCCCACATATTTGGTATCAGCGTACTCAGGACAAATTGGACAACAACTTTTGGGGTCCAATTTCCTTGTGAAAAATCAAAAATTTGGGACTAAAAAATCATTTTTGTGGAAAATTGTTTTTTTTTTTTTTCACACCCAGGCATTATAAACTTTCGTGAAACACTTGGGGGTTCAAAGTGCTCACAGCGGATCTAGATAAGTTCCATAGGTGGTCTAGTTTCCAAAATGGTGTTACTTGTGGGGGTTTCCACTGTTTAGGCGCATCAGGGGCTCTCCAAACGCGACATGGTGTCCAATCTCAATTCCAGCCAATTTTGGTTTGAAAAAGTCAAACGGTGCTGCTTCCATTCCAAGCCCTGCCGTGCGCCCAAACAGTGGTCCCCCCCCATATATGGGGTATCAGCATACTCAGGACAAATTGTACAACAACTTTTGTTGTCCAATTTCTCCTGTTACCCTTGTGAAAATAAAAAATTGGGGACTAAACGATCAGGTTTGTGGAAAAAATATGATTTTTTATTTTCACGCCCGGGCGTTATAAACTTCTGTGAAGCACTTGGGGCTTCAAAGTGCTCACCACACATCTAGATAAGTTCCTTAGGGGTCTAGTTTCCAAAATGGGGTCACTTGTGGGGGGTTTCCACTGTTTAGACACATCAGGGCCTCTACAAATGCGACATGGCGTCCAGCCAATTCCGCGTTGAAAAAGTCAAACGGAGCTCCTTCCCTTGCGACCTCTGCCGTGCGCCCAAAAAGTGGTTTACCCCAACATATGGGTATCGGCATGCTCAGGACAAATTGCACAAAAACTTTTGGGGTCTTGTTACCCTTGGAAAATAAAAATTGGGGTGAAAAGATCATTTTTGTGGAAAAAATATGATTTTTTATTTTCACGGCTCTACGTTATAAACTTGTGTGAATCACTTGGAGGTTCAAAGTGCTCACCACACATCTAGATAAGTTCCTTAGGGGTCTAGTTTCCAAAATGGGGTCACTTGTTGGGGTTTCCACTGTTTAGGCACATCAGGGGCTCTCTAAACGCGACATGGCATCCAGCCAATTCTGCGTTGAAAAAGTCAAACAGCGCTCCTTCCCTTGCGACCTCTGCCGTGCGCCCAAAAAGTGGTTTACCCCCACATATGGGGTATCAGCATGCTCAGGACAAATTGCACAAAAACTTTTGTGGTCTTATTACCCTTGGGAAATTAAAAATTGGGGTGAAAAGATCATTTTTGTGGAAAAAAATTTTTTTTTTTTTTTCACGGCTCTAGGTTATAAACTTGTGTGAAGCACTTGGAGGTTCAAAGTTCTCACCACACATCTAGATAAGTTCCTTAAGGGTCTTGTATCCAAAATGGGGTCACTTGTGGGGTGTTTCCACTGTTTAGGCACATCAGGGGCTATCTAAACGCGACATGGCATTCAGCCAATTCTGCGTTGAAAAAGTCAAACGGCGCTCCTTCCCTTGCGACCTCTGCCACGCGCCCAAAAAGTGGTTTACCCCCACATATGGGGTATCGAAGTATTCAGAAGAAATTGCACAACAAATTTTGTGGTTAATTTTTTCTTTTAACACTTGTGAAAATAAAAAAACTTGGTTCCGAAGTAAAGCTTTTGCAAAAAAAGTTAAATGTCAATTTTTTCCTTCCACATTGCTTCAGCTCCTGTGAAGCACTTGAAGGGTTAATAAACTTCTTGAATGTGGTTTTGAGCACCTTGAGGGGTGCAGTTTTTAGAATGGTGTCACTTTTGGGTATTTTCTATCATATAGACCCCTCAAAGTGACTTCAAATGTGATGTGGTCCCTAAAAAAAAATGGTGTTGTAAAAATGAGAAATCGCTGGTCAACTTTTAACCCTTATAACTTCGTAACAAAAAAAAATTTTGGTCCCAAAATTGTGCTGATGTAAAGCAGACATGTGGGAAATGTTATTTATTAAGAAATTTGTGTGACATATCTCTCTGATTTAAGGGCATAAAAATTTAAAGTTTGAAAATTGTTAAATTTTCAAAATTTTCGCCATATTTCCGTTTTTTTCATAAATAAACACAAGTCATATCAAAGAAATTTTACCACTAACGTGAAGTACAATATGTCACGAAAAAACAATCTCAGAATCAGCGGGATTCGTTAAAGCGTTCCAGAGTTATAACCTCATAAAGTGACAGTGGTCAGAATTGTAAAAATTGGCCCGGTCATTAAGCTGCAAAATGGCTCTGTCCTTAAGGGGTTAAAAATATTGTGTAGATTGGATGGCTCCTAAACTGGGTCTGACCTGCCGGGAGCACAATGCAGTATTCTGTACAATGGAGAGGAAATGCCGATTGTCACAGACACCGAAAATGACTGCAGAAAGGGACAGATAAAATAGATGGAGAACAATATATCCCATTATAGCACTGTGCAGAATCTAGAGATGGATACTGTATAATGTCACTTCTGTTCATCATTTTACAGATATCTAATTGATGTGAATACTTTTCCATCCAATTATGACAAGAGCATTCTTAAGGTGATACCTTTATTGGCTAACCAGAAAATTATATGTTCGCAAGCTTTCAGAGCGCAGAGGCTCCTTCTTCAGGCAAGATTACATTTGGAATAATAAGAAAGACACATTAGATGCTTACTATAGTAGGAAATTTGTTCAAGACCTGGGAGGTGTGATGCCTTCAAAAGATAAGCAAAGGAAATCAAATTAGCATTTTCTTACAAATGGAGAGCTAGTGTGAATGTGTTATTGGCTATCTGGAGTCCTTCTGGTGAAGGTGTGAACTGTGTCTATGTAATGAGTCATAAAACCGGGTGTTAAGTTGAGTCCTAGTGTCAAAGTATTGAACATCCTAATAAGTTTGAATTCCCATATTTTTCTCTCCCTGTCATCCTTAAAATGACCTTTTAGTATTAAGACTTTTAAGTCTGTCATACAATGTCCAGTTCCAGAGAAATGTTTTCCCACAGGCGTGTCCATTTCATTCCTGATCGTATGTCTGTGTAGATTCATCCTTGTTTGTAGTTTTTGCATGGTTTCCCCAATATAGACACCTCCAGGGCACCTCGCACATTGTATCATGTACACCACATTGGAGGATGTACATGAAAAGGAACCCATGACCTTATAGTCCAGATTTGTGTTTGGTACACGGACTGTATTTGTTGGTAATATGTGGGTACAAGTTTTGCATTTTTTGTTGTTACATGGGAATGTGCCAGTCACTGATGGTGACGAAAGGACACTTCTGACAAGGAGATTCCTTAAGTTAGGGGGCTGTTTGTAGGAGAGGAGTGGTAGTTCTGGGAATATGTCTTTCAATTTGTGGTCCCTGTGGAATATGGGTTGGAGATCAGCACCAATTTTCCTTAGGATGCTCATGTGGGGGTTGTATGTGACCACAAGAGGTACCCTGTTGTTGTCCTCTCTCAGTTTGTAATCCAGGAGGTTGCTTCTTGGGATTCTTGTAGCCCTGTGGATCTGTTCATCTATTGCCAGTGGATGGTATCCTTGTTGTAGGAATGTATTCCTCAGAGATAGCAGCTGTAGTTCCCTGTCTTTACTGTCTGAACAGATCCGAATATATCTCAGAGCTTGACTGTAGATGATGGATTTTTTTGTGTGTCTTGGATGAAAGCTGTTCCATCTAAGGTATGTTGGACGTCCTGTGGGCTTATGGTAAATTGATGTTTGTATGGCGTTGTCCTTGATGTATATGGTCAAGTCCAGAAAATGTATTTGAGACTTTGAAAAGTTGAGGGTGAGCTTGATGGTTGGGTGGTATTTGTTGAAGTTATTGTGGAAGGTGAGCAGATCATCTTTTGAGCCTGTCCAGATTATTAGCAGATCATCAATGTAGCGGAAGTATGCAAGAGGTTTAATAGGGCAAGATGACAAAAACTCCTCCTCCAGTTTCGCCATAAATAGGTTGGCATATTGTGGGGACATTTTGCTTCCCATGGCGCTGCCCATGCACTGTTGGTATAAATTGTTCCCAAAAGAAAAATAGTTGTGATGAAGCACAAACCTGATGAATTGCAGTGTTGGTTCTGTGGCCAGATTGTTCTTTTGAAGGAAATATTTACATGCTGTGATTCCATCCTCATGAGGAATGTTGGAATAGAGAGACTCTACGTCCATGGTGGCTAGTATCGTGTCCCTTGGAAGTGGGCCCAGCGCTGACAATTTGCAAAGAATATCCGTGGTGTCCTGGATATAGCTGGGTGTGCTCCTCACCAAGGGTTTTAGAATGTTCTCCACCCAGCCGGAGATATTCTCAGTTAAAGTCCCAATACCAGAGATGATGGGCCTCCCAGGATTACCTTCTTTGTGTATTTTAGGCAACATGTAGAAGGTACCTGTTTTGGGATTGCCTGGTACTAGTTCCAGTAGTGAGGATGAAGTAGAATCAAATCCATTGATGATACGTGTTAGTTCCTCAGTGTATTGTTTGGTAGGATCTTCCTGAAGTGGAGTGTAGTATTTTATATCCAAGAGTTGTCTGTTTGCTTCCTGGATGTAATCTGTCGTGTTCATGATGACTGTAGCTCCTCCTTTGTCCGCTGGTTTGATGATGATATTGTTGTTGGCTTTTAAGGATTGTATAGCTTTTCTTTCCTCCATGCTGATATTGTTTGGCACTTTATGGTGTCTGTCCAAAATGTCAGATTTAACTTTTTTGCGGAAACAGTCTCAAAGAACAATCTGGCCACAGAACCAACACTGCAATTCATCAGGTTTGTGCTTCATCACAACTATTTTTCTTTTGGGAACAATTTATACCAACAGTGCATGGGCAGCGCCATGGGAAGCAAAATGTCCCCACAATATGCCAACCTATTTATGGCGAAACTGGAGGAGGAGTTTTTGTCATCTTGCCCTATTAAACCTCTTGCATACTTCCGCTACATTGATGATCTGCTAATAATCTGGACAGGCTCAAAAGATGATCTGCTCACCTTCCACAATAACTTCAACAAATACCACCCAACCATCAAGCTCACCCTCAACTTTTCAAAGTCTCAAATACATTTTCTGGACTTGACCATATACATCAAGGACAACGCCATACAAACATCAATTTACCATAAGCCCACAGGACGTCCAACATACCTTAGATGGAACAGCTTTCATCCAAGACACACAAAAAAATCCATCATCTACAGTCAAGCTCTGAGATATATTCGGATCTGTTCAGATAGTAAAGACAGGGAACTACAGCTGCTATCTCTGAGGAATACATTCCTACAACAAGGATACCATCCACTGGCAATAGATGAACAGATCCACAGGGCTACAAGAATCCCAAGAAGCAACCTCCTGGATTACAAACTGAGAGAGGACAACAACAGGGTACCTCTTGTGGTCACATACAACCCCCACATGAGCATCCTAAGGAAAATTGGTGCTGATCTCCAACCCATATTCCACAGGGACCACAAATTGAAAGACATATTCCCAGAACTACCACTCCTCTCCTACAAACAGCCCCCTAACTTAAGGAATCTCCTTGTCAGAAGTGTCCTTTCGTCACCATCAGTGACTGGCACATTCCCATGTAACAACAAAAAATGCAAAACTTGTACCCACATATTACCAACAAATACAGTCCGTGTACCAAACACAAATCTGGACTATAAGGTCATGGGTTCCTTTTCATGTACATCCTCCAATGTGGTGTACATGATACAATGTACAAGGTGCCCTGGAGCTATCTATATTGGGGAAACCATGCAAAAACTACAAACAAGGATGAATCTACACAGACATACGATCAGGAATGAAATGGACACGCCTGTGGGAAAACATTTCTCTGGAACTGGACATTGTATGACAGACTTAAAAGTCTTAATACTAAAAGGTCATTTTAAGGATGACAGGGAGAGAAAAATATGGGAATTCAAACTTATTAGGATGTTCAATACTTTGACACTAGGACTCAACTTAACACCCGGTTTTATGACTCATTACATAGACACAGTTCACACCTTCACCAGAAGGACTCCAGATAGCCAATAACACATTCACACTAGCTCTCCATTTGTAAGAAAATGCTAATTTGATTTCCTTTGCTTATCTTTTGAAGGCATCACACCTCCCAGGTCTTGAACAAATTTCCTACTATAGTAAGCATCTAATGTGTCTTTCTTATTATTCCAAATGTAATCTTGCCTGAAGAAGGAGCCTCTGCGCTCTGAAAGCTTGCGAACATATAATTTTCTGGTTAGCCAATAAAGGTATCACCTTAAGAATGCTCTTGTCATAATTGGATGGAAAAGTATTCACATCAATTTTTCTGGCTAACACGGTACCACAATATTATTTATTATTGTACACCATACAGATATCTAAAGAAGAAGAATTTCTGTAGAGAAGTTACAAGACAAGATGGGGAGGACGCAGATATAAAGAGTAGGCTGCTCCTAACGGTAAGTGCAGCCGTCACCAGCCTCACAGTGATATCTATGTACAGACAAATACTTCTTGGCAGGGGCTTATCCGGGGGGGCAGCCGGGCACGTGCCCCAGGCGCAGCCGGCAGGGGGGCGCAGTCGGGCCGCCTAATGCGGCGGTCCGCAGTGTCTCCCCCGCGGCTGCATTCTGCCGCCCCCCTCTTGGGAGTCGGCGGTTCCCTGTGCAGGCTGTCAAGCTGACAGCCGGCGCAGAGAAGCTGCTGCGTGCCGACTCCCAGGTATCAATTGTACTGGTGTCTATACAGACGCCAGTGCAATTGAAGCTCTGACCTCCGGGTCAGAGCGACGTCTGCAGCGTGATCAGGTCATGTGATCAGGTCATGTGATCACGCTGCTGACGTCACTCCTCGTCGGCGCCCAGAAGGGTGAAGATTTGTGGTGAGTGTGCTCCATTATGGAGCTGAAGAACCACCGAAGATAAATGGGGGGCATACTGTGTGAATGTGTGTGTAAGGGGGGGTGAATTTAGAGTGGGGATGGGGGGCTATTTTATGTGTGGGGGGGATTTGGAGATGTGGGGGGTTACTTTATGTGTGGGGGGACTTGGAGTGGGAATGGGGGGCTATTTTATGTGTGGGGGGATTTGGAGTGGGGATGGGGGTTATTTTATGTGTGGGGGGATTTGGAGTGGGGATGGGGGTTATTTTATGTGTGGGGGGATTTGGAGTGGGGCTAAGGGGTTATTTTATGTGGGGGGGATTTGGAGTGGGGATGGGGGTTATTTTATGTGGGGGGATTTGGAGTGGGGATGGGGGTTATTTTATGTGGGGGGGATTTGGAGTGGGGATGGGGTTATTTTATGTGGGGGGGGATTTGGAGTGGGGATGGGGGTTATTTTATGTCGGGGGGAATTGGAGTGGGGATAAGGGGTTATTTTATGTGGGGGGATTTGGAGTGGGGATAGGGGGTTATTTTATGTGTGGGGGGATTTGGAGTGGGGATGGGGGTTATTTTATGTGTGGGGGATTTGGAGTGAGGATAGGGGGTTATTTTATGTGGGGGGGATTTGGAGTGGGGATGGGGGTTATTTTATGTGTGGGGGGATTTGGAGTGGGGATGGGGGTTATTTTATGTGTGGGGGGATTTGGAGTGGGGATGGGGGTTATTTTATGTGTGGGGGGATTTGGAGTGGGGATGGGGGTTATTTTATGTGGGGGGATTTGGAGTGGGGATAGGGGTTATTTTATGTGGGGGGATTTGGAGTGGGGATGAGGGGTTATTTTATGTGTGGGGGGATTTGGAGATGTGGGGGGCTATTTTATGTGTGGGGGATTTGGAGATGTGGGGGGTTATTTATGTGGGGGGATTTGGAGTGGGGATGGGGGTTATTTTATGTGTGTGGGATTTGGAGTGGTCATGGGGGCTATTTTATGTGTGGAGGGATTTGGAGTGGGGATGGGCTATTTTATATGTGGGGGGATTTGGAGATGTGGGGGGTTATTTTATGTGGGGGGGATTTGGAGTGGGGATGGGGGGCTATTTTATGTGTGTGGGGATTTGGAGTGGGGATAGGGTTATTTTATGTGGGGGGGGATTTGGAGATGTGGGGGGTTATTTTATGTGGGGGAGATTTGGAGTGGGGATAGGGGCTATTTTATGTGTGGAGGGATTTGGAGTGGGGATGGGAGTTATTTTATGTGGGGGATTTGGAGTGGGGATGGGGAGCTATTTTATGTGTGGGGGATTTGGAGATGTGGGGGGTTATTTTATGTGGGGGGGGATTTGGAGTTGGGATAGGGTGTTATTTTATGTGTGTGGGGATTTGGAGTGGGGATGGGGTTATTTTATGTGTGGGAGGATTTGGAGTGGGGATGGGGGTTATTTTATGTGTGGGGGGATTTGGAGTGGGGATGGGGGTTATTTTATGTGTGGGGGATTTGGAGTGGGGATGGGGGTTCTTTTATGAGTGGGGGAATGGAGTGGGGATGGGGGGTACTTAATGTGTGTGGGGGTACTTAATGTGTGTGGGGGGATTTGGAGTGGGATGGAGGGTTCTTAATGTGTGTGGGGGATTTGGAGTGGGGATGGGGGCATTTAATATGTGTGGGGGATTTGAGGGTACGGAAGAGTATGTATGTATGAGGAAACAGTATGGGGGATGGGTGCAGACAGTATGGGGAGCGAACGGGTGAATGTATGTGGACACAGTATGGGGAGTGAGGGTGATGGGATGTGTGCAGACACAGTATGGGGAGTGAGGGTGATGGGTTGTGTGCAGACACAGTATGGGGAGTGAGGGTGATGGGTTGTGTGCAGACACAGTATGGGGAGTGAGGGGTATGTGTGAGCAGACAGAATAGAGAGTGAGGGGTAAATATATGAGGAGACAGTATGCTGAACAGGGGGGATGTGAGAGGAGACAGTGTGAGGAGGGAGGGGAATAGTGTGAAGCGACAGTATATTGCATATATTTTTATTTAGGGGCATTATAATGACTCTTCTGTCTTTAAGGGCATCATGTGGAGAGTTGGTGCAGAAGAGGGGAGAAGATGGAGGTCTGCAGAGACGGCTGTGGATGAGAAAACTCATCATGGGATCTGGACAAGATGAAGAAAAGGAGAACGACTCCAGAGACGACGTCATCTATAAGGTACCTGGATGTAAATATTATTTGTGAAATTGACTAATTCTCATGTTTTTATTTGTTAGGAGCATTAAAGGGGTTCTCCAGGTCTGTGTCACATAGAATGACTGCAGACTCAGCACAAACCTGGACAGCCCCTTTAATGCTCCTAGCATAAATAAAAACATGAGAATTAGTCAATTTCAGAATTCTCACAGTGCCACTGCATGCTGTCAGGATTCTCTCATAGTGGCGATTTACATACATGCGGTCACATGCTGACTAGACATGTGTGGCCTCACTCAATGAAAATGTGTAGCCCTGGTATTTAAGGTACACAATACCAGGAGGATGAGTGGAGAGGTAACGGTTAAGGGCTCTACATGACATCACATATACTTCGGACACACCCAGCAGGGGTGTAGAGGGGTGTGGTTTTGAGCACAAGAGAGTCTGGTAGCGTCTCCTGAGGTGAAGGGAGAGAGAAGGAGTGCCTGTCTGGAGCACCAAGATTCCTGTCGATTCAGAGAGACAGTACAGTAGTGGAGGCTAGTATAGGTGAGCCAGTTCACCTTAGCCTAGTCAGTGCTGAGATTGAGAGTTGGAGCAAGTCGAAAGGCACAGTGGAAGGAAATCAGAAGTGCTTTAGGATTGAAGTATCCTGCACATTGTCACCGGTCACTGGAGACCGAAGCATCACTATAGCTTCACGCATAGTGGTAGAAAAACCAGAGGCTTACTGGACCTTAGGTAACAGAAAGCAGCCCTTGAAGTGTCAGTACGTAACAGGGGTCAGGTGGAATAGGAACTTTGAGCTAGGCCAAGCATAGAAGAACCTAGTTTCATCACTGGAAGGCTCCACCACAAAACTGACCGGGCAGTACAGCTTTGAAATAGCTGAAGTTTCAGGAGTGAACTACGCTTTATGCTGGTTGGACTCATCATCATTGGAACGTAAAGGAGGCCCCTGCCTTGCTCAGCCGTTGCCTCAAAACTCATCCTCCATCAACCCCATCAGCCTCCCTGGGACCTGCCTTACCATCTAACAAGTAAAAGGTATGGAAAGACGCTGACGGTGTGAGACTGAGTTATTTAATTGCATGCCTGCACAACCCCACCATAACCATCGACCTGAGGGAAGAGTCCCACCTGTAGGGGACCCGACATCTGGCTGCCTCACCATCCCCTCAGAGATCTACAGCAGCGCTGGTACAAATTACCAGAGACTACAGGTGGCGTCACGAACTGTAAATATATCTATCCCCTGTAAATATTCCCCCAACATACGCCAGACCGCCAGGGCCACAGACCGAGCCACCGCTACCTGTGACATCCCCATAGACTTCCATGGGCTCGGCTCTGAGTACCCCATTGACCCTGGTAATCCACAATTGTGGTGGCGGGTCGACACAAAACTTTGGCGTCACGAACAGGATACGAAACTTGCAGCATTGCGAGCCCTGTGTGCCTGTGGAGTGTTTTGGTGAAAAAGACTGTTGCTATTGTTTGGCGCCAAATACCGCCATATTTGCCGCCAGATTCGCGCCCTAAGGCGCTGGAGAAGAAGGTGGGCGTACCTGAAAGAGCGCGCAAAGTCTTGGACACGCCCCCGGCTCTGACTCAGCGGCAGGTCCTGCAACAGGAAGTGAACGCTCTGACATCAGAGCGCCTGCGACGAAGGTCCTGTTCCCACTGCTGTGCCTGTGAAGTAGCAGCATCTGAAACCGGTAGGCTCCGTTTAACCAAGGGGGCGCTAAGATGTCACAACAACCGGCCGACAGTGCGGCCCCAGCCAGAGGCCCCAATCCCGCACCGCCTGGTATTGTAGCGCCAGATGGGGGTGCAGGTCCAGCACCCAGTCCGGTAGTCCCGATCATGCCACTAACGCTCCCATATATGCCTGGGGCGAAATGGCTTCCCCAGTACAGCGGTGAGCCAGGCACATTAGCAGGCTTCAAGCGGAAGTTATGCAGCATCCTAGAAATGTACTCCATGCCTGAGAGACAAAAAGCTGCTGTGCTAATAGGGCAGCTAACTGGCGCTGCTGAGAGGGAAGTGGAGACTTGGGATACCGTTGATCAGGAGTCGGTACCTGCGATCTTCCTTAAGCTGCATGCCATATTTGAAGACCGCACAGAAACGGATCTCCGGATGGCCTTCTATCACTGTTCACAACAGCCAGGTGACAGCATCCGGGACTACGCTTGCCGACTACAAGGAGCCCTGAGAGCTCTTAAGCAGATTAATAATTTAAATGCTATCGATGAGAATAAAATGCTGAAAGAACAATTTATCCAGGGATTGAGATCCCAAGAGGAACGCAGAACTGTAAACTGGTGGTCCTTAGATCATCCGGATGCTACCTTTGATGCCCTAAAAGACATGGCAATAAAAGGGCTGCGGCCCCTTGGGCAAACCTGAGGTGGCAACCCAACATCATCAGGGTGAAGTCACTCTGGAACCGGCAGTAACCCCCTGTTCCCCGTTAGTGGCCGAAACCAAAACGCAGGTGACACCTCCCAGTGAATTGGATTGTCTGCGCTCAGAGGTGCGCCAGCTGACTAAAAATCTGGCTGCTGTAATGAGTGCCCTGCAGCTGCGGAAAGAGGAGGAGGGGAAGATCTTGTTAGCTGACTGCCCAGAAGACGTCCCGTGGATGCACCGGAGAAGAAAGAAGACGTCGCCCCCCCGGAGGAGGACAACGCCACCCCCAGGAGCGACCTCTGATCAACACCCTCCTCGTCGAGAGATCATCTGTTATCGATGCAACCGGAAAGGTCATATGTCTCCACAGTGTCCTTTAAACGGGCAGAACCTGGGTCCGAGGGCCAACACCCAGGAGAATACCCGTCAGGCCCCTTAGACTGGAACCGCAGGTATGTGGGTGGGCGACCCTACCTGTCCATCATCTTAGATGGTATTGCAGTTCCGGCATTGTTAGACACTGGGTCCCAAGTGACCCTAATACCTGATGCCCTATATACTAAGTACTGGTCAATGGACAGTCTTAATCCCCCGAGCCCTGACTTTACCGTATATGCTTCTAATGGTCTTCCTGTAGAAGTACTCGGGACAAAATGTGTAGATGTAAAGGTGGGCAGAGAGGAGTTGAAAGACCAGGGGCTTCTGGTAGTAAAGACTGCAAATGAGGAGAACGGTTTAAATATAATTTTGGGCACTAACATTATCGGTAATTGTTTGGGAGAAGTTGTGTTCTTGCTCCAACAGCTCGCTGAGATTGCCCGACCAAGGCAGAAAGGAGTAATCCAAAGAGAGATCCGGGCCCTGGTGTGTCAGCAGCAAGCGAAGCTTACAGACGGCGAAATTGGTAATGTACGGGTCACTGACTCGGATCCTATTGTGATACCCCCAATGAGTGAAATGATCATCTGGTGCAGGGCAGCCATAGGTCTGAGAGGACAGAATTACCAAGCTGTAGTAGAACCCCACCATTCAGAACATAGACCTACACTTATGACTGCTAGGGGAGTAGTAGAAGTGGTGAATGGAAGAGTACCGGTACGGCTTCTCAATTGGGGAGATGATGAGGTAAACTTACCCCGTTATGCAACCATTGCTAAACTACATGCTGTCGACAATAATTCTATTCTCCCGGCTGAGTCCTTAGACTCCTGTCAAATAGCGGAGGACAATGACCCAGCAACTCAGGTGGCGGAATGGTGTCAGCAACTCCATGTTGGGACGGACACCACTCCCGCTCACCAGAAGCAAGGGTATTACGGGGGGTGCAAGAGTATGCCCAAGTGTTTAGCAAGCACCCACTTGATTTTGGGGTAATTAAGGGAGTCCAACATCATATCCCTACAGGCAGTCATCCTCCCATCAAGGAGCAGTATAGGCCTATACCCCCAGCCCATTATCAGAAGGCTAAAGAAATGTTGCATGATATGAAGAAGGCCGGGGTGATAAGGGATAGTTGTAGCCCCTGGGCAGCCCCTCTAGTTCTGGTTAAAAAGAAAGATGGTAGTATGAGAATGTGTGTGGATTACAGGCAGGTGAACCGCATAACACACAAGGATGCATACCCGTTACCACGCATAGAGGAATCATTAGCTGCTCTGAAAACGGCTAACTACTTTTCTACCCTTGATCTGACTAGTGGTTACTGGCAAGTGGCTGTGGCTGAGGAGGATCGTGAGAAAACGGCTTTCACCACCCCAATGGGGCTCTGTGAGTTCGACAGAATGCCGTTTGGGCTCAGTAGTGCCCCAGGAACATTTCAGAGAGTGATGGAGAACTGCCTGGGACATCTCAATTTTGAAACCGTGCTGCTATACCTAGACGACGTCATCGTGTATTCCAAGACTTATGAGGATCATCTGAAGCACCTGGCAGAAGTATTCGAGTCCCTGTCCAGGTACGGGATGAAATTAAAACCCTCAAAATGCCATCTACTCAAACAGAAGGTACAATACTTGGGGCACATCGTCAGTTCGGAAGGAGTAGCGCCGGACCCAGAGAAAGTCACTGCCATCCAGAAGTGGCCGGAGCCGAAGAACCTTAAGGAAGTGCGACAGTTCCTGGGACTAACGGGTTACTACAGGAGATTCGTGAAAGATTACACGAAGAAGGCAGCTCCTTTACAGGACCTCCTAGTAGGACAATCCCTAAAGAGCAGAAACCCTCCCTTTAATTGGGGTAAGGAACAGGCTGAAGCATTCCAAAAGATGAAAGAGATCCTTACAGGTGATGAGATCTTAACCTATCCTGATTACAGCCAACCGTTCCTGTTGTACACCGACGCCAGTAATGAAGGGTTGGGAGCAGTTCTCAGTCAGAAGCAGAATGGCCAAGAAAAAGTCATCGCATATGCCAGCAGAAAACTCAGGCCAACTGAAAGGAATCCGGAAAATTATAGTAGCTTCAAGCTGGAGTTTCTGGCGCTGGTCTGGGCCATTACTGAAAGATTTAAGCATTATCTGGCCTCCAATCGGTTCACTGCGTTTACAGATAACAACCCCTTAACGCACCTGGAAACCGCCAAGCTGGGTGCCATGGAGCAGCGATGGATGGCTCGGTTGTCCAATTACCAGTTTACTATCAAGTACCGGGCAGGTCGAAAGAATGCTAATGCTGACGCATTGTCCCGAATGCCGCATGACTCTGATACGGAAGAAGAATCGGACGACCTGGAAGAAATTGAGCTACCTGCGTTCCATCGAAATGGGGTAGTCCACGAGCATCGAGTCAACAGAAAGCAGTATGGTGCAACATTAAATCCTTTACCCCATCACAGCTGGAAAGAGACTCAGGACAGTGATCCAGTGGTCAGCCGCATCAAGGAGTTGTTAAGACGGGAAGGCTCCTCTTTGGAAAAGGATGCACCTATGTCAGCCAAGCTCCTGTGGAACGAGAAAAGCAGGTTGTTCCTATACCGTGAGAAGTTGTGCAGGAGATACATCAACCCCAGAACCCATGAGATGGTCTGGCAAATCGTGGTCCCCAAGGCAGACGTCCCAATGGTGTTGGAAGCATACCACGATCAAGCAGGACACTTTGGCTGGAGAAAGCTGGAGACCTTGTTGAGATGCCGGTTCTACTGGGTAGGGATGCGCAGCTCCATTGAGAGGTGGTGTCGGAACTGTGGACCCTGTGGTCTCAGAAGGAAGGACTACGGTAGTCAGAAGGCACCCCTGCAACCTATCCGGACGACTCGCCCCCTGGAGATTGTGGCCCTGGACCACGTCAAACTGTCGCCAAGTAGATCTGGATACTCATACGCCCTGACCATGGTGGACCATTATTCCAGATTTCTGGTGGTTGTTCCAGTTAAGGATCAGACCGCAGTGACGGCCGCGAAAACCTTTCAAGCAAGCTTCTGCAGACCGCATGGGTATCCGGAGCAAGTATTAACCGATCAAGGACCTGCTTTCGAAGCTGATTTATTCAAGGAATTCTGTCACATGTACGGGTGCAAGAAAATTAGAACAACGCCATACCACCCTCAAACCAACGGTCTTTGCGAAAAAATGAACCATATTGTCCTTGACTTGTTGAGATCCATACCGTTGGAAGACAGAAATCGATGGCCGGACTTACTACCTGATTTGGTTGACTTGTATAACCATATACCTGTAAGTTCCACTAACTGCACTCCAGCCTATCTTATGAGAGCAAGGCCCGGAAGACTACCAATGGATTTAGAACTTGGAGTGGTAGAACCGGAGGCAGACGACGCCATTGAAAACTGGGACATCAATCGGCAAGAGCAGTACAGACGAGTGCAAATCTGTGTAGAAGAAAGTCTCAACAAGGCACGGGAGAAACAGGAAGATATTTACAACAGAAATGCTCCTGCCAAGCCTTTGATGCCCGGAGAAGTGGTATTAAAAAGGAAAAGGAAAATGCACAAATTGGATAACCAGTGGGAACAAGAACCCTACGTTGTACAAGATTCTAAATATGACAACAGAAAAGTTTGTATCATCAGTAAGGACGGAGGAAGAACAATAACCACTGTGTCCAGAGACCATTTGAAATTGTGTCCAGAACCCTTAAAGCTTTGTGAAAAGAACCCTGTCATCAATCAAGAGGAAGGAAAGGAAGAGGTCATACACACGGATCTGGGAGATTTTCCTGCGGATTGGCCCCGACTGGGAGATGCTGTAATAGTTCCGGTGTTGCAGTTTTATCAGCCACAAGAGGAAGTTCTACCTCCAGTTGTGTCCGTGGTGCCAGTTGAGTCCGTTCAGGAGTTACCCATTCCAGCAACACCTCAACCTACGGAATCTCAAGAAGGATCATCAGAAGCAGCGCCCCATACTATGGATCCCCTGGTGAAGCTGACTCACACCGCCCAGCCATCAGTACGCTTGCCAGATCCATAGAAAGATTGAGGCAGTTCTATAGTTTGCCGTTACGCAGTGCAGACAG
This sequence comes from Oophaga sylvatica, assembly GCA_033576555.1. Lineage (NCBI taxonomy): Eukaryota > Metazoa > Chordata > Amphibia > Anura > Dendrobatidae > Oophaga > Oophaga sylvatica. The sequence continues at coordinate 630,150,238 of JARQOD010000002.1, forward strand.
ATCACAACTTAATATACCTGAAGCTACTCCACGTAGATCAGAGCGAATCACAAAAGGGAAGATACCCATTCGATACCAGCAGTAATTATAACAAATTAATGTGAATATTGTAAAAAGTATATATATATATGTGTCTTATAATGGACTGAGAGGCTGAGGACTGTGCCAGCCCAGAACTTATCTTGTAAATAGTTGCACTAAGGTGCCTTATAATGGTTTCACACGAAGCCTTGACTTACCTCTGAACATAAAACCCGTGTGGTGTGGCACTGAGTGAGGTCTGCATTCATATGTCCTGCAGCCCACCCAGGACCCACGTTGAAGGTTTGGTGCGGGTCCTTCACAAGAATATTGCCGTTTATTTATATGAACATGTCTATTTAATATTTTGTATTTTTCTATATTTAATGTTTTGTTTGCAATGTTCAAGAAATCCTTACCTCCCGGATGGACGAGTTAATGTTAATGTTTAATGCATAAACAAAAATTGTCTCTTTGTATTTCACAGCCCGGAGTGCTGTCGTTTACCATGGGGAATGTGTAGCCCTGGTATTTAAGGTACACAATACCAGGAGGATGAGTGGAGAGGTAACGGTTAAGGGCTCTACATGACATCACATATACTTCGGACACACCCAGCAGGGGTGTAGAGGGGTGTGGTTTTTAGCACAAGAGAGTCTGGTAGTGTCTCCTGAGGTGAAGGGAGAGAGAAGGAGTGCCTGTCTGGAGCACCAAGATTCCTGTCGATTCAGAGAGACAGTACAGTAGTGGAGGCTAGTACAGGTGAGCCAGTTCACCTTAGCCTAGTCAGTGCTGAGATTGAGAGTTTGAGCAAGTCGAAAGGCACAGTGGAAGGAAATCAGAAGTGCTTTAGGATTGAAGTATCCTGCACATTGTCACCGGTCACTGGAGACCGAAGCATCACTATAGCTTCACGCATAGTGGTAGAAAAACCAGAGGCTTACTGGACCTTAGGTAACAGAAAGCAGCCCTTGAAGTGTCAGTACGTAACAGGGGTCAGGTGGAATAGGAACTTTGAGCTAGGCCAAGCATAGAAGAACCTAGTTTCATCACTGGAAGGCTCCACCACAAAACTGACCGGGCAGTACAGCTTTGAAATAGCTGAAGTTTCAGGAGTGAACTACGCTTTATGCTGGTTGGACTCATCATCATTGGAACGTAAAGGAGGCCCCTGCCTTGCTCAGCCGTTGCCTCAAAACTCATCCTCCATCAACCCCATCAGCCTCCCTGGGACCTGCCTTACCATCTAACAAGTAAAAGGTATGGAAAGACGCTGACGGTGTGAGACTGAGTTATTTAATTGCATGCCTGCACAACCCCACCATAACCATCGACCTGAGGGAAGAGTCCCACCTGTAGGGGACCTGACATCTGGCTGCCTCACCATCCCCTCAGAGATCTACAGCAGCGCTGGTACAAATTACCAGAGACTACAGGTGGCGTCACGAACTGTAAATATATCTATCCCCTGTAAATATTCCCCCAACATACGCCAGACCGCCAGGGCCACAGACCGAGCCACCGCTACCTGTGACATCCCCATAGACTTCCATGGGCTCGGCTCTGAGTACCCCATTGCCCTGGTAATCCACAATTGTGGTGGCGGGTCGACACAAAAATGAACGGAGCGAGGCCGGGCACGTCTAGTCGGAATGTGGCCAGAAGTATATAAATCACATGCTTGTGCTGACATGACCGTGTACTCTTGCCACCGGTAAGGGAGAATCCTAAAAGTGTGCAGTGCATTCGTTGTGAGGATTCAGAAGCTGCAATGTCAGGATTCAGCTCTGCAGGTTCCAGCAGTCATCACATGGACACTTCACTCATATGCGATTTTCATACTTACGGTCCTGTGACAACGAGCTTCTCTCCTTGCTTCTCTCAGATTTTCACTGAACATTGAGAGCATTAGGGAGAGCAGCTTGTGGGTACATGACTAAGTGTGCAAATCGCATGTGTGCGGGGGGGGGGGGCGCCGAACCGAATTCTTGCCCCGGGTGCCAGAAAGCCTAGATACACCTCTGCTTCTTGGTGGCTTTTATATTACATGGACGCAGTCCACATTGTAAAGCTGGAGAATTACTCTAGTGACATCTGAGTCGTCTCTTTCATTACATGAAATCTATTTAAAAGAAAAAAGCAATTTATAAAGTAAAAATAATCTCTTAATAGATCTTGTAACTGAATGTACCATAGAGATAGAAGAAACAATTTAGAAATATAGAAGATTTTCCTTTTGATGATTTCAATGTTCTGTGTTGCAGGAGAACATGAGGATGAAACAACTATTATACATGATGATGCTCCTCATGGACCCATCATAAATGATGATGCTCCTCATGGACCCATCATAAATGATGATGCTCCTCATGGACCCATGGCTGAACCGAGAGATGTACACAAAGACACCAACATCTCTTCGCCTGGCCCCCATTATGTTGTGACCGATGTCGACTGATATGAGGATGTGATCATCTCCTCTGACAGTAAGTTTTAGGCTTTTATTACATGTACTATAACATGTATTTAACAGAAAAAAAACTACCTAATAAAAAAAGTCTCTAAAAGAAGCATGTAGGTAATTAAACCCTATAAATCGAGTGCACACCGGTGGTTGGGTCTATCTTCCTTTAAACTTTACAGTACCGCTTACAGGTTACAAAACTTGGATAATATTAACATTCTTTATGAAACATATAAAAGCTTGTATTCAATTAATGCTAATTTCATTGTTTTTTTGTTACAGAACAGTAAGAGGATAAAATATCTATTATAAATGATGATGCTCCTCATGGACCCATCATAAATGATGATGCTCCTCATGAACCCATCATAAATGATGATGCTCCTCATGGACCCATCATAAATGGTGATGCTCATCATGGATCCATGGCTGAACCGAGAATGTCCACAAAGACACCAACATCTCTTCACCTGGCCCCCATTATGTTGTGACTGATATCGACCCATATGAGGATGTGATCATCTCCTCTGACAGTAAGTTTCAGGCTTTTATTACATGTACTATAACATGTATTTAACAGAAAAAAAAACGACCTAATAAAAAAAGTCTCTAAAAGAAGCATGTAGGTAATTAAACCCTATAAATTGAGTGCACGCTGGTGGTTGGGTCTATCTTCCTTTAAACTTTACAGTACCGCTTACAGGTTACAAAACTTGGATAATATTAACATTCTTTATGAAACATATAAAAGCTTGTATTCAATTAATACTAATTTCATTGTTTTTTTGTTACAGAACAGCAAGAGGATGAAATATCTATTATAAATGATGATGCTCCTCATGGACCCATCATAAATGATGATGCTCCTCATGGACCCATCATAAATGATGATGCTCCTCATGGACCCATCATAAATGATGATGCTCCTCATGGACCCATCATAAATTGATGCTCTCATCATGATGATCCATGGCTGGAACCGAGAGATGTCCATAAAGACACCAACATCCCTTCGCCTGGCCCCCATTATGTTGTGACCAATATCGAGCCATATGAGGATGTGATCATCTCCTCTGACAGTAAGTTTCAGGCTTTTATTACATGCACTATAACATGTATTCAACAGAAAAAAAACTACCTAATAAAAAAAGTCTCTGAAGGGAGCATGTCGGTGACCAAATTCCTACAAAAATGTTACTCTGGGGGCTGGGTCTATCTATTTTCTTTAATAACTTTACTACTTAGAGATGATAAAACCTGCACAATCTGAATATGTCTAAGAAACATATAGGAGCTTTAATTTATTAATTCTAATTTCAATGTTCTGTGTTACAGAAGAACAAGAGGATGAAATCATGAATGTAAAAGATGATGCTCCTCATGGACCCATGGTCGAAAAATAGAGATGTCCTCGAGAACATCAGCATCTCTATGCCCAGTCCTGATTGTGTCATCATCAATATGGACCTGAACGAGGAGGATGTGGTCATCTATTCTGACAGTAAGTTTATTTTCTCTTCACATTGATAGGAAGAATGATTACTACCATAAATATCATCAGTTCTTCTAATTTACATAACATGAATAAATTAAAATCTACCAATCTTTTAATCGCATTCTTTTACAGAACAAGAGGACAGAGAACATATTCCACCTCCTCTGAGTCCTCCTCTGTCTACTACTCCACCTCCTCAACATTTTGATGAAGATCTTGGCCTGGCCAAAGACATGAAGAAATGGAGAGACTCCATGAAGTTTATCCTGAAGGTACTTCAGGATAAACCAAAAGTCCTTAGGGCTCCTGTGTATTTTTTATGATATATATTATATTTTAGTATTAGCAGGAAATAGGCTAAATAATTAGTAATTGGACACTAATGTCCTAATCGTTGAAAGCATTATTTTTCTTTATGGCAGTCTGTGAGCCAAGACTTGCTGGACTACATGAGAATGGCTGTTGTCATTCTCAAATCACAAATATGATACAATACAAATTATCTTTAGTAAATCACAATATAGAACAAAAATGGCTGATCACATGACTAACAAATTAAAAACACAAAGAAGTCGGTGGTCATGGCATAAACCATAAGATGAATATTTCATCATTATCACATTACGCATATACGGCAATACTGGCGTAATATGTAAATGTAATAAATCACAGGAGCTGATGGCGCGATAAAAAGTGCTCAGTATCGACAATTACATTTACATCCAGTTGCCATAACCAATACTAAGCCTTATTAATGCCCAAAGCTGTTAACAAAAAGTCTTGTCAGTGCCAAGGACGTTTATGTATGCTGTAGTACCAGAAATGCCAGCCATCACATCAACTCTGACAGTCGTTTCACCATCACAGCTTTTTCAAGGAGTTTTAGGAAACGGGGTGGAGCGCTGTATATGTTTAACTCACGCACCACAATTGTGGATACCAGGACTATGGGGTACTCGGAGCCGAGCCCATCGATTTCCATGGGAGATGTCACTGGTAGCGGTGGCTCGGTCCGTGGCCCTGGCAGTCAATGCGATGGGGGAATATTTACAGGGGATTATTAGGATAGTTCGTGACGCCACCTGTGGTTTCTGGTAATTTGTACCAGCGCTGCTGTAAGGGTCTTCACAGGGGATGTTATGGGGCAGCTTGGTAGTAAGTCTCCCACAGGTGAGACGTGTCCCTGGAAGTCTATGGGGGTTATGATGCAGGGTGCAATAAGAATTCAGTCACACACAAGGTAGCTTCTTCTCATACCTTTTACTGATGATGGTTCAAGCAGATCCCGGGAAGCTGGTCGGGGTGGAGAGTGCACTTTCAGGTAGCAGCCGAGCAGGTTAGAGGCCTCCTTAACTTCCATATAATGTGAGTCCAACTTGCCTGAAGTGAAGTTAACTCTAAAACTCCAGCTTTCTCTGTAGCTGTACTGCCCGGCCAACGTTGTGGTGGAGCCTTCTAATGATGAAACTAAGTCCTTACTTTTGCTGATCAGGCTCAAAGTCCCTGTTCCACCTGACTCCGGTTACGTATTGACACTTTGGGCTGCTCTCTGCGACCTGTAGTCCAGATGCCTCTGGTTTTCTTGTCACTATGCCTGAAACAATAGTGACGCTTCGGTCCCCAGTGACCGGTGATTTAGTGCAGGTAATCCAATACCTAAGGCACTGCTCTGTCTTCTCCACTGTGCCCTTCGCCCTGCTTTCCGCTCTTAACATAAGCACTGCTGCATAGAAGTCAAATCACAGATTCCCTGTTTGGGCTCGCTGAGCAGCTCTCAGTATTCTCCTAGTCCAGGACCTCTGTCTACTGAACTTCACTGTCCTGGGACAGGCGGCTGAAGTCTCTGCTCTGAACTCAGCAGGAAACCAATCTGACTGACTAACTCAGACAGGTAACTATCCAAGGGATGACTCACTCCTGAGCCTCCCGGAGCTAACTGACTGAATCTCTGTCCTAAGACAGGAAGGTGACTCCTCTGTCCGAAGACAGGAAACAAACTCTTCTGTCCGAAGACAGGAAACTGACTGACTCTATGATGACACCCACCAAACTTATATACCCCTATGGGTGTGTCTAAATTTGAGTGACATGAGTGAATGGTTATCAAGCTTTGGCTGTTACCTTCCAGTGCACTTTCCTGGATTTTCATGTGTGCCTGCGTAGCTGGGCTACACATCCCCCTTGGTAAAACACAGCACTCCCGGGCTGTAAAAGACAAAAAGAATATTTTGTTTTGCATTAACAATAAACATTTCAACTCTTCCCCTCCGGGAGGTACGAATTTCTTGAACGTTACAATATGTACAGTAAAGAATACAAAAGTATCAAAAGTATCAAGACATTTTCATATATACAAGATACTTGTGGAGGACCCGCACCAAAAACCTCCCACGTGGGTCCTGGGTGGGCTGCAGGACTTTATTGCAGACCTCACTCTGGGCCCCACCATACGGGTTTTTTCTTCTGAGGTAGATGTGTAATAGTGGCTTCGTGTAAAACCAATATAATGCACCGAAGCGCAACTATTTACAAAGATAAGTTCTGGGCTGGCACAGTCCTCAGCCTCTCAGTCCATGGCATGGTTAAAGACACATATTTAAACTTCAATTGTCAAATATTCACATTATATATCTATATATATACTTCAAGTATTCACTTACTTGCTTTACCCAACCAGGGTATTCTATATGTAAAAACTTATGCAATTATCACATTATTTTTCTTAACTCTTCTTTCTGGTACCCAGCCGGGTATTCTACTCAATATGTAAACACTATACAATAATAAAGTGCATAAATGCAATTTTCTTTCAAAACTTTATACATTCTTGTATGCGGTAGACCCCTGTCTGGATCCTACCGGTCTTCACTTTTTGTTGACTTCAACTACATCTTCCACTCCTGGGGCTGGAACAATGCTATGCTCCTTGGAGTGCATGACAAACAGGTCGTGACCTGCTATCAGGGTCTGGGTCGCTACAGTCCTTGTGCGAACCACTAGGGGCACGCCGGGTGCTTCTTCTTTATGAGACGCCGATTGCGTCGCTACAGGTGCCACTACATTTTGCGGTACTATTTTGGTCGCAGTTTGCTGTTTAGGCGGCAAACGCTGGCTGAGACTTGGGCTGCTGTACAGATTGCGACTTGGTTGATTGCGATTTAGAGCAGGTCGCTGTCTGCGATGTAGGTGGCGATGCTGAAGTACGGCCTGGTGCTGTGGACTGCTCGAGACGGGGACGCTTCGGTAGTGTTGACGTTACCGGCGTCGGGGACGGGGTCACTAACGATGGACACATTCAGGGCATACCACCCCTTCATGCCCCAGTGACGAGTGTAACTAACAATGTCCCCATTCATCAGGTCCCTCCCCGGGTGTCCGATGGGCAGGTGGGATTCGACGTCCCTACGGCTGACAAAGACCCCTGCATAGAGGCCCGGCTCTCTGATGAAGCCCCAGCCCTTGCGGAGCTGGAACTCTGTAACACACCCCTGCCGCCGCGGTTCCCGCAAGATACCTTTGTCGTTGCGGACCATCTCCTTATCAACGACCAACTGCTCATACTGCCGTTGTCGGTTCCGCTGCACCTCCCGCTCTTCCTCCTGCCGGCGTCGCTGCTCCTCTTCACGACACTGCATCTCTCTTTCCCACTGGACGGCATACGTGATGTCATCAATACGCTCCATCTCGTCCCAGTCGACTTCTGGCAACGATGGACAGGAACCCTCCGGTGTCCTGACCGGGGAACGGTAATCCGCTGCAGCCTCCTGACCTGGCTGACATTCCGGAACGGGCAGGACCTCCTCAGCCTCCTTCGCCTCCACCGCTCCATCGGTGGGATCAGGTACAGCATATCTGGTGTCCGCCTCCAGTCGCTCCGCAGCCTTTTTCATCAGGGCCTTTGGATAATCCAGTGATAGTGGGGTATCAAGAGACGGTATTTCACTTGTGGGAGAGAACATGGCGTCCCACAGCAGCCGCTGTGTTTGGGTGCGCCAGCGTCTCTCCGTCTCTTGTCGAACTGCACGATTCTGCAGCTTCTTCTTCAGCTCTGCGTTTTCCCTCCGCAGCTCCATCATGGCGGGGTCGGTGTCCCGATCTGGGGACAGCTCCGGCACAGGCAGACAGTCCTCCGATACTGGGCACTGATTCTCCTGTCCTTCCGCCATCTCGGTCCAGGTCTCACTGTGGTATCCAACAGGAACATTCTGGTCCTTTCCGTGGAGGCAGGATTTGCGTCTCCTCCTCTTCGCATAGAGGATGAAGAGGAGGCGTATTTCTTTAGCAGTGGGGCTGGATCTCACATTGTAGTAGGCCTTGGAGAGGGCGGCCATATCTTTCGCGCCTTAGGGGGGTACACGCCCACGAATGTACGCCCACCTTCTTCACCAGCGCCTCAGGGCGCCAACTTGGCGGCAAAATGGCGGTATTTTGGCGCCAAAAGTAACATACAGCAAACAGTTCAATCTAGGCACACAGGCTTACAATCTTGTAAGTTTCGGATCCTGTTCGTGACGCCAAATTTGTTTAACTCACGCACCACAATTGTGGATACCAGGACTATGGGGTACTCGGAGCCGAGCCCATCGATTTCCATGGGAGATGTCACTGGTAGCGGTGGCTCGGTCCGTGGCCCTGGCAGTCAATGCGATGGGGGAATATTTACAGGGGATTATTAGGATAGTTCGTGACGCCACCTGTGGTTTCTGGTAATTTGTACCAGCGCTGCTGTAAGGGTCTTCACAGGGGATGTTATGGGGCAGCTTGGTAGTAAGTCTCCCACAGGTGAGACGTGTCCCTGGAAGTCTATGGGGGTTATGATGCAGGGGTGCAATAAGAATTCAGTCACACACAAGGTAGCTTCTTCTCATACCTTTTACTGATGATGGTTCAAGCAGATCCCGGGAAGCTGGTCGGGGTGGAGAGTGCACTTTCAGGTAGCAGCCGAGCAGGTTAGAGGCCTCCTTAACTTCCATATAATGTGAGTCCAACTTGCCTGAAGCGAAGTTAACTCTAAAACTCCAGCTTTCTCTGTAGCTGTACTGCCCGGCCAACGTTGTGGTGGAGCCTTCTAATGATGAAACTAAGTCCTTACTTTTGCTGATCAGGCTCAAAGTCCCTGTTCCACCTGACTCCGGTTACGTATTGACACTTTGGGCTGCTCTCTGCGACCTGTAGTCCAGATGCCTCTGGTTTTCTTGTCACTATGCCTGAAACAATAGTGACGCTTCGGTCCCCAGTGACCGGTGATTTAGTGCAGGTAATCCAATACCTAAGGCACTGCTCTGTCTTCTCCACTGTGCCCTTCGCCCTGCTTTCCGCTCTTAACATAAGCACTGCTGCATAGAAGTCGAATCACAGATTCCCTGTTTGGGCTCGCTGAGCAGCTCTCAGTATTCTCCTAGTCCAGGACCTCTGTCTACTGAACTTCACTGTCCTGGGACAGGCGGCTGAAGTCTCTGCTCTGAACTCAGCAGGAAACCAATCTGACTGACTAACTCAGACAGGTAACTATCCAAGGGATGACTCACTCCTGAGCCTCCCGGAGCTAACTGACTGAATCTCTGTCCTAAGACAGGAAGGTGACTCCTCTGTCCGAAGACAGGAAACAAACTCTTCTGTCCGAAGACAGGAAACTGACTGACTCTATGATGACACCCACCAAACTTATATACCCCTATGAGTGTGTCTAAATTTGAGTGACATGAGTGAATGGTTATCAAGCTTTGGCTGTTACCTTCCAGTGCACTTTCCTGGATTTTCATGTGTGCCTGCGTAGCTGGGCTACACATATATGTACCATACGTACCGTGAGGGAGCGATTCCTAGAAAACTGTAATCTAATAACACAAGATCAAAAAATAATAGTCAGAGTACTATTCCTATCACAGGAATGATCAGGTGTAGAACCTACCTGAACACTGAAATTAAATAATGCCACTATATATTACATAGTCCTGGGTTATAATCTAGTGATAATGAACGACATGTAAATTTGTTCTGTTGCCCGACTCAGTATAATCTGTCACCATGTATATATATTCATCTTTACTGTCTTACTGATTTTGTAACATATATTTTCCAGGTGAGGCAGAGCGGGGTCTCGCTGTGTTCCCACAAGGAATATGGGATCCAGCTGGAGATGACAACTTTACATCAACAAGACGAGACAGATTGATCTCAACCACTGGATACAACATTTTCTGGACTTTCGGCAGCTAGACGCACTCACAGAACAAGTGGTTTTCCTTCTGCAAGACGAGACAGATTCCGGGCTCGGTCTCTGATCTCAATCACTGGATACGACATTTTCTGGGCCTTCTGCAGCTAGACGCACTCACATAGTAAGTGAGGTACCTACTGCTCACGAGTCAGATTCCGGGCTCGGTCTCTGTTCTCATCAGTGGATAAAACATGTGATGGACTTCCTGCAGCTAGATGCGATCACAAATCGAGTGAATTACCTGCTGCACCATGACACAGATTCCGGGCTCGGTCTCTGTTCCCATCAATGAACATCTACAGCCTAAAGGTACTGCCACACTAAACGTTCCCGCTAACGATCACGATAATGACGCATACTAATGCGATCGTTTTTGTGATCGTTTTAATGTCGCTAGTAGCTGCCACAGTGGACGATCTCGTTAACGACGCATAAGCGGTTAGCGATCTCCTTAACGACTTTGGCGGTCATTGCGATGTAAAAAACAGCGCACATCGTTCACAAAAGGTGCCAGACACAGCGATATAGCGCTCACCAGCGGGACGCCAACGATCAAAATACGGTCCAGAACTCTAGTGAACGATCAGCGAGATCACAGCAGGGGCCACGTCGTTGCTATATGCCACACACAACAGCGTCACTAACGAGATCGCTAAATAGTGACGTTTTTTAGCGATCTCGTTAGCGTTCTTGTTTAGTGTGGCATACCCTTAAGGGAAGGGCAGTCCTTCAACCAAGGTTCCCTAGAGGTTTCCTCCACTGGGGGTTTTTCCTCTCCTGAGTGCTGAAGGTTTACTCTTCGTGAGTCAATGGCCCTTTGTCATCATTATTATCGGGGCACTTTTTAAGACTATTGTCCTGACTTCTACTGGGAACTTCTACATTGCCCACCTTGAAAGAAGTTAATAAAGGGGTCAGTGAATCATCTGTAGCAGTGTATCTGAGCCTCTATTGATCCTTACAATACAGCAGAATACACAACACTGTGAGGAGGGAATATTTTATGTAGCATGAAACACATGGCGGCTTATATTCGTGTTTTCTCACAATCAAACTTATTTGCCACAGATTTAATGTTCCTCATTAATTGTGTCCGTCTTCTTCAGCATGTTTAAAAATGGGGCCGGGACCTCCAGTACAACCAGGACATTGATGTCACTGAACCCCATACAGTTATGGTGCACATCATGACATCAGAATATTAGGTCGTGCGTCACCCAAGGTCTAGTTATTACCTCTTGGGACGCACATCAGTGGCAAGTGCTCCGCGATGGCACGGATCGAAGAAATGTCAGAGGCCTGGTCTAGCTGGAAGTTCCATCCCAGGGTGCAGAAGAGAGAAGATGCTTGCAATCGGAGTAGATTAAAGAATTTTGCCGGCATTCTATAGTTCAGCAAAACAGTTGCTGCAGCTGGCAGCCATAATGCTCAATTCGAGGGGAGCAAATTGTAAAAAATTTGTATTCTGGAGGAGTTGAATTCTCTAATCTCCATGAAATAGTCTTTAGGATAAAACGATTATGACTCTAATCCAAAGCACATCACCACACCGGTAAGTGTGGGAGCTGGAAAGCAATAGAAATGAGCACGTTCTTGTAATAATATACAGTACACACCATCTTTTATATGATGTGAAAGACATTATTGGTTTATCACCTTAACAATCCCCCGAGTATCCTAAGCTGCTAGAAGTGATTGTAGGTAAATTATACCTTGAGTTCTATAAATCTAGTAAGTTCTGCACTGTAGGTTCAGTTTATAATACCTCTATAATCACATTACATGTGTTGAGCATGTTTTGTAAAATGTCAATACAGCTTCGTAAATTCACACTTCTGAATCCTCACATCGCTGACTGTCAGGATTCTCAGGCGATCATGTGACCACAACTATACGATTTCCAGACCTCCGGCCACATTTCGACTAGACGTGCTTGAATTTGCCCAATTTTCTCACTTGTATTGAGCGTGGACGTGCACAGTTGGTAGGTGATCACATGCATGAAAGTCGCATACTTGTAGTCACATGGTCACCCATTCCTGGCACCAGAGAACTTCATAGCGCATGATGCACACACTGGGAGGATTCAGAAGTCAGCATCACATAGAATAACTGCAGACTTTAACCTCAAGCCTAAACAACACCTTTAACCAAAACCACTGTACTAGGACTGATATTACAGGACCAAAAGGAGGAAACGACCGAACAAGGGTCAAGAAGAAGTAGGACAATATAAATTAAGGCTAAAATACCTTTATTAGTTTATTAATAAGGGTATAATGTAGCACTTCAAACAAAAACGAGGTGCCCACATGGACAATGAAATCACACAGAATTGCATCAAATGGTAGTAATGTACATTAAATATTACAAATAAATAAAAAATCAATATTAAAATTGGTCAATGTTAAAACCCAATACCCCAGGTACTATCTGCAAAAAAAGTGAATATAAGTATTGCACATAAGTGATAGGTAAAATAGGGAGCAATCACGTACTGTCAGTGTGACAAAGAAAAAATAAATAGACATACAATAAATATTGATGGTAATAAATGCAAAGAGTGTAAAAGTGTATGAACTCAGCAATCATTGAAATAAAATTAAATAAATAAATGTCACACAATAAAGTGCAAGTGCAAGGTGACAGTGCAAGATGACAACAGAAAACAACAGCAGTAATGTTCTAATTAGAACCTTGTGCATTCAAAAATCATGATGATGTAGATGCAAATAAACAAGAGTGAAACAACACTCAAATTGTATCAAATAAAGTGCGTGTGCAAAATAAGGAGGAAGAAAAAAGGAAGGGGGGAGGAAGAAGGGAGAAGAGGAGGGAAAAAGGCGGGGAAGATAAAAGGGAAGGTATTGACAGGTCACAAGATATGATACAACTTCTTACATTCGTACTGACTGCAAGTATGCGATTTCCACATCTCCCACAAGGGGCATACATAGAAATCATGTTGCCCTATAGCAGAAGTTCTATTTGGGCTACAAAGTGAAACAGGAAGCTAGATTGACATGATGTGTGTGTTGGTTGTGATTCCTCAGCAGGCACTGTTTCCCCTTGCCCACGTTCTCGGCCTCTGTGCTCACTCACGTCCAGTTCCCCATCCCTTACCCTGCGCCTTGCCCCTTTTAAATTACGTATGATATATCTGTGTTGAGAAAACATTGCAGACAGTATTACAATGACAGCAAAATTTGCTCACTACAGATGGACTTAAAAGACTACAGTATCAATATAGCAATGCTATTTAAAACCAAAGTTGTTTTTTTTGTGATAAATGCTGTATAAAATGTCACTGGTGAAAAAAATTGCAGTATTACAATGCCAGCAAAATGTGCCGACTTCAGATGGACCTATAAGACTGAAGATCAATATAGCAATGCTATTTTTTTTAACAAAGCTTTTCTTGAGGGGGGGCTTTTGAGGCCCACTCTAGCACGATAAATGCCTTATAAAATGTCACAGCTCAAAAAAAGGCTGTATTACAAGGGCAGCCAAATTTGCACACCCAATTCGGATATATGATGCTAGAGTATAAATATAGCAATTCGATTTTTTAACGATTTATTTTTTGGGAGAGGTTTTGAGGCCCAACAGTAGCATGCTAAAAGCCATATAAAATGTCAGAGCTAAAAAAAAGCTGTGCTACACTGCTAGGCAAATTTGCACACTTTAGATGGACGTATAAGGCTGCAGTATCAATATAGCAATGCAACTGAGATCCAATCAAGTCTGGCTCTATGCTTTTGATGCACAACTGCCACAGTAAAAATAGTGTATAACATTTCCCTGCTCAGAATAATTTGTAGGATTAAGAACAAAAATATTATTAGCCCTGAGAAAGGTTTTTGGTGTCAGTTGCAAGCTGCAGCATAAAGGACGTGCAATTCACCCTATCCTGTCCTACATATGTAGAGCCCAGCTGCGCTTGGAATCTCATTTCCCAGAGGGATGCACCGAAGGTAATGACCACTAGAGGACCCAATATGCATACACACATCTTCACCAATCCCTAGAGCCTCCAGAGGGAGCTTTTTTAGTGTATATAAGGATCGTGAAGCCACAGAGGTAGGAGTTGAGGTTGAGAAGGAGAAGGAGAGTTGTTAGTTCTCTTGGAGAGAAGCGAGTAGAGAGTTAGCTCTAGGAGCGAGGACAGATCAGTTAGTCTGCAAAGCCAGGTGCAGGACAGACGGTGAAGACTGATATCAGCTCCAGGCAGAGCTTGGAAGTAAGAAGAGAGAGAGAGATCAGCTGTTGTTGAAAGAACCTGAAATCTGCAGCTCCAAGCTTAGTTCAAACGTGTGGAGGCTAGTACAAGTGGAAAGAAAGCCACTCCAGCCTAGTCAGAACTGAGTCAACCGAGTGCAGTTCAGTGAGCAAGCGTGCCGACGCTTTGAGAGCGGTGAAGCAAGAAAGGAAGCAGCCACCTATGGCCAGTGTGTGATAGTGTGAGGGTCGAGTAGGACGAAAGGCGAGTGGATAAGAAAAGAGTGACAGAGGTGGAAATAGCATTGATAGCTTACCTCTACTCTAATTAACAGGACACCGGGTCCGAGCTTGCTGGATTCTTCATGACCAGTGGGAGATACCGGAGATCCTGGAGTACTTCAAGTTCCAGGAGCCCATGAGTGTTGATACGTAACTGGGTCAGGAAGACAGGAGTCTGGCAGGTACTGCCATTAGAGACTGAGTTCTTTCCAATAGAAGGCCCTACACAAAGTCAGCCGGGTGTAAAGTTGAAGACAGAGTTAGGCCTCGTTTCATACAGGTCAGAGACTCACATTACAGGAGTAAGGAGGCCCTACACCTACTCAGTGGGAAGAACTGAACGTGCATCCTTCACCCTGCCAGTATCCCGGGACGTGCCTGCAATTCCATCAGTAAAGGTACAGAAAGAGACTTTTGTGTGGGTGTTCACATTATTACTCCTACGGCCAAACTCCCTTCCTCCATCCTGCACCCCTACACAGCTTAACTACCCTGAAGGTCCCCAGCCTTACCTGTGGAAGGCTTAACACCTTGCTGCCTAATACCAACCCCTTCAGTGGACCTATACAGCAGCGCTGGTCACCCTGACCAGGAACCACAGGTGGCGTCACGAACATTCTACAAACACTTTAATCCCCTGTAAATATCCCACATTTAAGGTGAGCCCCAGGGCCACGGACCGAGCTGCAGCTGCTGTGCCATCCCCCATAGAAGTGAACGGGCTCGGTGCCGAGTACCCCACAGCCCTGGCGGGCGGCTCACATAAGTGCTGCTAATGTATTATCATTAGCCCTAAGAAGGACTGATGTACTTCACAGAAATATAAATGTGGTTGAATCCCTAACTAATACGCAGCTACAATTCTGTTTCTCTCTCACCAGCACCTCACCCTACGCTGCCTGTGTCCGGAGTACACTTTGCCGAGCATGGCGTCACTGGTCTTATATAGACCTGATGATGTCACATGGCTAGCCAATCACAGTAATGCCACAACCAAGATGGCTACGGCATTACAGTGACTGGCAGGCAATCCCTGCATGTTCATTGGCTGTCTAAAAAGCACCAAACATGCGGGACGGGGACTCAAGCTCACACTTGAACATTAAAAAAATTCTCGCCGAGTAACCGGCATCCAGAGCACGCTCGCTGATCACTACTATTTATATCTTCACACTTACATGCCCCATGTAGGCATGCATTACTATACATACTATATGTACTGATATTTTATATATATTTGCCTCTTTTGGGTAGTGATGCCATCCTTTGGATGACTCACATTTTATCTATGTCTTTAGTAATATTTCCCATTTAATAGTTATAGAATTTTCACATCATTGGTTCTATCTGCACTTTTTTGTTTGTTTGTAGGTTTCATATTTAGGTATGGTGCTGAGCTACTATTTTTTTGGTTATACTTTGGTTCATTCATTTCCTTCATATGTTTAACTATAAATTAACTATGTTTGCATTTATTGTTTGCTGCGCCATGACCTACAGTATTGCTTATGTGTGTTTTAGTGCTTAGTAGATCCCCTCTGGCTGTTATGACTTGATGCAAACATAATTATTAGCCAAATACCGGCTTTGGCAGCATTATTGATGAGTCTTGGCCAATACGTCATGCACAATGGCCTCCAGTTCACTAATATTCTCGGGTTGTCAAGAGTGTGGTCTAACAAGATAAGAGAAAAGATCATTGCCTTGTACAAACAAGAAAAAAGATACAAAAAGATGCAAAGGCATTAAATGTCTCTAGAGATGTAAGTGGATGCAGAGTTGACCAGATCAAATATATAGGAACACTGGTTACATTACTTGGACGTGGTAGAAAGAGGGAGCTGTCAGCGGCTGCCACCAGATTGACAGATGACCAGAAGCAGGTAGTCAAAAGCCCTTGAGCTACTGCAAAAATCCTGCAGCAATATTAATGGTGGCGGAAGCTGAGGTTTCAGATTATAGCAATGTATAAACATTGAAGGACTCCGTACCCAAACTCCAAGACTATTGCACAGCTTCTGAATCCACACCTTTGCAGCAGAAACTTCACAGAGCAAGTTGCATGGGATAACAAGCGTTTACTTCTCTGAACATGAGGTGAAGGAATAATGCACAGTCATTACAGCATTGCATCAGGTAACAGGAAGAAAACGAAAGTGAAACTAAACAGAAGAGAGACTAATTCTTATACAATACATTAAAGAAGGAAACGTTACACAACATCGCCATCTACTGTCAGGTCGGCATAAAGTCCTCCTTTTACTTATAATATAGAAGTTCTAATCTGTTGCATATGACAACACCCTTTCTCAACAGTAAGGACTTATTCAATCAAACCCAACTTTTTTATTAGTCTCTGATGTTTATCAGCATTCAACGCCTTCGTGAAAATGTCCGCTGTCATTTCTTCAGTAGGACAATACTCCAACTTCAAGACTCCTTGGTCCTCTTTGAGTTTTGTTGGTTCCAAGTGTGATTGTCCTAATTCTGTCAACATATGTCTTAACCACAGTATTTCTTGTCTTTCTATCTGTATTTCTAGGTACTGTTTTACATTTTGATTTCAAAATTTTGTTTCAGGATTTTTAGAATGTTTTCTTTATCCCTTTCTTGTTTAAAACAAATCAAAATGTCGTCTACATATATGAGTACATAAATCCATCTATTACTCAGCCTTTTTGTGTACAAGCATGGATCAGCTTTGCTTCTTTGAAATTTTTCATTTGTTAGTACTTCCGTGATTTTGTCATTCCACGCTTTAGCTGCTTGTTTTAAACCATATATGCTTTTCTGTAGTTTGCAAACTTTGTTTGGATTTCTTTCATCTTTGAATCCTGGAGGTTGTTCCATGTAAATGTCTTCAGTTAAATCTCCATTCAAAAAAGCTGTCTTTACATCCAGATGTCTTAGTTCCATCTGTTCCATTGCTGCAACTGTAAGTAAAGTTCTTATTGTAGCGTGTTTGACAACTGGAGCAAATGTTTCATCATAGTCTTCTTCTTCTGGAAGTCGAGCTATGTCTTCCCAAGAGATAGATTCATACATTTTACCTGTACTTGCCTTGTATGAGAGGCGTTTTGGTGGTTTTCCTTTGTTCTCTCTTATTGAACGTCTTGGTTCTGTGTCTGTTTGTAGTTGTGATTCTTCACTTTCAGTATTTTGTTCTTCATTAATTTCTACTTCTTTTTCATCAGATATTTCTTCAGTTATGTCACTATTGTTTTTCTCATTTTTTGTTTCAACTGAAATCATAATGTCTTCATTTAAATCTTCAATAAATGTCACACTGTTACTCACTGTAACTCTGTCTGTTTTGGGATCTAGGATTCTATAACCTTTGCAGTTTTCACTATATCCAACGAATATTCCTTCCATGGATCTGTTTTGAAGTTTGGAACGTTTTTCTGTTGGAATGAATATAAAAACTTTACATCCAAAAACTTTTAAATGATTGACACTTGGTTTCATACCTTGCCACAGTTAATATGGAGTTTTCTTCAGTTTTCTGGAAAAAAGTCGGTTCTGTAGATATGTAGCTGTCATTGATGCCTCACCCCAATATTTCTCTGGTAGTTTAGAATCTGTCAGCATACATCTCATCATTTCTGTTAGAGTTCTGTTTTTCCTTTCTGCTACTCCATTTTGTTCAGGTGTGTATGGAACAGTTTTTTGATGTTCTATTCCATTTTGTCTTAAGTAGTCTTCTATTCTGTGACCTGTAAATTCACCTCCATTATCACTTCTGATGACAATTGGCTTCCTTTGAAATTTGTTACTTGATCTTGTTACATAGTCTACAAGTTTATCAAAAACTTCACTTTTGTTCTTAATTAAGTATGTGACTGTGTATCTTGAGAAGTCATCTATAAAAGTCAACATGTATCTTCTACTGCCTCCTGATGTAGTCACTTTCATGGGTCCACATACGTCAGTATGCACCAAATCAAGTGGTCTTTCGCTTTTCATCTCACTTTCTTTAGGAATAGATATCCTTTTGGCTTTGGATTTTATACAACATTCACATCTTACGGTAATTGAGCAATCTGATATCTTTAAATCTTTTGTCAATTCTTTTCTCTGTAGTTCCCTTATACTGTCCGGGTGTCTATGTCCTAGACGTCTATGCCACATGTGAATACAGTTTTTGTGATCATGTGTACATACCTTCATCTGTTCCTTTGGTTTGTCAAAATGATATAATTGTTCATCTGCCTTGACTTTGGTTATCATCTTGTTTCCGGCAATAATTGCACACTCATTATCTTTGAATTTTACTGTAAGTCCTTTTGCTGTTAAACGTTTCACAGATAATAATCCGCCTTCCAATTTTGGAAACATACAAGTATCTTTGAATCTTGCCCGAACTTGTTTGAACAATTTAGCATACCTTGTCCGATACCTTCTGCGGTTATTTTGCTTTCATCTGCAAGATAAATGGCTTCTTTCTTATTTAAATCAAGATCAGTAAAGAAATTCTTGTCACTTGTCATATGACTCATTGCTCCTGAATCAATAAACCAACCAAGTGATGATTTCTTATCAGTTACTTTAAATGTGCCATTCCAATTATTTTCACATGAATCAGAAATTGTGTTTTTCACCTTCTGTATATTATCTTTATGGTGTAATTTCTTTTGTTCTGCTTTCCATATAGTACAGTCTTTCTTTAAATGACCTTTTTTCTTACATTTGAAGCATTCTCTTGTCTCTATATTATAGGGTTTTTTAAGTTTATAGCTTTAAGAGCATTTCCATTATCTTTTTCAGTAGAAGAATCATTGCTTTGCTCTTTCCTTCTCTGATATTCATCTATGAGTCTGGTCTTCACAAACTCTAATGTAATGTCAGTTTCTGGTCTTGTCTCTAGTGCATTTATTAAAGCTGTATATGAATCTGGTAAACTGCACAATAAAATTGCTGCTATATGGCTTTCCTTAATATCTTCACCAATAGATCTTAGCTGTGATATCACTTCCATAATAGAGAATATGTGCTTCTGCATGTCACTGTCTGCATTTAGTCTCATAGTGTAAAGCTTTCTTAGTAGAAATAACTTGTGATTTAAGCTGGGTCTCTCATATAGCTTTCATAATTGTTCCTACATTTCTTTCGCTGTTTCTTCATTTCTTATATGTATTAATTGAGCATCATCCACTAATAAGCTGATGGTAGCTCTCGCTTGTCTATTTTTTCTATCCCATGTCTGATTATCTTCATCAGGTCTATCTGTAATGATTACTTCCCATAAATCATCTTGAGACAATAACATCTCTACTTTGAACTTCCATAGCTGATAGTTCTCATCATTTAGTTTAGCTACTGTGAGTTTTAGCTCTGTGCTATTCATCATTTTTAACTTATCTTACTTGTTTGGAGAGACTTGCACTGAAGAATTCTTCTGCATTCACCAGGGTCTTTCTGAGAGTTTCAATGTCCTGGGTATCTGGTATTCTTGGGTGTCCTGGGATCTGTGGTGTCTGGATTCTCTGTATCTGGGTGTCTGGGTCCATAACCTATTGCACAGCTTCTGAATCCACACCTTTGCAGCAGAAACTTCACAGAGCAAGTTGCATGGGATAACAAGCGTTTACTTCTCTGAACATGAGGTGAAGGAATTATGCACAGTCATTACAGCATTGCATCAGGTAACACAAACAAAACAAAAGTGAAACTAAACAGAAGAGAGACTAATTCTTATACAATACATTAAAGAAGGAAACGTTACACAACATCGCCATCTACTGTCAGGTCAGCATAAAGTCCTCCTTTTACTTATAATATAGAAGTCCTAATCTGTTGCATATGACAACAAAGACATCACCTCTACTCAACCAAAAGCATAAGAAAAGTCAGCTCCAATATACTCAAAACCATAAAAATAAGCAACATATGTTTTGGGATTGTGTTCTGAGAAGTGATAAAACCAAACTGAAACTTTTCAAGTCTATGGTTTAGAAGTATGTCTGGAGGAGAGGAGGAAGAATCAAACATGCACTTAAGAGAACGCCATACCTTGAGTGATGCATGGAGGTACCTCAGTGATGCCAAGAGTGCAGTATGACTATAGCTTGGAGATACCTGTGGGGACATGGGGGTTGGTGGGCGCCCAGGTCCGCTAGCCGAAACCGCATGGACCAGGGATTGTCCTGCCGAACGCCCGCTCTCCCTTTAACGTGGGCATAACGCTACTCTGACAATGCAGGGGAGGGTAAAACAGTGTGGCAATGCTTTAATGAACCACAAAACAGGCAGATAACACTAGAACAGTCCCAGGAAAATACTCCAAGATGGTGCACATTACAGAGTCTCACCCTTCCACTGACTCGCCGGAATAACGGCAGCTGTTACTTCAGAGCTCCCATGGTCGGCTACCCACCTGTGGCACGCACACAGAGAGGAGGGAACGACAAGCGTAGGGAGATGACAGTCCATTTAGGTACCAGGCCAGTTGACCCGAGGGTCACAACCTGGCTTCTCTGAACATCTCCATGGAGCCAAGCGACCAGAGGGTCCCAATCCTGGCTTTCTCCAAACGTATCCATGGTTCAGCGATGGTCAATGGAGCAGATCTGTATCCTTCCAACTGGGACTGATGTATCCTATGTTGTTTCCTGTAGAATGATAGATATGTGTCCCTCGTGATGGGGTCATGATATATTGGCAGCAGTCCTGTAGGGTCCCCTGGATGTTTGGATGTCTTGGCAGAATCTCTGGCTGTCTCTCAGTCTCTCTCAGTCTATACTGAGGCATGTAACCTATTTTATACTTAATAAGTGTCCTTCATTCAAGCATCGCAGATAAGAGGAAGAATGATGAAGTCCAAGTCACCTTGTTTGATTATGTAATGTATTTGCATAGATTTTGCTCCTCTGTTTTAAAAATCAACAAACTATCTGAGCTATCCAATGCATAATTAGCATATCACTAGTCATTAAGGATAAGAGCACATCATGTTATATCAAATATCAGCTTGCAAGTCAATATTCCAGGCTTACACAAACAAAAGTCTGTTTTCTTGACCAGTCAGAAAGAAATACCATAAATTCAAAAGCCAAAGCCAACGTACAGATAACAATCTATTCTTTTGGTTTGCTAAAAATAGACATCTGGTTAATTAAGATACAACGCTGTGTTGCCACAATACCTACAGTGAAGCATGGTAGTGGCACAGTGATGACTATTGTAAATTCATGCCGGAGGCTCAGTGATGACTACAGTGAAGCATTGTGAAAGCTGGATGATGACTACAGTGAAGCACAGCATGAGCTCGATGATACCTACAGTGAAACTGAGGCATAACGGTGGCTCAGTAATGTCTACCATGAAGAATGGCAATGGCTTGGTCATACCTACAGTAAATCATGGTGGGGGTGGGGGCTCAATGATGTCTACAGTGAATAAGTAAAGTATCTCTTTAAGTGCACAAGATCTTGGCAGTCACATAGGAGTCTCCAAGTTTGGTGGTTTCATTACTAAGAGTCATTGAGCTTGATGGTTGCAAAAAATCAAGAATTGCCTCTTTCAATCAAAAGTTGGATAACTTTCAATGGCATCAAACTTAACACAATTATACAGTGTGCCAGGAGGCTATCACGTCACATGACGCTCTATATCACACTACCAACAGTACACACATTCTATCACAGGAGGCATTCACAATGTACATTTACAGATGCACATATACTTGTGGTGGTGACACCCAAAACTAAGATATGCAACAGCTTTGGGCATTGGGAAGGAGGTAGCGAGACTAAACAATGGTCTTGAGATGTTTGTGAGCCTATGACCCTCTACAGCTGCCCATAGGGTTACAAAAAAGGGTCAGCCCACATCTCTTCATTTCAGTTTCCTCATGATCATCCATGCTTGGCCAAGTCCAAACATGACAGATAGTCATCATATCCTATCCTATCATTACCACCAATAATCTGGTGCTCACTGTTGTTCTCATTATGCCAGTCCTAGCTGCCTTTATTGGCCGTAGTACATTAAATACATACTAGGAAGTATAGAGGAACGCAGACCGGTGACAGAAATCCCCCCCAACTTTCAGTCGGCTATGTTGCAATCACTGCAAAGAATTAATAGAGTGGGGGACAACGCTCTGTGATGTCCATATCCCCTATTAGGGCATTTGGAGAGGGATTGTCCAGTTAAACTATAGCACCCACCAACATATAACGTTCGTCTACCGTACAGGCACAAGACGTGCACTCACCGAACCCAGCCGCACCCTGATATCAGCACCGACGGAGAAGAGTGTTTTTACAATGCATAAAGTCCAATATCCTCCCGACCCGGTAATGTTCCTGCATCTGGTCTCTCCTTTTTAGATATTTATTTTATATATCTGTCATGAAGGTTCTTTTGGCCCGTAAGGAAGGCGAACACATATTATTACAGGCTGAGTAAAATACAGGTCTCTGCTGTTCGTAGCGCTCAGTCCCAGCGGGACCAGTCTGTCGCCTTCAGCAGGAACATGTAAGAGGCTCAGAAGACACATAGTGGGATAGCAGCTAATACATAGAGGGGTCTTGGGCAAGAGGGAGGTAGAAGGTTTGTAATAGCAGGGAACATTTCCACTGACCCCTGTGGATCCCGCTGTGGATTCTGCATATGGTAAAATCCGTTGCATATTTCCACCAGTCAATTTAACAGTCAATTTCCGCTGCAGATTTTCTCTGAACAGTGCGCATCAGATTTTGCAAAATCTCCTTTACATCACTGCTACTGTAGAAACATTTCTGCATGCAATGCATATATATACCCAGGCCTTGAGATTTGGGCACCTGGTTGCGTACTAACCCTTGGGACTGTATTTTCAGATGAATATGGTGATAGCGGATGCCGGGAGCCCGGGGCAATGGGCAGAAGATCGAGGGCACAGGCAAAACCTCAGCTAGAGACTGATGTTGGTCAAGAGGAACATTGCTATTTTTTTTAAAAACGTACCTGTCACTTCAAAAAACTTTTCTTGATAAGCCGTCATGTCTGTGTACATGAGGAATAACACTATTTTTTCCATTATATGACTTGTAGTCTATATTTTTTTTTACCATTTTTTACCAATTTTACAATATTTTTCCTCTCAAATTGTAAATGAATAGGTGGAGATTCGCTGCTCTGATATCTCCCATAGCAGCACTCACAGACTGAGGAATTCCTGCTCTCCTATCTCTATATAACAAATGTTCAGAAGCAAGGATCGGATGAAGCACATTATACAGAAGTACTGAGCAGTGTAACTGTGATACCTGAGAATTCACTGAATGAGGATCTTAAGACTCCAATATAGAGGAGTCCACTAGTTTAAAGGAATCACTGACTTAGGTGGACTCGTTAAATGAAAATATAACTTTTATTATGAACTCTATAAAAAATATTAATTCCACTGTATTAATACAGATACTAATATTAAATAAATGTAAATTCTGACCATGCATACTAACAAGTCCCTGATTTATAGTATTCCTCACATTGTGACGATGGTAAGCACCATTATTACAGCTGTCGTAATTTACTACCTACAGTGTTTTCTCAGTGAAGGTGGGGGATAACATTCCCAATCATTGACCCCCACGATTCTCAAGGACACTAAAGACCTAAATCATCACTAAAATTAATTTTAACCAGTATCACTATATTCTATATCAAAATAATTAAATAAAAGGGGTGTAAGTTTCAGTTTTTACCTCCAATCTAATTTTAAATAATAATCTTTATTTTTATATAGCACTAACATATTCCACAGCGCTTTACAGTTTGCACACATTATCGTCGCTGTCCCCGATGGGGCTCACAATCTAGATTCCCTATCAGTATGTTTTTGGAATTTTCAGTTCTCTCTGAGCTACTGGGGGTAGATTAGCTGCTATGATGTCACAAATATAGTGCATACACAGAGATGGATTCCAGCTCTTCTTTCTCTTTAGGCAGAAGGAAGCAGCTGCATGGAGGATAATATATGAGAGGACTGCTCTGTGTGACTGTGAATCCACATTAGAGTGAGGAAAAACAGTTTCTTAATGCTGCAGCTCAATCTCCGTGTCTGTCGGTGTCTGCTTGTCTCTGACTGTGCTGAGCGCTCCTCACTTCTCTACTCCATTCCTCTCTCCATAAAGTATAATAAGTGGTGTAACCTGACTCCTCGCTGTTCTCTGACTGTGCTCAGTGCTCCTCACTTCTCTACTCCATTCCTCTCTCCATAAAGCATAATAGGTGGTGTAACCTGAGTCCTCACTGTTCTCTGACTGTGCTGAGTGCTCCTCACTTCTCTACTCCATTCCTCTCTCCATAAAGCATAATAGGTGGTGTAACCTGACTCCTCACTGTTCTCTGACTGTGCTGAGGCTCCTCACTTCTCTACTTCATTCCTCTCTCATAAAGCATAATAGGTGGTGTAACCTGACTCCTCACTGTTCTCTGACTGTGCTGAGTGCTCCTCGCTTCTCTACTCCATTCCTCTCTTCATAAAGCATAATAGGTGGTGTAACCTGACTCCTCACTGTTCTCTGACTGTGCTGAGTGCTCCTCACTTCTCTACTTCATTCCTCTCTCATAAAGTATAATAGGTGGTGTAACCTGACTCCTCACTGTTCTCTGACTGTGCTGAGTGCTCCTCCTTCTCTACTCCATTCCTCTCTCATAAAGCATAATAGGTGGTGTAACCTGACTCCTCACTGTTCTCTGACTGTGCTGAGTGCTCCTCACTTCTCTACTCATTCCTCTCTCCATAAAGATAATAGGTGGTGTAACCTGACTCCTCACTGTTCTCTGACTGTGCTCAGTGCTCCTCACTTCTCTACTCCATTCCTCTCTCCATAAAGATAATAGGTGGTGTAACCTGACTCCTCACTGTTCTCTGACTGTGCTGAGTGCTCCTCACTTCTCTACTCCATTCCTCTCTTCATAAAGCATATAGGTGGTGTAACCTGACTCCTCACTGTTCTCTGACTGTGCTGAGTGCTCCTCACTTCTCTACTCCATTCCTCTCTCCATAAAGTATAATAGGTGGTGTAACCTGACTCCTCACTGTTCTCTGACTGTGCTGAGTGCTCCTCACTTCTCTACTTCATTCCTCTCTCCATAAAGTATAATAGGTGGTGTAACCTGACTCCTCACTGTGCTGACAATCCACCTTCCTTTTGGCCGAAATAGACTTCAGTTTTTAGAGTGAATGATCAGTTTAGCAAACAGGGGAGAGGAAGAAGCAGATTATTCTGATCAGATATATTACAAATTTTCTGATATTCGCTTGCACTATTAATTTGTGTAAGGTTTGTTGAAATGACAGTGACTATTTAAAAGGCTGGGATACTTACCGATCTGTTCTTACTTACACTGCTGAGGATTTGTTCCAATGTACAGTATTCATGTAGGGAATCAGCCGAGCCTGGTAGTAGCATGTAATCTTATTTATCCCTGTCCTGTCTTCCGTCTGTTGATAACTTTTAAGGTACACTGATACAATGTAACAAAATAAAGCTGTGTAAAAGTAAGGCTAGATCAGGTTAAGTTCTTCAGCTTTAAATTTGCACTTAAAGGGAACTTTTACCTGCAGATATAGGTGGCTGACACATTTGTAGGGGGCAATTTTTAGATATTTTAGTGGTTCGCTTTAGTTGAAAGGGTGTATAATACTGTACAACCTTTTATTCATGGGCCCATGGCGGAGAAAAAATAATAAAATAAACATGACCATCCTCTCCCAGAAAGACGTTGCTTCTCTTTACTCAGTCCCGGCATCCTGGTTGCAGCAATCGGCAGGTGCGTCATGTGAGCACTGCAGCCAACTGGCAACAGCTGAACACCAGCAATGATTTTTTAAAAAAAACATTCCCATATAGTCAGAGGAGAAGAAACACACATATTTTAATTTTTTTAATCTTCCTGTATCCAAACCCTTAAAATAAAATTGTACCAAGTTTCAGACAATTTTCAGCCTGATCAGAAGTTCAGATTTCTCACTTATTGGAGTATCTCTCCCAGTAATATAGGCTGGATGTAAGTTTTCTATATATCCATCTTTATTAGCTCATATATCAGCACAACCGCTATCATGAACTTATTTCTTCTTTATGTGCTTTTCACCAACCTTTTTCTCTGCCCTCCCTGCGACTGTAGATGCTTTCTCCTCTTCATCTCCCTGCTGCTATTTCTAACACTGAGAGAAGGGAGAGTGACAGCAGCAGTTCTGGGGAATTTGTAACATTCTTGCAGATCAGACGGCTAGATAAAGGGCTTACACACTTTTCAGCAGCAAAGTAGTGTTGAGGTAGGATCTAAGTGACCCTTCACGGTTGACCTAGTGATTTCCAAATTAATAAACAGAACGTTGCTAGCAACATAAATAACCAAACAGACACGTGTTTCCGTCTGGGAGAATCGAAACAGATTCCTATCCCATGTATTACATCATCATCTTTATAGTATTTAGTGAGCTTGTACTTCAACCAATAGTATAAAACCACACCTACAACATTTAACCAATGAAAATACAAGAAAATTGACCTATAAGAATACAAGAAAATTAACCTATAAGAATACAAGAAAATAGGAAACTACATATATGGTCATGTCTACGTAACATAGAAGAGAACAATAACATACTCATTTCTCAAAGTATTCTACAGTGATACATCCCAAGGTCTCATATCTTGTCCAAACTGGAGCAGTCTGGTTTTTATTACAGCCCATGACCTTTACTCCAGTAGAAAAACTATTTGGCTTTATAACAGCCAGAAACTATTGCCTAGTAACAGAATTTATCTCATAAAGAGAAGATGGAGTTACAAGCACAAAATGGAACATTCATTTTGATCTTTCTTAATTTAGTCCTTCACAGTAGCAGAACATTTTTTTTTTATCATGACTGTTTATAAAGTTTTTTAACTTTTGCATTTAGGAAGCAAATAAACAAATACAAAAATCAGAGTGGAGATGAAGTCTTTAATGTGTTACAACCTTGGTAATCTACAACATCTTAGTAGTATAACAGCATGCATATGTTTTCTGTGAATGATTACACATTTGGGTTGTAAATGCAAGATAAAAGATAATGAAGCTATAATTTACTCTAATCTTTTTGCATAAGCCAAAGGAAATGTGTCATCTGGTTAATCCCGTTAAATTGCGGCATTTTTCAAGCTAGTGCAAAACTAAAAAAAGCTGTAGAATGTTTATTAATAAATAGAGCTTTTACAAAAAAACTTGTATAAAGGGAATGATAAATTACCCACATGGAAAAGAGGATCATGGGGGCAGGTTAAGAGCACAACGGCCTCATAAGCCTTTTGACCAATCATTCTTCAAAAAGTTGGACGGGTTGACCACCCTTTTTTTAAGGGAAGAGTGGACTGAAATTGGCACTTTAGTGGAGCAGCACAGTGAAGCAACGGATCAATAAGTGATATTAAGTGATAAAAGTGATAAGTGATAAAAATAAGTTATTTTATTTCTTATTTTCACAACACACCGGGACAGTTTTTCTTGTTAAAAAATGAGGACGGATTTCCCCTTTTAACTCACATAATTATGATAAAATCTTCATATAAAATAGTGCTAAGAAAAAAATTCTAAAAAATTTGTTTTCAATTACTACTTGAAAATCTTTGTAAACGCTCCCGGGCCATGTTGAGCCGCTGAATCTGATCTTTGAGCCTCTGTCTGTCTCCAGACAGACCGTCCCTTTCTTCTAGGAGGTCGGTCTTGTTTCGTTCTTCCAGCAGACGGATCATTTCAAACTGTAATTTCTCCCTGAACTCATATAGGATGTAATGCTGAATAATCAGAGGGACCTGATTAGCCAAACGAATGGTGGTGTTCTGGAAGAGGAAGAAAGACCAAAAATTAAAAAAAAAAAATTTGGAATTGCACTCTGATTTCGTTTTGGATGAAGCCAGCAAAATGGCAGCTCGATTATTGAGGGCTGAAGAGATAAAAAAACTTATACTCAGACGACCCTCGTCGCTCTGAACCTTCTTTGGTACTGTGCTGCCTCTTCTTTCATAGCTTTATAGTTTTTAAGGTTGAAGTTAGACTTAAATCCATCAAGTTCAACCTATAGTCTAACATGTGGATCCAGATCCTATAGTGGATCCAACTCATAGCAGATCCACTCAACATGAGGATCCAGAGGATGGCGAAAACCCCATGGCAGCTCCACAAAAGAAAAATAGATTTTCCATCTTTTATGCATTTCTAAGAGATGACCTGTTTGTCCTTGTGTCTGTACTGATATTTGTAGATATTTTGTGCTTATACATCCCGTACATTAGTGACTCACCTGAAAATAAGCTTCCAGATGGCAGGACAGTTCGTTCATTGACAGCTGCCTCTGGTCGTGCAGGGCATGATTTCTCTCTGTAGATTTTATAGCTGACAACGCCTCACAGTACAGAGTGTCCTGACAATGAATGATTTTCTCCATTTTGAACTGTAACGTGATTGTCGCCTCAGCGTCTTTTTTCTGCTTGTGAGAAATATCTTCGATTTTATCCTTAGAACACATAAGAAAAGAGAGTGCAAATGTGAAAGATAAGTGGAAATAAGAGACGAAGAATCTGAGCTTATCTCATACTATCCTTATTAAAAAAATGACCAAGTATGGGACTGACAAGGCTACGGATAGGTGGATTCATAAGTGGCTCAGTGATCGTACAGAGGGGTAATAAATGGTTGCACATCCAATTGGAAGAGTGTTTCAAGTGGGGACCACAACGTTCTGTCCTGGCCCCAGTGTTGTTCAACATCTTTATAAATGATCTAGATAAAGGAACTGAAAGTAAACTGATCAAATTTTCAGAAGCTAGGAGGGATAGCTAACACTAGAGAAGACAGGGAAAGGATTCAGAGGGGTCTAGATAAGCTTGAACAATAGGTAGCGACTAATAGAATGGTATTTAACAGGGAGAAATGCAAGATTCTACATCTGGGCAAGAAAAAAATGAAAGTTACAGATACAGAATGGGAGGAAAAGAACTAAGCAACAGCACATGTGAAAAAGACTTGGGTATACTAATAGATCACAGACTGCACATGAGTCAACAGTGTGATGCAGCAGCAAAAAAGGAAACACAGTTCTAGGATGTATTAAAGAAGCATAGAGACTAGATCACATGATGTAATTACCCCCCTCTACTTCTCCTTGGTCAGGCCTCATCTGGAATACTGTGTCCAGTTCTGGGCACTACATTTTAAAAAAGACATTGAAAAACTGGAGCAAGTTCAGAGAAGAGCTACCAGGATGGTGAGCAGACTGCAAAGTATGTCCTACGAGGAACGGTTAAAGGATCTGGGAATGTTTAGATGCAAAAAAAAGGCTAAGGGGAGACTTAATAGCTGTCTACAAATATCTGAAAGACTGTCACACTGTAGAGGGATCATAATTATTATCATTTACATGTGGAAAGACAAGAAGCAATGGAATGAAACTGAAAAGGAGAAGATACAGATTAGATATTAGAAAAAAGTTTTGGACAGTGAGGGCGATCAATGAGTGGAACAGGCTGCCACGAGAGATGGTGAGTTCTCTTTCTGCTGCATGTGACTTTAGATTAGTGGAAAAGGAGGAGAAAGGAGTTTCATGGCAAAAAATAGCATGATTTTATTAATTACATAAGATATAAATAGTACAAAAAAATATAGAATAAGATTTATAAAGTGCACAAAGATGGAAAACAAAACGGACCACCGGTGCCAATGAACCACATAAGCTTGTACTATAAATGGGCAGGACACTGCTCAATCAAATGTGCTGTATCAGCGATTGACAAGTACTGTATATACTCGAGTATAAGCCGACCCGAGTATAAGCCGAGACGCCTAATTTTGCCATGGAAAACTGGGTAAGCTTATTGACTCGAGTATAAGCCGGGTGTACATTGTCCCTCCTCCCTGTCCTGCTCTGTGTGGCTCTCCCCCCTCCCAGTATGCATGGCTCGGCTCCCCGTCCCATCCTTCTATGTATGGCTCAGCTCCTTGTCCTCCCCCATGCTCCCCCGTCCTCCTCCATGCTCCTCAGTGCACCCCCATCACCCTCAGTGCTCCCCTGTCCTCCTCAGTGCTCCCCCGTCCTGCTCCATGCTCCCCCATCCTGCTCTGTGCTCCCCATCCTCCTCTGTGATCCCCCATCCTGCTCCGTGCTCCCCCATCCTGCTCTGTGCTCCCCGGTCCTGCTCCGTGCCTACCCGTCCTTCTCTGTGCTTCCCCATCCTCCTCTGTGCTCCCCCATCCTGCTTCATGCTCCCCTTCCTCCTCCGCGCTTCCTTGTCCTCCTCCATGCTCCCCCGTCCTCCTCCGTGCTTCCCCCGTCCTCCTCCGTGCTTCCCCCGTCCTCCTCCTGCTCCCCCCATCCTGCTCAGTGCTCCTTCGTGCTCCCCATCCTCCTCCGTGCTTCCCCCGTCCTCCTCCTTGCTCCCCCGTCCTCCTCCATCATAGTCATGCTCCTGTGCAATTAAGTCGCACGTACCAGGGCTTTGGGGTACTCGGCACCGAGCCCGTTCACTTCACTGGGGGATGTCACGGGTAGCGCAGCTCGGTCCATGGCCCTGGGGGCTCACTGAAATGGGGGATATTTACAGGGGATTAAATGTTTGTGTAGTTTGTCGTGACGCCACCTGTAGTATCTGGTCAGGGTTACCAGCGCTGCTGTGCAGGTCCTCTGGGAGGGATGGTGTTGTGCAGCTTGGTGTAAAGTCTCCTACAGGTGAGACTGTGTCCTCCCAGGGCAGGTAGATGAAAGATAAAACAATGGTGCAGGATAGATGTAGCAGAGTGGAGTGTGCGACGGAGTAATAATGCAGGAAACAGTTCTTGTGCAGTTTCAAAGGTTTACTCACAGTCTGTTGTGCACACAGATTCCAGCCGGGCACTGTGTCCTTCCAGTGAGTAGTCCAGCAACTCTCAGGTAAATTGGTCACACTTCCAAAGACTCCCTTTATGTTCCTTTCCGGCTTCTCTGTGCTACACTCCTTACTCCTTCTCTGCACCTCCCTACCACAGAGCCCTCAGACGAGGTAGTATTGGATCCTTTCAGTTTACAGGTACGACCCGATGTCCCGGTGCACTGCTCTCCTTATTACAATCGGAGACCGAGACACCGTCGGATGCCTGGACGTACTTGATCCCTAGCTGCCTCCGGATGGGATTATGGTAGCTAGTGGCTCTTGAAGAGTCCCACTAGACGCGGTGTTACTAATGGCGATGAACTGACCCACTAGTCTAGGAACCGTTTCCCGATGTTTGCCTGGTCCTTCCTTCTGGTGGATGGGGCACAGCTTCAATTGCTGTCTCAGCCCAGGACCCCTTCGCTCTCTCAGCAAGGCTCTCTGAGGTAAACTCAGAAGAGCTGCAGGCCAGGCAGTACCCACACACTGCCTGCCTGTCTCCAACTGAAACTCTAATCTAACACGCTGCAGCCTAATGCTGCAACTGACTCCACCCACCCAACTCTACACTCTTTACTAACCAGCCTGAAGCTCACCACTGGCATGATGTGTGTGGATGCGGTGATGGGGTCAATGGGGTGCTTCCTCCTTACCTGAGAGTCAGGTGTCACACCGCTGGGTGCGATGCAACATCTCTGTGGCGACTGGACCCTCAGAGCGCCACATTCCCCCCTGGTTAAACACAGCACTCCCGGGCTGTAATAGAGTAAAGATGTTACATAAGAAACATACAAAATTTTTATAAATGCTTAGCAAAACAGTATAACATTTTCAAACGCATCATCCCTTTATGGGAGGCACTTCAGGTTAAACGTTGCAAGAAAACACTTTTAATATTTACTTCACAGTTCAAGTAAACATATACTTGTAGAGGACCCGCTCCAAACCTCCAACGGTGGTCTTGGGTGGGCTGCAAGACATAACTGACTTTTCCAGCAGTCCTCACCTTCGGCCACACCAAACGGGTTTTAAACTTCTGAGGTAATTAAGTGAAACCAAGATGAGGCACCGAAGTGCTAACTATATACAAGGACAGTTTTTTTTTTGTTTTTTTTTTGGGCTGGCAGAGTCCTCAGCCACCAATTCAGAAAAGCTATATCAAAGGCAATCACCCCTCCGGGTTATGGCAACATTTGTATACTATATACATTAATACACTATATACATTTGTAGAACCTGTCCTGTTTTTCTCATTTACTTGGTAGTAGCGACACCTGGTGGCTGTGCAAGCACAGGACCATTCCTATTCATGGGCACAGTGCCTAGCACCAGGGTCATTGACTCCACCGCTGGTGTCCGTATGACTGGTGCACACTGGGCTGGTGGGGGTGTCAGGGGTTCCAGCAGGGTGTCAGCATCTGCAGCAGGGATATCATCGCTGGTTACCTGAAGAGCCGGTTCACTCCGGTCCTCTAGGCCGCAGGGCCGGTCTTCCTCCTTCATCCCTGCCGGGGGACAGCTTTCCTCTGCTACAGGTACGGTGTCTGGTTCCGGGGTGGACCGGCGTTCTGGTCCGGGTGAGGCCTCCGCAGCCTCCTCTCCTGTCGCCGCGTCCTCGGCGGGGTCAGTTATGGCTCCTTCCGGATCAGCCTTCGGCCAGATCCCAGACTCTGCTTCAGGTGGCGCCGGTGGCAGACGCGCGGTCGGTGTAGGGAGCGGTCGGCTCTGCTGCAGCCGCAGCTCCAGAGCCCTCCAGCTTCGCTCCATTTTCTCCACTTCAGCGCGGTGCCGGGCCAGATACAGCAGGGCAGCATCCACTTCTTCCTCAATGGAGATGATTAGCTTCTCCAGGTCACAACGGATCTCTTCATCAGGAGGGGCCCGCTCTTTTGTATGGAGGCGGGGTTTTCTCTCCCTTCTCCCACCATGGGGAATTAGGAGGCGGAACTCCATCGCTGATGGACATGTCCGGAGATTGCAGTAACATTTAGGGTAGGCGGACATTTCTTTCGCGCCACTGAGTGAGCGCACGCCCACGAAAGCACGCCCTCCTTCTTCACCAGCGCCTCAAGGCGCGAATATGGCGGCAAAATGGCGGTAAATGGCGGCAAAGTCACAAAGATGGCAGATACGGTCTTTAGCACAAAAACAGTTCAGATTAGGCACACAGGACTCGCTTATAGCGAGCTTCAGAATCCTGTTTGTGACGCCAAAGATGAGTCGCACGTACCAGGGCTTTGGGGTACTCGGCACCGAGCCCGTTCACTTCACTGGGGGATGTCACGAGTAGCGCAGCTCGGTCCGTGGCCCTGGGGGCTCACTGAAATGGGGGATATTTACAGGGGATTAAATGTTCGTGTAGTTTGTCGTGACGCCACCTGTAGTATCTGGTCAGGGTGACCAGCGCTGCTGTGCAGGTCCTCTGGGAGGGATGGTGTTGTGCAGCTTGGTGTAAAGTCTCCTACAGGTGAGACTGTGTCCTCCCAGGGCAGGTAGATGAAAGATAAAACAATGGTGCAGGATAGATGTAGCAGAGTGGAGTGTGCGACGGAGTAATAATGCAGGAAACAGTTCTTGTGCAGTTTCAAAGGTTTACTCACAGTCTGTTGTGCACACAGATTCCAGCCGGGCACTGTGTCCTTCCAGTGAGTAGTCCAGCAACTCTCAGGTAAATTGGTCACACTTCCAAAGACTCCCTTTATGTTCCTTTCCGGCTTCTCTGTGCTACACTCCTTACTCCTTCTCTGCACCTCCCTACCACAGAGCCTCAGACGAGGTAGTATTGGATCCTTTCAGTTTACAGGTACGACCCGATGTCCCGGTGCACTGCTCTCCTTATTACAATCGGAGACTGAGACACCGTCGGATGCCTGGACGTACTTGATCCCTAGCTGCCTCCGGATGGGATTATGGTAGCTAGTGGCTCTTGAAGAGTCCCACTAGACGCGGTGTTACTAATGGCGATGAACTGACCCACTAGTCTAGGAACCGTTTCCCGATGTTTGCCTGGTCCTTCCTTCTGGTGGATGGGGCACAGCTTCAATTGCTGTCTCAGCCCAGGACCCCTTCGCTCTCTCAGCAAGGCTCTCTGAGGTAAACTCAGAAGAGCTGCAGGCCAGGCAGTACCCACACACTGCCTGCCTGTCTCCAACTGAAACTCTAATCTAACACGCTGCAGCCTAATGCTGCAACTGACTCCACCCACCCAACTCTACACACTTTACTAACCAGCCTGAAGCTCACCACTGGCATGATGTGTGTGGATGCGGTGATGGGGTCAATGGGGTGCTTCCTCCTTACCTGAGAGTCAGGTGTCACACCGCTGGGTGCGATGCAACATCTCTGTGGCGACTGGACCCTCAGGGCGCCACACAATCGCTGAACGTCCCCTGCATACTCGTTGTCCCGGTTCTGCAGCTCGTGCTGAGCGGTCACGTGGTACCGCTCATTAAGGTCATGAATATGAACGTCACGCCTATGGGAGTGGAGTTGCGTCCATATTCATGACCTTAATGAGTGGTACCATGTGACCGCTCAACACAGGAAGAAGCTGCCAGCCTGGGGCAACAGAGAATGCAGGGATGATCAGTGATTGCACAGGAGGGTGAGTATGATGTCCCAACCACCAGCTCCTGCCGCAGCACCCCCTCCCCCATTGGTTTCTGCACAATGACTCGTGTATGGGCATTTTCAGCACAAAAAAAGTGCTGAAAAATGTCGGCTTATACTCGAGTATATACGGTAATCTATATGAAAAATTCTTAAGTTGAGAGCAGTGTTTACCAGTAAAGTGAAGGGTTAAAGGCACTGGAGTGGATCATGAACCAGAATATATATCTTATTCTATATTTTTTTGTACTATTTATATCTTATAAAAAAAATCACTGACACAAAGAATTTTTTGAAAAAAAAATTCTCCAAAAAACATTAGAAAATCACTGAGAAGAGAGATATTTATATCTTATGTAATTAATAAAATCATATTATTTTACCATGAAACTCCTTTCTCCTCCTTTTCCACTAGTCATTTTGGAGTTGGTTCTTTCCCTGGTTTTGGGACTTCATTGCGCAATTTAGTGCAATTCTTTCTAGCGATGAATATGCTACCTGGTATTTCTATCATGTGACTTTAGATTGTCTAATCTTAACAGTGTGCAACATGTAAACTGTCAGGATTGCCCTTTTATGACTGCTCATTCACTTCTCCCAGAACATCGAGTGAAGCAGAAAAAGTAGCTTGTCGACACGTGACCACAGGTATGCATCTCAAATAAAGGAAGTCACTTGACGACCAATTGAGCAGGCAATAAAGAGGAACCCTGGAAGTGCATACTGCACATTATTAGGACTCAGGATTTTGTAGTCACATAAAATGATTGCAAAAATCTACATTTAGCCCAGAAAACCTCTTTATCTCAGATGTCAGTAAAATTTTATGCAAAAGTATATTTTTTAAGATAGACAATTCAATTTCTAGAAACCTTACCGTGGCAGCGTAGGAAAGATTCTCGAACTGAACAAAACGTGTAGAAGCTACGTCTTTAAAACATTTCTGGATGAGTTCTAGAACAATAAAATGGATATTTATCACTTAAGGCTAAGTGCACACGTTCAGGATTATTTGCGTTTTTTTGCGGGAAAAACGCGTCAAAAACGCATGATTTAAGCATCCTATCATTTAGAATGAATTCCGCAATTTTTGTGCACCTGGTGCGCTTTTTTCCGCGAAAAAAACGCATCTCGGAAAAAGAACCAACATGTTCATTAATTTCGCTGGAATTCTAGCGTTTTTTCCCGCTACATTATTGACCTAGAAAGTTCAGGAAAAAATCGCGGTAAAAACGCGCAAAATCCGCGCACTAAACGCACCAAAAACACGCGAAAAAAAAACGCGCGTTTTTACCACGGAAAAAGTCAGTTTTTGCTCAGGAAAATTCTGCAAACATTCCTGAACGTGTGCACTTAGCCTAAAAGTTGCGCACCCCATTTTTAAAGCAGAAAATTTATTTACTTTTCTTCCAAATGCTAAATCATTAAATTTGCTCAGCCAAATGTTTTTTTTACTTTGTAGCAAATACACAAAATATAGATGTTTTTTATTTTTTTAAAGCTGAGCACTAAATCTTTCTGAAACAAAGAAAATGAAATATTTTTATTAAAAAGGTATTCTACCACTCATTAAAAACTTCTCCCAAACTTGTTCATGTAAAAAAAGAGAAAAATAGTATTACCTTTTGGAAGTCCATCATTTTAGCCTGGAGGAAGCTTCAAAATATGAAAAAAGGAATTGTGGTGCCTTTTTTAAGGAGTAACTGTTATTTCAATTTTTTTCATAAGTCAATAACACGCATGAAAATAAGAAACTTTGTCATAGACTATATCTTATTAGAAAAATCTGCTTCTTTTCCTTCTGGACCGATCTTTCATTATCAAAATTCTCAATTCACAGCTAAAATCTGTCTTCAGTGAATTTTCTCATTACTGAGATAGGAAATAACAGTTGGTGTTCATAAAGCTTTATATAGAACTGTAGCTGTTTCAGCAAAATGCCTGTGTATGCCTCTAGCTCCTCCCTTCTCCACAGAATGTCTGTGTGTTCCTCTGGCTCCCCCCCTCCATAGGATGTCTGTGTGTTCCTCTAGCTCCTCCCCTACATAGAATGTCTGTGTGTTCCTCTAGCTCCTGCCCTCCATAGAATGTCTGTGTGTGCTTCTAACTCCTCCCTCTCCATAGAATGTCTGTGTGTGCTTCTAGGTCCCCCCTTCTCCACAGAATGTCTGTGTGTTCCTCTGGCTCCTCCCCTCCATAGGATGTCTGTGTGTTCCTCTAGCTCCTCCCCTCCATAGAATGTCTGTGTTCCTCTAGCTCCTCCCCTACATAGAATGTCTGTGTGTTCCTCTAGCTCCTCCTCTCCATAGTGTCTGTGTGTTCATCTAGCTCCTCCCCTTCATAGATGTCTGTGTGTTGCTCTAGCTCCTCCCCTCCATAGAATGTCTGTGTTCCTCTAGCTCCTCCCTCCATAGTGTCTGTGGTGTCCTCTAGCTCCTCCCTCCACAGAATGTCTGTGTGTCCTCTAGCTCCTCCCTCTCCATAGAATGTCTGTGTGTCTCTAGCTCCTCCCCTCCATAGAATGTCTGTGTGCTCTCTAGCTCCTCCCATACATAGAATGTCTGTGTTTATCTCTAGCTCCTCCCCTTTCATAGAATGTCTGTGTTCATCTAGCTCCTCCCTCTCATAGAATGTCTGTGTGTGCCCTAGCTCCTCCCCTCCATAGAATGTCTGTGTGTTCATCTAGCTCCTCCCTTCATAGAATGTCTGTGTGTCCTAGCTCCTCCCCTCCATAGAATGTCTGTGTGTGCCTCTAGCTCCTCACCTCCATAGAATGTCTGTGTTCCTGTGTGCCCAGCTGCGCTTGGTACACATGTCTCCAGGAGGATGCACAGGAAGGTAATTGTAAAAACCTGATATTCATTCATGCACACTTCCCAACACGACCATCAGAGGGCATCTTAGACTATTTAAGTTAGTGTGACGTAGCAGTTAAGAGTTTTGTTGTTAGGGAGTTAGTTCTGTTCTGGTCTTGGAGGGAGAGGAGAGAAGACTGATTCCTGACAGAGCTGATGTAGCTCCTCTTGAACTGAAGTGGAGGCTAGTACGAGTAGAAAGGAAATTACTCTAGCCTAGTCAGAGCTATAACTGAATCTGTTATCTCAGAACAAGCTGCCTGTGTTCTCTAGAACGTGGAAAGTGACTCTCGGAGCTACAGCGTGTATACAGTCTGACGGAACGTCCTGTGAGCTGCTCTGGACAGAGTTTTGAAGGGAAAGAAGGAAGGGAACTACGACAGTGTTACAATGACGAGCCAACTGAGATCAGGTCAGTGAGCTTGGAAGAAAAGCTGACTACTACACCTACTGCTACCCGTGCTTATGTTAAGGGTGAGAGCAGGGCGACAGGCGAGTGGAGAAAGAAGGAAGAGTGTTTTCGGTGACAGATCACCTTCACTCGACTTAACCGGACACCGGGTCCGAAGCATTGCTAGTACTTCACGGCTAGTGATAGAAAAACCGGAATCCTTGCTGGACTTCAAGTCACAGAAGGTAGCCCCAAGTGTTGATACGTAACTTGAGTCAGGGAGAACAGGAACTTTGAGCAGGACGCTGCAATAGAAGGACTTCGTTCTTGCCAACATCTGATTATCAGAGACAGAAAAGGCTCTACCACAATGTCGACCGGGCGTAGCTGTTGCATCTGGAGTTGAACTTGACTTTATGCAGGTTAAGACTCATACACATAAAGGGAAAGGAGGCCTCAAACCTGCTCAGCGATTACCTGAATGTGCGTTCTCCACCCTGACCAGCTTCCCGGGATATACCTGCCAACAACATCAGTAAAGGTATGGAAAGAGACTGACTTGTGTGTGACTGACTTATTATCTGCACCCTGCACCATCATAGACTTCGAGGGAAAAGTCTCACCTGTGGGAGACTTAACATCCAGCTGCCCCATAACATCCCCTCAGAAAATTCATCATAGCATCGCTGGTCCCACTGACCAGAAACCACAGGTGGCGTCACAAACTATTCCTAAATCCCCTGTAAATACCCCCCATTGTATGAGCGCCCAGGGCCACGGACCGAGCTCTGCTGCCAGTGACATTCCCCATAGACTTCAATGGGCTCGGTGCTGAGCACCCATAACCCTGGTAGTACGTGCGACTCATTCCTCTAGCTCCTCCTCTCCATAGAATGTCTGTGTGTGCCTCTAGCTCCTCCCCTCCAAAGAATGTCTGTGTGTTCCTCTAGCTCCTCCCTCTCCATAGAATGTCTGTGTGTGCTTCTAGCTCCTCCCCTCCATAGAATGTCTGTGTGTTCCTCTAGCTCCTCCCATACATAGAATGTCTGTGTTTATCTCTAGCTCCTTCCTCTCCATAGAATGTCTGTGTGTTCCTCTAGCTCCTCCCATACATAGAATGTCTGTGTTTATCTCTAGCTCCTTCCTCTCCATAGAATGTCTGTGTGTGCTTCTAGCTCCTCCCCTCCATAGAATGTCTGTGTGTTCCTCTAGCTCCTCCCATACATAGAATGTCTTGTTTATCTCTAGCTCCTCCCTCTCCATAGAATGTCTGTGTGTTCATCTAGCTCCTCCCCTCCACAGAATGTGTGTGTTCCTCTAGCTCCTCCCCTCCATAGAATGTCTGTGTGTTCATCTAGCTCCTCCTCTTCATAGATTGTCTGTGTGTGCCTCTAGCTCCTCCCTCTCCATAGAATGTCTGTGTGCTCATCTAGCTCCTCCTTCTCCACAGAATGTCTGTGTGTTCCTCTAGCTCCTCCCTCTCCATAGAATGTCT
The DNA here is from genome assembly GCA_033576555.1 of Oophaga sylvatica. Lineage (NCBI taxonomy): Eukaryota > Metazoa > Chordata > Amphibia > Anura > Dendrobatidae > Oophaga > Oophaga sylvatica. The sequence continues at coordinate 630,190,174 of JARQOD010000002.1, forward strand.
GTGTGTTCATCTAGCTCCTCCCCTTCATAGAATGTCTGTGTGTTCATCTAGCTCCTCCCCTTCACAGAATGTCTGTGTTCCTCTAGCTTCTCGCTCTCCATAGAATGTCTGTGTGTTCCTCTAGCTCCTCCCTCTCCATAGAATGTCTGTGTTCATCTAGCTCCTCCCCTTCATAGAATGTCTGTGTGTTCCTCTAGCTCCTCCCTCTCCATAGAATGTCTGTGTGTTCCTCTAGCTCCTCCCCTCCATAGAATGTCTGTGTGTTCATCTAGCTCCTCCCCTTCATAGAATGTCTGTGTTCCTCTAGCTCCTCCCATCCATAGAATGTCTGTGTGTTCCTCTAGCTCCTCCTCTCCATAGAATGTCTGTGTTCCTCTAGCTCCTCCCCTCCATAGAATGTCTGTGTGTTCCTCTAGCTCCTCCTCTCCATAGAATGTCTGTGTTCCTCTAGCTCCTCCCATCCATAGAATGTCTGTGTGTTCATCTAGCTCCTCCCCTTCATAGAATGTCTGTGTTCCTCTAGCTCCTCCCATCCATAGAATGTCTGTGTGTTCCTCTAGCTCCTCCCTCTCCATAGAATGTCTGTGTGTTCCTCTAGCTCCTTCTCGCCATAGAATGTCTGTGTGTGCCTCTAGCTCCTCCCTCTCCTTAGAATGTCTGTGTGTTCCTCTAGCTCCTCCTCTCCATAGAATGTCTGTGTGTGCCTCTAGCTCCTCCCTCTCCATAGAATGTCTGTGTGTTCATCTAGCTCCTCCCCTTCATAGAATGTCTGTGTTCCTCTAGCTCCCCCCTCTCCATAGAATGTCTGTGTGTTCCTCTAGCTCCTCCCTCTCCACAGAATGTCTGTGTGTTCCTCTAGCTCATTCTTTCCATAGAATGTCTGTGTGTTCCTCTTGCTCCTCCCCTCCATAGAATGTCTGTGTGTTCCTCTAGCTCCTCCCTCTCTATAGAATGTCTGTGTGTTCCTCTAGCTCCTCCCCTCCATAGAATGTCTGTGTGTTCCTCTAGCTCCTCCCCTCCATAGAATGTCTGTGTGTGCCTCTAGCTCCTCCCTCTCCTTAGAATGTCTGTGTGTTCCTCTAGCTCTTCCTGCTCCACAGAATGTCTGTGTTCCTTCTAGCTCCTCCCTCTCCATAGAATGTCTGTGTCTGCCTCTAGCTCCTCCCTCTCCATAGACTTTTAAAAGCATCAATTGTCATCTCCTATCTTAGTAATGTGAAAATCTATTTTCACTGAATATAGAATTTACAGGTTTTACATCTGAACTGAAATCTCAGTCCAGGAGGAGAAAGAAGTGTATTTTTCTGATAAGATATTTACAAAGTTTTTAAATTTTAATGAGTTCTTTGATTTGTGAAATAAAAAATTAAAAGACGGGTTTCTCTTTAAGCATTTTTACTCGGGACTTGTTTTTTTCTTTGTTTAAAAAAAATTGGGTAACCTGTAAAAGTTGACAGTCAGAATTTGGGGGATGGAGCCCTTGGGGGGCAGCTTCTGGGCAGGAGTCCCAAAAAATATTTTTGCCTTGACCATACTAAAAATATTGAAACCCATTATTTTTGGGGGTCATGTTGGAATTTCGATTAATGCTATTTGGGGACCATCAACATAAGAAGGGTCACTGTTGCATCATCCTATCACATTACCTTAGCCCGGGGCACACTGGCGAGTTTGATGCGAGTAATCGCCGACTTTTTCGCATCAACACCCGCACGGCCACCCCTCGGACCGAGTGTTCGGCGCATTATTTCTATGCGCCGCACACTCGGGGCCAGAGGGGGCGCCATGCCGGGGTTGAGCAGGGAAAGGTGGACTTATTCGCTAAACTCGCCCGTGGACGCGGCCGTAGGGTGCGCAAAGGAAATGTTGACAAAAAGATTTTGGGCTTTTTTTCCAGAATTTTCCAAGTTCCTTCCTTAGTCCCATAAGTGAATTTCCAGGGCAACTTCCCCTCAAGAAAACATCTTACCATACGTTTTTCAGCAATTTTTTAGCCGGAACTTTGGAAAAAATCACAAAATGTTTCCCCTAAAGTTTCAAATTTATTGTGTTTTTGAAAAACCCATGAGTCGCCCTCGATACTATTCTGTACCTCCCTTTTTGTTCATCCATGACAACTGCAATTGAAGCCTTGTGTTATGAATAAAACGTTTAACTTTTTGGTTTAGTACACAAACGGATCTGCCCTTGTCAAAATATGTATTTTTTTTTCCCGTGTAAAGGCGCTTTTTTCCTGAATCCCGGGGGTTTTTTTTTTGTTGTACTCTTCTCCATTCCTGAGAAGGCCCCTTCTTCCTTTTTTATAAATATGTCTTTTTATGCAATTGGGGTGGGTTTTTTACTTTTTATTTAACCACACCCATTAATAACAAGACTTGATTTATATACCCCGGGAAAAGGAGGGTAAGATCAGGGAATGGAAAGTCAGATTCAGGAGAAAGCAACTTTTACATAGGCAAAAAAAATTGCAAATTTTTGGCAAGTGACAGATTCCTTT